>JARQOD010000006.1:422069036-422158900 GCA_033576555.1 Oophaga sylvatica | reverse complement strand
TTCATCAAAGGGTTGTATGTTGGAGTACCTTTGATCTAATAAAAAGCAGAAATTGGGTTTGGTCAGTCCTGGAATAATAGAATGGTAGAGTTGGAAGGGACCTCCTGGGTCATCTGGTCCAACTCTCTGCCCAAAGCAGGATTCACTAAATCATCCCAGACAGATGTCAATCTAGCCTCTGTTTGAAGACTTCCATTTAAGGAGAACTCACCACCTCTCGTGGCAGCCTGTTCCACTCATTGATCACCCTGTCAAAAAGTTTTTTTTAATATCTAATCTGTGGCTCCTCCCATTCAGTTTCATCCCATTGCTTTTAGTCGTTCCTTGTGCAAATGAGAATAATGATGATAGCTCTACACTGTGACAGCCCTTGAGATATTTGTAGACAGCTATTAAGTTTCCTATCAGTCTTCTTTTCTGCAAGCTTAACATTCCCAAATCCTGTAACCGTTCCTCATAGGACATGGTTTGCAGACCGGTCACCATTCTGGTCACTCTTCTCTGAACTTGCGCCAGTTTGTTAATGTCTTTTTAAAATGTGGTGGCCAAAACTCAACACAGTATTCCAGATGAGGTCTGACTAAAGAGCAGTAGAAGGGGATAATGACTTCACGTGATCTAGACTGTATGCTTCTGTTAATACATCCCAGAATTGCATTTGCCTTTTTTGCTGCTGCATCACACTTTTGACTCATGTTCAGTCTGTGATCTATTAGAATACCCAAGTCTTTTTCACATGTGCTGTTGCTCAGTCCTATTCCTCCCAATTTGTATATACTTTTTATTGCCCAGATGTAGTAGTTTGCATTTTTCCTTGTTTAAAACCATTCTGTTAGTTGCTGCCCACTGCTCCAGTTTACTTACATCTGTTTGAATCCTCTCTCTCTTCTCTAGTATTAGCTATCCCTCCTAGCTTTGTGTCATCAGCAAATTTAATCAGTTTACCCTCAATTCCTTTATCTAAATCATTGATAAAGATATTGAACAATACAGGGCCCAGTACAAACCTCGGTGGTACCCCACTTGAGACATTCTTCTAACAGCCATTTAAGACCACACTTTGGGTCCGATCAGTAAGCCAGTTATGAATCCACCTAACAGTTGCTTTGCCCATTCCATACTTAGTCATTTTTTCAATAAGGATGATGTGAGATACTTTGTCAAATGCTTTGCTGAAGTCAAGATATACTATATCTACAGCATTTCCCTCATCCACCCAGTCAGTGATTCTATCATAGAAGGAAATTAAGTTATTTTGACATGACTTATTAGTTACAAACCCATGCTGATTTTGGTTAATCACTTCATTCTTATGCAGGTAATTACATACATGTTGTTTAATAATTTGTTCAAAGATCTTTCCTGGTATAGAAGTCAGACTCACCGGCCTATAGTTCCTTGGTTCCATCTTCTTCCCTTTTTTGAAGATACTATGAAAACTGTTGAAGGAAATAGCGCAAAAAATAGGGTTTTATCTGAGAGATAAATGGTTAATACAATATGATTGTACTCACCAGATGTAGCTCAAATCAAGCATTGAGAAGATTCGCTGCAGCATATCCATGGTTTCAAACAGGAACAGCCGTTAGATATAGGAATTGGGAGAGCGTGGAACTGTTCTGCGCTGCTGAATCATTGGAAGACTTTCTTGTGGTATTTCCTGATGGAGTTCTTTGAAACCCTGAAACGAGTTGAATAAAGTCCACAAATATTAATAAGTCTGGACTTAAAATGATTCAGCAGCGCATAACAGTCCCACGCTCTCCCAATTCCATAGATAGGAACAACATTTGCTCTTCTCCAGTCTTCTGGGACTTCTCCTGTTCTCCAAGAATTTTCAAAGATTATGGAGAGTGGTTCAAAATTTCTTCTGCTATCTCCTTCAGTACTCTGAGGTGTAATTCACCTGGACCTGGAGACTTGAATTCAGTTATGTTAGCTAAGTGTTCCCTGACCATCTCTCTATTTATGGATAGTGTGGATTCTTCCATTCCTTCGATGGCTCCATGGAGATCAGTTGATGTTATATTTCCTTTCTGAGAGAAAACAGATGAAAAATAGGAATTTAAAAGTTTGGCCTTCTCAACATTCTTTCTTACCATTTAATCTTTTTCATCCTGTATGAATCCTATAGCATATTTGACTTTTCTTTTACTTTGACATATCACCAAAATCCTTTTTTATTGCTTTTGACGTCTCTTGCAAGCCTTAATTCATTTTCAGCTTTAGATAATCTGATTCGTGCCCTGAAGGTTCTGCAGACAGCATTATATTCTTCTTTAGATATGCCTCCCTTTTTCCATTTGATAAACATTTCTTTCTTCCTTTTCAGCATGTCTTTAAGTTCTGTGTTCATCCATCCTGTTTTTTTTAAATGCTTCCTATTCTTCCTTCTTTTCAGAGGGACAGCTTTCTGTAGTTCTGTCCATTTTCTATTAGAGTACCTTCCTCCGCTAAGCTCTGAACTATTTCTGTGACATCAGGTTAAGTAATTTTTTTCTTTTGCTATCCCTTTTATTATATGTTATTGTATATAACGTATTGTTTTGTTCCCATTTTGTAACATCTTTGTATACTTTTTATAAACATTGCCTACCTTTCTGGATTAAATATATAAAATTTAATAGCTACATTCCTCTTGTATAAATGATTGGTGGTAGCTAGTATTGGTTCATTGGCAGTGACCGTACCCGGGTATATATATATATATATATATATATATTCCATGCGTTGGTGTATATATACATATCCTCACTGTGAGTTCCCTAATAACCGGCCTAGTACTGAAAACAACTAGGGCCTTGTCCATCCATAGTCGTTCAATTGCGTGATTGCCCAGTTGACAGTGGAATTGTGTTCCGCTGACAACTGGCAACAGCGGTGGGATGTGTGTGACCCCCGGGTGTTATCCTTGACAAACTGGTGGGATCTGTGTGATCTCCCTGGTGTCATGTGTGACAAAGTGGAAACAGTGGTGGGATCTGAGCGACCTCTCAAAGCTGTGATCCTTGACAGCTAGTGGCAGCGGTTAGATCTGTGTGACCCTCTCGGCTGTTATACTTGACAGTGGAAAATTGTAGTTTCCAGCTTTGTTGGAACAATTTGAAGAAGGCCCTTTCAGTTCCCAATGACTGTGCCCAGTGCACAAGGTTCATACAAACATGGTTGGTGAAGTGTGGTGGGAAGAACTTGACTGGTCACATAGAGCCCAACCCCATCCAACACCTTTGGGATGAACTAGAACTAGAACGGAGATTGTGAGCCCGGTCCACTCCTCCAGCATCAGTGACTTACCTCAAAAATGCTCTTTTGGATGAAAGTGCAAAAATTACCACCCCCAAAATTTTGCAGAAAACCTTCACAAAAAAGTGGAAGTTGTTACAGCTGCGAAGTGAGGAACCAAGTGGGATTAGAATGTGAGACCTTGAAAGCGCCTATAGTTATGGTTTGTAGCTGTCCTAATACATTGTGACTAAATCAACAAAAGTAACTTGTTACAGAAATGGGCCACTGTGTGTTACCCCATCCTTTGATTCTGTAACATGTGTAACTGATCAGAATCTCCGCACCCACTGAAAAACCACAAAAGTTATGAGTGCATGGAAATCAAAGGAACATCTCACTGAGGGGTCAGATCACACAAAGCAAAGCTACAGAGGAAGTGTATGTATGGAACTCCATATACAGGTCTTATTTGGAGAAGATATTTTTTACACTATTCTGCACCAGAGCTTGATTGAGAGCAGGACTGTGTCATGAAAGAGCAGATGATCTATCAAAGTAGTTAGAATGGAAAAACACAATCATGTCACCCAGGAAACTGATAAAGACCCTTTGCAAGTTCATTAGAGGCAGGACTTGTGGACATGGAGCAATGCTCCTGTCTGTTGAGAATATCAATGCAGTTAGTGCTCACCTCTCCTAGAGCTCAACTGACAATTAGAAAAGGGGGACATAAGACAGAAGAGGCCGTGCCAGGATCAGACCTTGTAGCTGAAGATACCTTCCTAACTTCCATATTTTTCGGACTATAACGCACCAGACCATAAGACGCACCTAGATTTTAGAGGAGGAAAATAAGAAAAATGTAAGCAAAAAATGTGGTCAATTCTGTACTGATATCCCCCATCCTGGTATATCTATGTCCCCAATCCAGGTTTACATGGCCCCTTCATCACCATCCTGGTATGCCTGGTCCCCTCATCCACATCCTGGTATGCATGGCCCCCCAACTCCATCCCTAGTATGCATGGCCCCATCATTCCTATCCTGGTATGCATGGTCCCCTCATCTCTATCCTAGTATGCATGGTCCCCATCCTCATCCTAGTATGGATGGTCCCCTCATCATCCCTATCCTGGTATACATAGTCCCCTCATCCTCATATTGGTAGGCATGGCCACCTCATCCCTAGCCTGGAAGGCATGGCCCCCTCATCCCTATCCTTGTATGCAAGGCCCCCTCATCTCTATCCTGGTATGCATGACACCCATCCCATCCTGGTATGCATGGTCCCCTCATCCTGGTATGCATTGCCCCCTCATCCCTATCCTGGTATGCATGGTCCCCTCATCCTTATCCTGGTATGTATGACTCTCTCATCCACATCCTGGTATGCTTGCCCCCCTCATTCCCATTCTGGTATACATGGTCCACTCACCCCCATCCTTGTATACATAGTCCCCTCATCCTCATATTGGTATGCATGGCCTCCTCATGCCTAGCCTGGTAGGCATGGCCCCCTCGTCCCAATCCTGGTATGCATGCCTCCATCATCCCCATCCTGGTATGCATGCCCCCCTCATCCCATTCTGGTATACATGGTCCACTCATCGCCATCCTGGTATACATAGTTGTTGTGAATATGCTGGATGCAGCTTCTGAGCTGGAGCTCCCTCCGGTGGTTGCTGAGGGTAATGAACTGATTACTGAATGGCCTTCAGCTGGTGCTGAATGGTAGGATATAAGTGGCCTGAGTTCCCAGCAGCCTTGCCGGTTATCAATTGTTCCTTCTGGTCTTGCTTGAAGCACTGCTAGGTTCCTGCTCTCCTTCAGATAAGTGTTTGCTGGTTTTTTTCCCTCTGTTTGATTTTCATTGCTGGTTTGCTGCATGCAGTGGACTGCAGCCTGTCCCCTTTTGGGGGTCTGGCGCTGCAATTGTGCTCTGTTTTTGTCTGCACTTTTGCTTTGCTCCTTTGTTACTTTTTATTTGCTGAATAGCGTTTGTTACACCAGAGATCCGATTTAGGTGGATGAGATCGTGTGATCTCAGGTTTTTTGGCAATCAGAAGTGTTGGTATTTTTTAGGGTTTTTGTTGGATTGCAGTCAGAATTCTTTCCTGTACTTTTCTGTCTAGACAGATTGGGCCCCAGCGTTTGCTCATTCTATTTTCTGTCTGTGTCCGTGCTTTCTTCTTGTCTAACCGCTATTACATGTTTGGGGGCTTCCTATTTTCTTTGGGGATCTGCTCCTGGGCAGATAGCTTTCATCTTTCTGCCTTTAGGTGAAGTTATCTCTCAGGCTGTGACGAGGCGTCTAGGATCAACGTAGGAACGCTCCACGGCTACCTCTAGTTGTGTGGTTAGTTCAGGTTACTGCAATCCAATAGGTTCCAGCCTCTCTGGTGTATTACCGTTTTTGCTATTTCTCCTCAGTTACCGAAACATAACAGTATAACCGGCCCAAAAAACTGAAAATTGTATGGTACTCACAGAAGGGGAAAATAGTAATAAGGAAACTCTATTGCATTTTTTTCCCCTTTTATCTGGGTGCTGAGGAGGAATTTTTTATTTTTTTCTCAATGGAGTTTGCACAGTTGTCTGGCCATGTGGATCAGCTTGCCACTGAGGTTCGGAGTATTGCTACCTATCTTGCTAGGTTGCCAGTTGTGGAACCTAGGATCCCCATGCCAGATTTGTTTTTGGGGGATCGATCTAAATTTCTGAATTTCAAAAATAACTGTAAGTTGTTTTTTGCCTTAAAGCCTAAGTCCTCAGGGAACGCGGCACAGCAGGTTCAAATTGTCATCTCCCTGCTGCGCGGCGTTCCTCAGGATGGGGCTTTTTCCCTGACACCTGGGGATCCTGTTTTGAATGATATTGATGTATTTTTTCACTCTCTGGGGTTATTGTACGATGAACCTAATGTCAATGATCAAGCTGAAAATATCTTGTTGGCATTAAATCAGGGTTTTGAAGACGCTGAGTTGTACTGTCAGAAATTTCGAAAGTGGGCAGTCCTGACCAAATGGAATGATGATGCTTTGGCAGCCCTTTTTCGAAAGGGTCTGTCAGAAAAAGTAAAGGATGTTATGGTGGGATTCCCTGTTCCCTCTGGTCTCAAAGATTCTATGTCTTTGGCTATTCAAATTGACAGACGTATGCATCAGATAGTGTTGCCTTGTGAGCCAGCTTCTGAGACCATGCAGTGTGATGGAGTGACTTCTGGGGCTCAGCGTCATGAGTTTCGTAAGCGCAATGGGTTATGTTTCTACTGTGGTGACGCTTCCCATGCTATTTCTGTCTGCCCTAAGCGGAGAAGACGTTTTGCACGCTCAGTTGTCTTGGGTAGTGTTCAGACTAAATTTCTGTTGACTGTTACCCTGATTTGCTCCCTGTCCACATTTTCTGCTCAGGATTTTGTTGATTCAGGAGCAGCTATTAACCTGATGGATTTTGACTTTGCCAAACGTTGTGGATTTCCCATGTTACCCCTGCGGAGGTCTATTTCCCTGCTGGGCATTGATTCTACCCCTTTGGCGGAGAATAAACCCCAGTTTTCTACTCAGGTGATAATGAGGGTTGAACCAGATCTTCAGGAGAGTTGCAAATTTCTGGTGCTGCATAATCTGTATGACATTATTGTACTGGGTTTCCCTTGGTTACAGTCTCATAATCCTGTTTTGGATTGGAAATCCGTGTCTGTGACCAGTAGGGGCTGCTAATGTGTTAATACTGACACTCCTGTTTTTTCTGCCTCTCCCCAGTCTCAGGATGTCCCTGACTTTTTGACTGATTTTTCTGATGTGTTTAGTGAAAGTAAATCTGCATCCTTGCCCCCTCACAGGAGCTATGATTGCGCTATTGAATTTGTGCCTGGTGGTAAATTTCCTAAAGGTCGACTTTTTAATTTATCTGTACCTGAACACGATGCTATGCGATCTTATATCAAGGAGTCATTGGAGAAGGGTCATATCAGACCATCCTCTTCACCCTTGGCGCCGGTTTTTTCTTTGTGGCCAAAAAGGATGGTTCATTGAGGCTGTGTATTGATTATCGCATCCTGAATAAGATCACTGTTAAATATCAATATCCGTTACCCTTGGATTTTTGACCTATTTTCCAGAGTGAAAAGTGCTAGTTGGTTTACCAAGCTTAACCTCAGGGGGGCGTATAACCTTATTCGCATTAAGCACGGGGATGAATGGAAGACGGCGCTTAATACCCCAGAGGGGCATTTTGAGTACCTAGTGATGCCTTTTGGGCTCACTAATGCCCCTTCCGTCTTCCAATCCTTCATGAATGATATTTTCAGGGATTTTGTGGATAAATTTCTGATTGTTTATTTGGATGATATCTTGATTTTTTCCAATGACTGGGACTCTCAAGTGAAACATGTTCGGACTGTGTTCCAGATTTTGAGAGAGAATGCACTGTATGTGAAGGGATCAAAGTGTCTTTTTGGCGTACAGAAGATCTCATTTCTGGGATTCATTTTGTCTCCGTCTGTTATTGAAATGGACCCGGTCAAGGTTCAAGCCATCTGTGATTGGGTTCAACCTACCTCATTGAAGGCTCTTCAGAGATTTTTGGGTTTTGCCAATTTTTATCGTAAATTTATTGGTAATTTCTCCGGTATTGTTAAACCATTGACTGATTTCACCAAAAAGGGTTCCGATGTGGTGAATTGGCCTCCTGAGGCAGTTTCTGCGTTTCAGGAACTTAAGCAGAGATTCATTTCTGCTCCTGTTCTACGGCAGCCTGATGTTTCTCTGCCATTTCAGGTGGAGGTTGATGCCTCTGAGATTGGGGCAGGTGCTGTTTTGTCCCAAAGGGATCCAGAGACCTCTAAGAGTAACCCTTGTGCCTTTTTCTCTCGAAAATTTTCTCCAACTGAACGTAATTATGACGTGGGTAATCGGGAGTTATTGGCCATGAAGTGGGCCTTTGAAGAGTGGAGACATTGGCTGGAAGGAGCCAAACATCAGGTGGTGGTCCTCACGGACCATAAGAACCTGATTTATTTCGAATCAGCCAAGCGACTTAATCCTAGACAGGCCAGGTGAGCCTTGTTTTTCACACGTTTTAATTTTGTGGTTTCTTTTCTTCCTGGCACTAAGAATGTCAAGGCGGATGCCCTCTCGAGGAGTTTCTTTACAGATTCTCCTGAGTTATCTGATCCTGCTGTTATTTTGAAAAAGGGTGTGGTTCTTTCCGCCATTTCGCCCAATTTGAGACTGGCTCTGGAAGGTTATCAGGAGGATAAACCTGAGTGCTGCCCTGTTGGGAAGTTGTTTGTTCCAGACCAGTGGAAAAAGAGTGTGATGTCTGAGATTCATTGTTCCGCGTTGGCTGGTCATCCCGGGATTTTTGGTACCAGAGACTTGGTGAGTTGCTCCTTTTGGTGGCCTACCTTGTCTTGTGACGTCAGGGACTTTGTGCAGTCCTGTGGGACTTGCTCTCGTTCCAAGCCTTGCTCACGTTCTAGTGGTTTGTTAATGCCATTACCTGTACCCAAGAGGCCATGGACCCATATTTCTATGGATTTTATTTCTGACCTTCCTGTCTCTCAGAGAATGACCGTTATCTGGGTAATCTGTGATAGGTTTTCCAAGATGATACATCTGGTGCCATTACCTAAGTTGCCTTCCTCCTCCGAGTTGTTGCCTTTGTTCTTTCAGCTTATGGTTCGGTTACATGGCATTCCGGAGAAAATTGTGTCTGACAGAGGAGTCCAGTTTGTTTCCAGATTTTGGAGGACATTTTGTTCTAAACTTGGTGTTCAGTTATCTTTCTCCTCTGCATTTCACCCTCAGACCAATGGACAAACCGAGAGAACAAACCAGACCTTGGAGACTTATTTGAGATGTTTTGTGTCTGCTGTTCAAGATGACTGGGTCTCTTTTTTGCCTTTGGCTGAGTTTGCTCTTAATAATAGAGCTAGCTCTGCCACCTTGATGTCTCAATTTTTTTGCAATTCCGGGCTTCACCCTCGATTTTCTTCAGGACAGGCGGAGGCTTCTGTCTGTCTGGGGGTTGACTCCATTGTGCAGCGTATGCAGCAGATTTGGGACCAGGTAGTGGAGAGGTTGTCTCTCTCTCAGGAGAAGGCCCAGCGGTTTGCAAACCGGCATAGGACTGATGGTCCTCTTTTTAAAGTGGGGGACTTGGTTTGGTTGTCCTCAAGGAATATCCCTATGAAGGTTGCATCCCCCAAAATTTAAGCCAAGGTTCATTGGACCTTATAAGATCATGGAAATTATTAATCCGGTTTCCTTCCGTTTGCTTCTTCCAGGGACATTTAAGATCCATAACGTGTTCCACAAGTCCTTGTTGAAGAGGTTTGTCGAACCACTGGTTCCTATGGCTGCACCTCCCGACCCTGTTTTGTGTTGTGAATGGACTTGAAATGAGTTCTGAGCAGAGGCTCCCTCTGGTGGTTACAAGCGGTACTGGACTGTCCAGTGAAGATTGTGAGGATTGGGAATCAGGTGTTACTGACTGGTCTTATATAAGGGAGTCACCTTCCCATCAGGGTTGCCGGTGATCAATTGTTCTGGTCTCAATCCTTGATTCCTGTTTCCTTTGTAGCCTGCTGTGTCGTGTCTGCATCTCCTGCTAACAGATAAGACATTTTCTTCTTTTTGCTTTTGTGCTTGATTTTTGCATTTTGTCCTGCACTTCTGTGGGGGCCTTCAGGGTCCCCTCCGGGGGCTTTTGCCCTCTCATTTTAGTTCAGCCACTGATGTTTGTACATTTGCTTTTTCCAGTTTTTTCAGTGGCTGCTGTTTTGATTTTGTTACACCAGAGAACTAATTTAGGTGGTAGAGGTCGTGTGATCTCAGGTGTTTTTGAAATTAGTAAAGTTGGTGCTTTTCAGGGTTTTTTGGGATTGCAGTAAGTGCCCTTCCTATCCTTTTCTATTTAGATAGTTTGGGCCCCAACGTTTGCTCATACTATTTTCTGTCTGTGTCAGTATTTCTTCTTGTCTAACCGCCATTACATGTTTGGGGGCTTTCTATGTTCTTTGGGGATCTGCTCCGGGGCAGATAGCTTTCCTCTTTCTATCTTTAGGTATAGTTAGTTTCTCAGGCTGTGTCGAGGCGTCTAGGACCAATGTAGGAACGCTCCACGGCTGCCTCTAGTTGTGGTGGTTAGTCAGGGTACTGCAATCTCATAGATTCCAACTGCTCTGGTGTATTGCCTTTTTTACCTGCACTCCTCAGCTACCAAATCATAACAGTATCACCGGCCTAAACTGAAAATTATATGGTACTCACAGAAGGGAAAAATATTGTGAAAGAAAAAAAAAAAAGGTTGTCAGAGTTGTCAGAGATATTTTTCTGTTTGTTGCATTTTTTTTTTTTTTTCCCTCTATCTCTGGGTGCTGGGGAGGATTTTTTCTCTCAATGGAGTTTGCACAGTTGTCTGGCCGTGTGGATCAGCTTGCCACTGAGGTTCAGAGTATTGCTACCTATCTTGCTAGGTTGCCTGTTGTGGAACCTAGGATTCCCATGCCAGATTTGTTTTTGGGGGATCGAGCCAAGTTTCTGAATTTCAAAAATAATTGTAAATTGTTTTTTGCCTTAAAATCTAAGTCCTCAGGGAACGCAGCGCAGCAGGTTCAAATTGTCATCTCTCTCCTGCGCGGCGATCCTCAAGATTGGGCTTTTTCCCTGACACCTGGGGATCCTGTTTTGAGTGATGTTGATGCATTTTTTCAGGCCTTGGGGTTATTGTACGATGAGCGTAATGTCACTGATCAAGCTGAAAAAGCCTTGTTGGCATTAAATCAGGGGCTTGATGACGCTGAGTTATACTGTCAGAGATTCCGTAGGTGGGCAGTCCTGACCAAATGGAATGACGACGCTTTGGCAGCCCTTTTTCGGAAGGGTCTGTCAGATAATGTAAAGGATGTTATGGTGGGATTCCCTGTCCCCTCTGGTCTCAATGATTCTATGTCATTAGCGATTCAAATTGACAGACGTTTGCGTGAGCGGAGAAGTATGCGTGGAATAGTGTTGCCTTGTGAATGCTTCTGAACCCATGCAGTGTGATAGAGTGGTTTCTGGGGCACAGCGTCATGAGTTTCGAAAGCGCAATGGGTTATGTTTCTACTGTGATGATGCCTCTCATGCTATTTCAGTCTGCCCTAAGCGGGGAAGACGTTTTGCACGCTCAGTTGTCTTGGGTAGTGTTCAGACTAAGTTTTTATTAACTGTTACTCTGATATGCTCTCTGTCCTCATTTTCTGCTCAGGCTTTCGTTGATTCGGGAGCAGCTATTAACCTGATGGATTTTGATTTCGCTAAACATTGTGGGTTTCCCTTGATACCCCTACAGAAGTCTATTCCCCTACTGGGGATCGATTCTACCCCTTTGGCTGAGAATAAACCTCAGTTCTCTACTCAGGTGATAATGAGGGTTGAACCTGATCATCAGGAGAGCTGCAAATTTTTGGTTCTGTATAATCTGCATGACATTATCGTGCTGGGTTTCCCTTGGTTACAGTCTCATAATCCTGTTTTGGATTGGAAATCTGTGTCTGTAACCAGTTGGGGCTGCCAATGTGTTAATACCAACACTCCTGTTTTTTCTGCCTCCCCCCAGGCTCAGGATGTTCCTGACTTTTTGATTGATTTTTCTGATGTGTTTAGCGAAAGTAAATCTGCATCCTTGCCTCCCCATAGGAGCTATGACTGCGCTATTGAATTAGTGCCTGGTAGTAGATTCCCTAAAGGTCGCCTTTTTAACTTGTCTGTACCTGAACATGACGCTATGCGGTCTTATATCAAGGAGTCTTTGGCGAAAGGTCATATCAGACCATCCTCTTCACCCTTAGGTGCCGGTTTTTTCTTTGTGGCCAAAAAGGATGGTTCATTAAGGCCGTGTATTGATTATCGTCTTTTGAACAATATTACTGTGAAATATCAATACCCGTTACCCTTGATTTTTGACCTGTTTTCTAGGGTGAAAAACGCTACTTGGTTTACCAAGCTTGACCTCAGGGGGGCATATAACCTTATTCGCATTAAGCACGGGGATGAATGGAAGACGGCATTTAACACCCTGAGGGGCATTTTGAGTACCTTGTGATGCCCTTTGGGCTCACTAATGCTCCTTCTGTCTTCCAGTCCTTCATGAATGACATTTTCAGGGATTTTGTGGATACATTTCTGATTGTTTATTTGGATGATATCTTGATTTTTTTCCAATGACTGGGACTCTCATGTGAAACATGTTCGAACTGTATTCCAGATTTTGAGAGAGAATGCTCTGTATGTGAAGGGATCAAAGTGTCTTTTTGGCGTACAGAGGATCTCATTTTTGGATTTATTTTGTCCCCATCTGTTATTGAAATGGACCCGGTCAAGGTTCAGGCCATCTGTGATTGGGTCCAACCTACTTCATTAAAGGCTCTTCAAAGATTTTTGGGTTTTGCCAATTTTTATCGTAAATTTATTGGTAATTTCTCGGTTATTGTTAAACCATTAACTGATTTGACCAAAAAGGGTTCTGATGTGGTGAATTGGCCTCCTGAGGCAGTCTCTGCATTTCAGGAACTTAAGCAGAGATTCACTTCTGCTCCTGTTCTACGGCAGCCTGATGTTTCTCTGCCATTTCAGGTGGAGGTTGATGCCTCTGAAATTGGGGCAGGTGCCGTTTTGTCCCAAAGAGATCCAGAGACCTCTAAAAGTAACCCTTGTGCCTTTTTCTCTTGAAAATTTTCTCCTACTGAACGTAATTATGACGTGGGTAATCGGGAGTTATTGGCCATGAAGTGGGCTTTTGAAGAGTGGAGACATTGGCTGGAGGGAGCCAAACATCAGGTGGTGGTCCTTACTGACCATAAGAATCTGGTTTATTTGGAATCTGCCAAGCGACTTAATCCTAGACAGGCCAGGTGGGCCTTGTTTTTCACACGTTTTAATTTTGTGGTTTCCTTTCTTCCTGGCACTAAGAATGTTAAGGCGGATGCCCTTTCAAGGAGTTTCCTTGCGGACTCTCCTGAGTTATCTGATCCTTCTGTTATTTTGAAAGAAGGTGTAGTTCTTTCCGCCATCTCGCCCAATTTGAGACTGGCTCTGGAGGGGTGTCAGGAGGATAGGCCCGAGCGCTGCCCTGTTGGGAAATTGTTTGTCCCGGACCACTGGAAAAAGAGTGTGATGTCTGAGATTCATTGTTCCGCGTTGGCCGGTCATCCCGGAATTTTTGGTACCAGAGACTTGGTTAGTCGGTCCTTTTGGTGGCCTACCTTGTCTCGTGATGTCAGGGAATTTGTGCAGTCCTGCGGGACTTGCTCTCGCTCCAAGCCTTGCTCTCGCTCTAGTGGTTTGTTGATGCCATTGCCTGTGCCCAAGAGACCATGGACCCATATCTCTATGGATTTCATTTCCGACCTCCCTGTTTCTCAGAGAATGACCGTCATCTGGGTGATTTGTGATAGGTTTTCCAAGATGATACATCTTGTGCCATTACCTAAGTTGCCTTCTTCCTCTGAATTGGTACCTTTGTTCCTTCAGCACGTGGTTCGTTTACACGGCATTCCTGAGAACATTGTGTCTGACAGAGGAGTCTATATACAAAAAATACATACAAAAAAAGGCTGCACTCTATCATACTAAAGCATGACAATATGGAATACATGAAATTTAGAATAGCAATATGGCTTTGGAATATAAGGAAAAATTTGAGACGCTTAGTATAAACATTTGGCCAAACATTTTAAAGCCCACCAACCATCGTCAAGGTGGTCTCAATACTGGTGAGTCCCTAACCTAATGTGAACATACCTCTATTAGGCTGATATCTGAATTTCTGGGTGAATATGCACCTCTGTCAGCAATGCCTGCATTTATGGGTAAAGTAGGGACCTGGTGTAATTAAAATCACCACCTGGTGGGGGCGGAGTGCTCGGTCAGCAAGCTAACATACAATAGACAAAAAAACCTGACTGGCACTTCCAGACTAATGTGAACTAGGTGCAAGCCAAGGGAAGCTACCCCCATGTAAAACATACAAAAAAAGGCTGCACTCTATCATACTAAAGCATGACAATATGGAATACATGAAATTTAGAATAGCAATATGGCTTTGGAATATAAGGAAAAATTTGAGACGCTTAGTATAAACATTTGGCCAAACATTTTAAAGCCCACCAACCATCGTCAAGGTGGTCTCAATACTGGTGAGTCCCTAACCTAATGTGAACATACCTCTATTAGGCTGATATCTGAATTTCTGGGTGAATATGCACCTCTGTCAGCAATGCCTGCATTTTATGGGTAAAGTAGGGACCTGGTGTATTAAAATCACCACCTTGGTGGGGCGGAGTGCTCGGTCAGCAAGCTAATTTACAATAGACAAAAAAAACCTGACTGGCACTTCCAGACTAATGTGAACTAGGTGCAAGCCAAGGGAAGCTACCCCATGTAAAACATACAAAAAAAGGCTGCACTCTATCATACTAAAGCATGACAATATGGAATACATGAAATTTAGAATGGCAATATGGCTTTGGAATATAAGGAAAAATTTGAGACGCTTAGTATAAACATTTGGCCAAACATTTTAAAGCCCACCAACCATCGTCAAGGTGGTCTCAATACTGGTGAGTCCCTAACCTAATGTGAACATACCTCTATTAGGCTGATATCTGAATTTCTGGGTGAATATGCACCTCTGTCAGCAATGCCTGCATTTATGGGTAAAGTAGGGACCTGGTGTAATTAAAATCACCACCTGGTGGGGGCGGAGTGCTCGGTCAGCAAGCTAACATACAATAGACAAAAAAACCTGACTGGCACTTCCAGACTAATGTGAATTAGGTGCAAGCCAAGGGAAGCTACCCCCATGTAAAACATACAAAAAAAGGCTGCACTCTATCATACTAAAGCATGACAATATGGAATACATGAAATTTAGAATAGCAATATGGCTTTGGAATATAAGAAAAAATTTGAGACGCTTAGTATAAACATTTGGCCAAACATTTTAAAGCCCACCAACCATCGTCAAGGTGGTCTCAATACTGGTGAGTCCCTAACCTAATGTGAACATACCTCTATTAGGCTGATATCTGAATTTCTGGGTGAATATGCACCTCTGTCAGCAATGCCTGCATTTATGGGTAAAGTAGGGACCTGGTGTAATTAAAATCACCACCTGGTGGTGACGCTTAGTATAAACATTCAGATATCAGCCTAATAGAGGTATGTTCACATTAGGTCAGGGACTCACCAGTATTGAGACCACCTTGACGATGGTTGGTGGGCTTTAAAATGTTTGGCCAAATGTTTATACTAAGCGTCTCAAATTTTTCCTTATATTCCAAAGCCATATTGCTATTCTAAATTTCATGTATTCCATATTGTCATGCTTTAGTATGATAGAGTGCAGCCTTTTTTTGTATGTTTTACATGGGGGTAGCTTCCCTTGGCTTGCACCTAATTCACATTAGTCTGGAAGTGCCAGTCAGGTTTTTTTGTCTATTGTATGTTAGCTTGCTGACCGAGCACTCTGCCCCCACCAGGTGGTGATTTTAATTACACCAGGTCCCTACTTTACCCATAAATGCAGGCATTGCTGACAGAGGTGCATATTCACCCAGAAATTCAGATATCAGCCTAATAGAGGTATGTTCACATTAGGTTAGGGACTCACCAGTATTGAGACCACCTTGACGATGGTTGGTGGGCTTTAAAATGTTTGGCCAAATGTTTATACTAAGCGTCTCAAATTTTTCCTTATATTCCAAAGCCATATTGCTATTCTAAATTTCATGTATTCCATATTGTCATGCTTTAGTATGATAGAGTGCAGCCTTTTTTTGTATGTTTTACATGGGGGTAGCTTCCCTTGGCTTGCACCTAGTTCACATTAGTCTGGAAGTGCCAGTCAGGTTTTTTTGTCTATTGTATGTTAGCTTGCTGACCGAGCACTCTGCCCCCACCAGGTGGTGATTTTAATTACACCAGGTCCCTACTTTACCCATAAATGCAGGCATTGCTGACAGAGGTGCATATTCACCCAGAAATTCAGATATCAGCCTAATAGAGGTATGTTCACATTAGGTTAGGGACTCACCAGTATTGAGACCACCTTGACGATGGTTGGTGGGCTTTAAAATGTTTGGCCAAATGTTTATACTAAGCGTCTCAAATTTTTCCTTATATTCCAAAGCCATATTGCTATTCTAAATTTCATGTATTCCATATTGTCATGCTTTAGTATGATAGAGTGCAGCCTTTTTTTGTATGTTTTACATGGGGGTAGCTTCCTTGGCTTGCACCTAGTTCACATTAGTCTGGAAGTGCCAGTCAGGTTTTTTTGTCTATTGACAGAGGAGTCTAGTTTGTTTCCAGATTTTGGAGGACCTTTTGTTCTAAACTTGGTGTTCAATTGTCTTTCTCCTCGGCGTTTCATCCTCAGACCAAATGGTCAAACTGAGAGAACAAATCAGACATTGGAGACTTATCTAAGATGCTTTGTGTCTGCTGATCAGGATGACTGGGTCTCTTTTTTGCCTTTGGCTGAGTTTGCTCTTAATAATAGGGCTAGCTCTGCCACTTTGATGTCTCCATTTTTCTGTATTTCTGGGTTTCACCCTTGATTTTCTTCAGGACAGACGTAGGCTTCTGTCTGTCCAGGTATTGACTCTGTTGTGGAGCGTATGCAACAGATTTGGAACCAGGTAGTGCAGAGGTTGTCCCTCTCTTAGGAGAGGGCCCAGCGGTTTGCTATCCGGCATAGGACTGATGGTCCCCGGTTTAAAGTGGGGGACTTGGTCTGGTTGTCCTCAAAAAATATTCCTATGAGAGTGGCATCTCCTAAATTTAAGCCTAGGTTCATTGGACCTTATAAGATCATGGAGATTCTTAATCCTGTTTCTTTTCGTTTGCTTCTTCCAGGAACATTTAAGATCCATAATGTGTTCCACAAGTCCTTGTTGAAGAGGTTTGTTGAGCCAGTGGTTCCTACTGCTTTGCCTCCTGACCCTGTTCTGGTTGAGGGCAATATGGAGTTTGTGATTGAGAAAATTTTGAATTCTCGTTTTTCTAGACGGAAACTCCAGTATTTGGTTAAGTGGAGAGGTTATGGTCAGGAAGACAATTCTTGGGTGTTTGCTTCGGACATCCATGCTAGGAGACTCATCCGTGCGTATCATAGAACTCATCCTGACCGACCTGGTTGCTCAAGTGAGGGTTCGGTGACCCTCCTCAAGGGGGGGGTACTGTTGTGAATGGACTTGAAATGAGTTCTGAGCAGAGGCTCCCTCTGGTGGTTACAAGCGGTACTGGACTGTCCAGTGAAGATTGTGAGGATTGGGAATCAGGTGTTACTGACTGGTCTTATATAAGGGAGTCACCTTCCCATCAGGGTTGCCGGTGATCAATTGTTCTGGTCTCAATCCTTGATTCCTGTTTCCTTTGTAGCCTGCTGTGTCGTGTCTGCATTTCCTGCTAACAGATAAGACATTTTTTCTTTTTGCTTTTGTGCTTGATTTTTGCATTTTGTCCTGCACTTCTGTGGGGGCCTTCTGGGTCCCCTCCGGGGGCTTTTGCCCTCTCAGTTTAGTTCAGCCACTGATGTTTGTACATTTGCTTTTTCCAGTTTTTTCAGTGGCTGCTGTTTTGATTTTGTTACACCAGAGAACTAATTTAGGTGGTAGAGGTCGTGTGATCTCAGGTGTTTTTGAAATTAGTAAAGTTGGTGCTTTTCAGGGTTTTTTGGGATTGCAGTAAGTGCCCTTCCTATCCTTTTCTATTTAGATAGTTTGGGCCCCAACGTTTGCTCATACTATTTTCTGTCTGTGTCAGTATTTCTTCTTGTCTAACCGCCATTACATGTTTGGGGGCTTTCTATGTTCTTTGGGGATCTGCTCCGGGGCAGATAGCTTTCCTCTTTCTATCTTTAGGTATAGTTAGTTTCTCAGGCTGTGTCGATGCGTCTAGGACCAACGTAGGAACAGCTCCACGGCTGCCTCTAGTTGTGGTGGTTAGTCAGGGTACTGCAATCTCATAGATTCCAACTGCTCTGGTGTATTGCCTTTTTTTCAAAAAACAGAAGGATCAGATAACTCAGGAGAGTCCGCAAGGAAACTCCTTGAAAGGGCATCCGCCTTAACATTCTTAGTGCCAGGAAGAAAGGAAACCACAAAATTAAAACGTGTGAAAAACAAGGCCCACCTGGCCTGTCTAGGATTAAGTCGCTTGGCAGATTCCAGATAAACCAGATTCTTATGGTCAGTAAGGACCACCACCTGATGTTTGGCTCCCTCCAGCCAATGTCTCCACTCTTCAAAAGCCCACTTCATGGCCAATAACTCCGATTACCCACGTCATAATTACGTTCAGTAGGAGAAAATTTTCGAGAGAAAAAGGCACAAGGGTTATTTTTAGAGGTCTCTGGATCTCTTTGGGACAAAACGGCACCTGCCCCAATTTCAGAGGCATCAACCTCCACCTGAAATGGCAGAGAAACATCAGGCTGCCGTAGAACAGGAGCAGAAGTGAATCTCTGCTTAAGTTCCTGAAATGCAGAGACTGCATCAGGAGGCCAATTCACCACATCAGAACCCTTTTTGGTCAAATCAGTTAATGGTTTAACAATAACCGAGAAATTACCAATAAATTTACGATAAAAATTGGCAAAACCCAAAAATCTTTGAAGAGCCTTTAATGAAGTAGGTTGGACCCAATCACAGATGGCCTGAACCTTGACCGGGTCCATTTCAATAACAGATGGGGACAAAATAAATCCCAAAATGAGATCCTTTGTACGCCAAAAAGACACTTTGATCCCTTCACATACAGAGCATTCTCTCTCAAAATCTGGAATACAGTTCGAACATGTTTCACATGAGAGTCCCAGTCATTGGAAAAAAATCAAGATATCATCCAAATAAACAATCAGAAATTTATCCACAAAATCCCTGAAAATGTCATTCATGAAGGACTGGAAGACAGAAGGAGCATTAGTGAGCCCAAAGGGCATCACAAGGTACTCAAAATGCCCTCAGGGGTGTTAAATGCAGTCTTCCATTCATCCCCGTGCTTAATGCGAATAAGGTTATATGCCCCCCTGAGGTCAAGCTTGGTAAACCAAGTAGCGTTTTTCACCCTGGAAAACAGGTCAGAAATCAAGGGTAACGGGTATTGATATTTCACAGTAATATTGTTCAAAAGACGATAATCAATACACGGCCTTAATGAACCATCCTTTTTGGCCACAAAGAAAAAACCGGCACCTAAGGGTGAAGAGGATGGTCTGATATGACCTTTCTCCAAAGACTCCTTGATATAAGACCGCATAGCGTCATGTTCAGGTACAGACAAGTTAAAAAGGCGACCTTTAGGGAATTTACTACCAGGCACTAATTCAATAGCGCAGTCATAGCTCCTATGGGGAGGCAAGGATGCAGATTTACTTTCGCTAAACACATCAGAAAAATCAATCAAAAAGTCAGGAACATCCTGAGCCTGGGGGGAGGCAGAAAAAACAGGAGTGTTGGTATTAACACATTGGCAGCCCCAACTGGTTACAGACACAGATTTCCAATCCAAAACAGGATTATGAGACTGTAACCAAGGGAAACCCAGCACGATAATGTCATGCAGATTATACAGAACCAAAAATTTGCAGCTCTCCTGATGATCAGGTTCAACCCTCATTATCACCTGAGTAGAGAACTGAGGTTTATTCTCAGCCAAAGGGGTAGAATCGATCCCCAGTAGGGGAATAGACTTCTGTAGGGGTATGAAGGGAAACGCACAACGTTTAGCAAAATCAAAATCCATCAGGTTAATAGCTGCTCCCGAATCAACGAAAGCCTGAGCAGAAAATGAGGACAGAGAGCATATCAGAGTAACAATTAATAAAAACTTAGTCTGAACACTACCCAAGACAACTGAGCGTGCAAAACGTCTTCCCGCTTAGGGCAGACTGAAATAGCATGAGAGGCATCACCATAGTAGAAACATAACCCATTGCGCTTTCAAAACTCATGACGCTGTGCCCCAGAAACCACTCTATCACACTGCATGGGTTCAGAAGCAGGTTCACAAAGCAACACTATTCCACGCATACTTCTCCGCTCACGCAAACGTCTGTCAATTTGAATCGCTAATGACATAGAATCATTGAGACCAGAGGGGACAGGGAATCCCACCATAACATCCTTTACATTATCTGACAGACCCTTCCGAAAAAGGGCTGCCAAAGCGTCGTCATTCCATTTGGTCAGGACTGCCCACCTACGGAATCTTTGACAGTATAACTCAGCGTCATCAAGCCCCTGATTTAATGCCAACAAGGCTTTTTCAGCCTGATCAGTGACATTAGGCTCATCGTACAATAACCCCAAGGCCTGAAAAAATGCATCAACATCACTCAAAACAGGATCCCCAGGTGTCAGGGAAAAAGCCCAATCCTGAGGATCGCCGCGCAGGAGAGAGATGACAATTTGAACCTGCTGCGCTGCGTTTCCTGAGGACTTAGATTTTAAGGCAAAAAACAATTTACAATTATTTTTGAAATTCAGAAACTTGGCTCGATCCCCAAAAACAAATCTGGCATGGGAATCCTAGGTTCCACAACAGGCAACCTAGCAAGATAGGTAGCAATACTCTGAACCTCAGTGGCAAGCTGATCCACACGGCCAGACAACTGTGCAAACTCCATTGGGAGAAAAGATCCTCCCCAGCACCCAGAGATACAGAGGGAAAAAAAAAAAAAATGCAACAAACAGAAAAATATCTCTGACAACTCTGACAACCTTTTTTTTCTTTCACAATATTTTTCCCTTCTGTGAGTACCATATAATTTTCAGTTTAGGCCGGTGATACTGTTATGATTTGGTAGCTGAGGAGTGCAGGTAAAAAAGGCAATACACCAGAGCAGTTGGAATCTATGAGCTTGCAGTACCCTGACTAACCACCACAACTAGAGGCAGCCGTGGAGCGTTCCTACGTTGGTCCTAGACGCCTCGTCACAGCCTGAGAAACTCACTATACCTAAAGATAGAAAGAGGAAAGCTATCTGCCCCGGAGCAGATCCCCAAAGAACATAGAAAGCCCCCAAACATGTAATGGCGGTTAGACAAGAAGAAATACTGACACAGACAGAAAATAGTATGAGCAAACGTTGGGGCCCAAACTATCTAAATAGAAAAGGATAGGAAGGGCACTTACTGCAATCCCAAAAAACCCTGAAAAGCACCAACTTTACTAATTTCAAAAACACCTGAGATCACACGACCTCTACCACCTAAATTAGTTCTCTGGTGTAACAAAATCAAAACAGCAGCCACTAAAAAAACTGGAAAAAGCAAATGTACAAACATCAGTGGCTGAACAAAACTGAGAGGGCAAAAGCCCCCGGAGGGGACCCTGAAGGCCCCCACAGAAGTGCAGGACAAAATGCAAAAATCAAGCACAAAAGCAAAAAGAAGAAAATGTCTTATCTGTTAGCAGGAGATGCAGACATGACACAGCAGGCTACAAAGGAAACAGGAATCAAGGATTGAGACCAGAACAATTGATCACCGGCAACCCTGATGGGAAGGTGACTCCCTTATATAAGACCAGTCAGTAACACCTGATTCCCAATCCTCACAATCTTCACTGGACAGTCCAGTACCGCTTGTAACCACCAGAGGGAGCCTCTGCTCAGAACTCATTTCAAGTCCATTCACAACAGATGAGATCGTGTGATCTCAGGTTTTTTGGCAATCAGAAGTGTTGGTATTTTTTAGGGTTTTTGTTGGATTGCAGTCAGAATTCTTTCCTGTACTTTTCTGTCTAGACAGATTGGGCCCCAGCATTTGCTCATTCTATTTTCTGTCTGTGTCCGTGCTTTCTACTTGTCTTACCGCCATTACATGTTTGGGGGCTTCCTATTTTCTTTGGGGATCTACTCCGGGGCAGATAGCTTTCATCTTTCTGCCTTTAGGTGTAGTTATCTCTCAGGCTGTGACGAGGCGTCTAGGATCAACGTAGGAACGCTCCACGGCTACCTCTAGTTGTGTGATTAGTTCAGGTTACTGCAATCCAATAGGTTTCAGCCTCTCTGGTGTATTACCGTTTTTGCTATTTCTCCTCAGCTACCGAAACATAACACATAGTCCCCTCATTCCTATATTGGCATGCATGGCCTCCTCATCCCTAGCCTGGTAGCCATGTCCCCTTATCCCTATCATGGTATGCATGTCTTCCTCATCCCTATCCTGGAATGCATGGTCCACTCATCCATATCCTAGTATGCATGGCCCCCCTATCTCTATCCTGGTATGCATGCCCCCCTCATCCATATCCTGGTATGCATGCCTACCCCATCCCCATCCTGGTATGCTTAGCCCCATCAGAAAAACATAAACAAAACCCATAAACCATTCTACATACCTTCCTGTGCTCCCTCACAGCATCCTATTCTGATGCCAGCAGCTGATTTATGCTTGTAAGCAGTGCATGGAAGTGACGTCATGCACTGCTTACAAGTCAAGGACAACTGCTGGAATACTCACTGCTCCACACATCTGGGACTATGTGCATGTGGAGCAGTGAATATTCATTTCTCTTTAATAGTAGGCATGCTGTTAACCACAGTCGCCGGCTTCCTGCAGCTACTAGGCAATCATGTGTGTTAGCTAATAAAGGGAAATGAATATTCACTTTTCTTCACTCCCATGGGCGTGGGGAGCAGTGAACATTCATTTAAACTGTAAAGCGCTGCGGAATATGTTGGCGCTATATAAATAAAGATTATTATTATTATTATTATTATTCTCTTTAAGAGTGGGCACATGTGATCGCCCAGCAGCTGCAGGAAGCCGGCAGCTGCGGCTACTGTGCCCGCTATTAAAGAGACATGAATATTCACTCCTCCCCACATCCATGGGAGTGAAGAAAAGTGAATATTCATTCTCTTTATTAGCGGGCACACTTCATCTCCTAGCCACTGCAGGACGCCGACGGCTAACAGTGTGCCTGCTATTAAAGAGAAATTAATATTCAATGCTCCCCATGCCCATAGTCCCTCCCACCTCTGGTCGCCGGCTTCAGTGCAAAGAGGTGGGAGGGGTAGAAGTAAATAATTATTTCTCTTTAATAGGGGGCACAGGGGTTAGCTGCAGCAGCCGACTCCTGCCTCCTATGACCCGCTCATCCACTGCTGCCACTCCCCCACCAACTCATCCACAGCAGTTACATCCGGACTATCAGACGCACTCCCAATTTTCCTCCAAATTTTTGGAGGGAAAAAGTGCATCTTACGGTCGTAAATATCGTAACTTACTATTAAGCCAGTATATGGCATTAATCATTTCTAGGGGGTGTTGCGTGACAGAGGAATTCTTTATTAGGTGTTTCTTTAATATTTGGGAACAAATCAAGCCAAACATTTCACTTGAAGCAAAGATCACCAAGCTACGACTTGCCTACTTTGGACACATCATACGAAGATAGCAATCACTGTGGAAGGGCATCAGGGTGGGAAAAATAGAGGTGAAGAGGAAGACTAGTAACCAGATGGCTTGATACAATCAAGATAACATCGGAGAAGACCCTGATGGACCTATCTGGTCAGTTTTTTTAACTATATTGGTCAGTTTTAAAATGTTTTCATCCATTACAAAGCAGTCTAGTGTATTTTCCCACAATACAGTATTATCCTTGTTGATTTTACATGGGCCAAGATTGAATCAAGTTTGCTTGGGCGCTCGCTTCCGGACTGACTGATGTATTAATGATCATAAATAACACCATTTTGACCCGTGTGTGACGTTCTCTGATTCCGGAGCTTTCCACTTGAATGACACGCAACATTTCCTTAGCAGACGTAAGACATAAGAAGGAAAGTCACTTCCATCAGCTCAGCATTGGCTCCGAAGTTATTTAGATGACTAAATCCTTCACAAAGGGATAGTGAGACCACCCTAAGGAACGGACTGTGTAGTGCCGTGTAAATGTGGCCATGGACACGGATGAAATATAGTTCTGTTGTCATTTCTATAGTCCTGCCAACAAGAAACTTTGCTAGATTAATAAACAGTCTTTTTCTTGTACACACCCCACAATGGGACTCGAGAGCATTATTTATATGCAATTTGATGACCCCAATTTATTTCGCTTGAGTATTTGTTATGATGATGGCTCCTAGAGAATATTAGGACTTTACTTATTCTAGACTTACACCACTAATCGTGTGTATTAAGTTTCTCTGCCGACCCTACACTGAGCCGCGTGTCTGGGACGACGGTGCTGATTTCACAGAATGTTTTACTCTTCACCAATGACATGAAAGGGACTTGGCCTGGTGGAAAAACAGAGAAGAGATGAGCGAGAAGCCAAGTCTGTGTCCCAGAGCAATAACTGAGAAGACCGCAAATAACGGGAGACAGTAAGCACTGAACATTGTGCAAACTCACTGAAAGCACAAAAGATGGATCATATGTGACAGAGCCTAGTAAGTGCTGATCATACGGCGCATGGTACCGTCCATCTATGCCCCTTACATATGGCGTACTGTCATATGGGGCACAAATAACCATACTAGTCTCCTAAAGAAATGAAAGCTATCTTGCTGATGCCACCTTTTGCAAACTATGGTCCTTTAAAACAAATGTGTCATCAGAAATACAGTAGATAATACAGAATCCACCGTTCACAATATATGATGTCACAGCTCACCTCCACCTCCTGTACAATGACTGATAACACCTCTATATACAGTAGATTACACAGGATCCACCATTTACCATAGGTGATATCACAGCTCACCTCCTCCTGTACAATGACTGATAACACCTCTATATACAGTAAATTACACAGGATCCACCATTCACAATAGGTGATGTCACAGCTCACCTCCACCTCCTGTACAATGACTGATAACACCTCTATATACAGTAGATAATACAAAATCCGTCGTTCACAATATATGATGTCACAGCTCACCTCCACCTCCTGTACAATGACTGATAACACCTCTATATACAGTAGATTACAGAGGATCCACCATTTACCATAGGTGATATCACAGCTCACCTCCCCCCTGTACAATGACTGATAACACCTCAATATACAGTAGATTACACAGGATCCACCATTTACCATAGGTGATATCACAGCTCACCTCCCCCTGTACAATGACTGATAACACCTCTATATACAGTAGATAACACAGGATCCACCATTCACAATAGGAGATGTCACAGCTCACCTCCTCCTCCTGTACAATGACTGATAACACCTCTATATACAGTAGATAACACAGGATCCACCATTCTCAATAGGTGATGTCACAGCTCACCTCCTCCTCCAGTACAATGACTGATAACACCTCTATATATAGTAGATAACACAGGATCCACCATTCACAATAGATGATGTCACAGCTCACCTCCTCCTCCTGTATAATGACTGATATCACCTCTATATATAGTAAATTACACAGGATCCACCATTCACAATAGGTGATGTCACAGCTCACCTCCTCCCCTGTACAATGACTGATAACACCTCTATATACAGTAGATGACACAGGACCCACCATTCACAATATATGATGTCACAGCTCACCTCCTCCTGTACAATGACTGATAACACCTCTATATACAGTAGATGACACAGGACCCACCATTCACAATATATGATGTCACAGCTCACCTCCTCCTGTACAATGACTGATAACACCTCTATATACAGTAGATAACACAGGATCCACCATTCACAATAGGTGATGTCACAGCTCACCTCCTCCTCCTGTACAATGACTGATAACACCTCTATATACAGTTGATAACACAGGATCCACCATTCACAATAGGTGATGTCACAGCTCACCTCCTCCTCCTGTACAATGACTAATAACTCCTCTATATACAGTGGATAATACAAGATCCACCATTCACAATAGGTGATGTCACAGCTCACCTCCTCCTCCTGTACAATGACTGACAACACCTCTATATACATAGATAACACAGGATCCACCATTCACAATAGGTGATATCACAGCTCACCTCCTCCTGTACAATGACTGATAACACCTCTATATACAGTAGATAACACAGGATCCACCATTCACAATAGGTGATATCACAGCTCACCTCCTCCTCCTCCTGTACAATAACTGATAACACCTCTATATACAGTAGATAACACAGGATCCACCATTCACAATAGGAGATGTCACAGCTCACCTCCTCTTCCTCTTCCAGAGAATGACCTTTGCACATACTCATTAGATGCTTCAGTACAATGAAAAAGGTTCTTATTTTATTGCTGCTAATTTATATGTGGCTTTGACGAAAAAAGAAGCAAGATTCTAGAACAGCCCTAGAGGCGAGTGTGAAAATTACAAGATTTCCATTTTTATACTTTAAAGGCTTATCATTCAACTATCCAATCTGTACATTGTACATGGTCTGTAGATGAGCTTCTGGCTTTGGCTAATAAACCTGGTCATGTTGCACTGTACATTAAAGGATTGGACCTATAGGGCAGCTACTTCCAAAAAGTGTGATTAGAATATTAGTTTTCTGTCTTCTGGGAAAGCAAATTTTCCTAAACTCTACTGGATACAGGACCGTGCAGTCTGTCTCTCATCAGTAGACACTTGTACCCTCTGCTCTTCTTAATTAATGCTGGGTTGTAATTACAACCCAACATGCTCTTGTAGCGTCACTCTTCTGAGTCCTTACTCCGACAAGATGCCACCTGAGTATTCACATAGGTGATGTCCATGTCTCTACAGTAAACTATTACCACTGTCAAAGTGCTGCATAAGGACTCTCAAAAAGCCTCATATCTGCCATTGCTTTGCCTCTGCTGTACTGCTTTGTTAGCTTTGCATTAGGGCTCTCTGATAAACTCAGTTTTGCAATACAACCCTACAAGTTTTGCATTAGGACTCTAAGACAAATTCAGCTCTACCATTTAGTCAACAGTGCTAAAGTCAAGGTGAAAGTCATGGCGAGGGGCTGCTATTCCAGCACACCCTGGCACCCCACTGCATTAATACAATGTCCATTCTGGTGTGGTGTGTGTGCAGTGCATTTCACTCACTTGTGGGTTCAAGTCCTCCTCAGGCTGCAGAATCCAGGTCTCCTCCAGCAACACACAATGAATTTCAGGGTCTCATGGATAGGAAACAAAGGGTGGTTATTAATGGAGCACACTCGGACTGGGTCACGGTTAGCAGTGGGGTACCACAGTGGTCAGTATTGGGGCCGCTTCTCTTTAACATATTTATTAATGACCTTGTAGGGGGCATACAGAGTAGTATTTCAATATTTGCAGATGACACTAAACTCTGCAGGGTAATAAATACAGAGGAGGATAATTTTATATTACAGGAGGATTTATGTAAACTAGAAGCTTGGGCTGATAAATGGCAAATGAGCTTTAATGGGGATAAATGTAAGGTCATGCACTTGGGTAGAACAAATAAGATGTATAATTATGTGCTTAATTGTAAAACACTGGGCAAAACTGTCACTGAAAAAGACTGGGTGTATGGGTGGACGACAAACTCACATTTAGTGGCCAATGTCAGGCAGCTGCTGCCAAGGCAAATAAAATAATGGGATGCATTAGACGAGGCATAGATGCTCATGAGGAGAACATAATTTTACCTCTATACAAGTCACTAGTGCGACCACACTTAGAATACTGTGTGTAGTTCTGGTCTCCGGTGTATAAGAAAGACATAGCTGAACTGGAGCGGGTGCAGAGAAGAGCGACCAAGGTTATTAGAGAACTGGGGGGTCTGCAATACCAGGACAGGTTATTACACTTGGGGTTATTTAGTTTGGAAAAACGAAGGCTTAGGGGTGATCTTATTACAATGTATAAATATATGAGGGGACAGTACAAAGACCTTTCTAATGATCTTTATACTCTTAGACCTGTGACGGGGACATGGGGGCATCCTCTACGTCTGGAGGAAAGAAGGTTTAGCCATAATCACAGACGCAGATTCTTTACTGTAAGAGCAGTGAGACTATGGAACTCTCTGCCGTCTAATGTTGTAATGAGTGATTCCCTACTAAAATTTAAGAGGGGACTGGATGCCTTTCTTGAAAAGTATAATATTACAGGCTATATTCACTAGTTTCCTAGATATTGCGTTGATCCAGGGAGCTAGTCTGATTGCCGTATGTGGAGTCGGGAAGGAATTTTTTTCCCCAATGTGAAGCTTACTGTTTGCCACTTGGGGTTTTTTTTTTGCCTTCCTCTGGATCAACATGTCAGGGCAGGTTAGGATAGGATATGGGTTGAACTAGATGGACTTAAAGTCTTCCTTCAACCTTAATAACTATGTTACTATGTTAATTTCAACTTTAACACAACTTTACTTAACTGTTTAGTTACAGACATCCCACAGCAATCTTCACACGTTATGGACATTCCTTTCCCTGAACTGTCCCTGATCCATCCTGGCACAACGTGTTCCCGTACCATACTCTTTGGTACCGCAGCTCCCTGAGTAGCCGGACTAGCTTGTTCCTGGTGCTCCCCGTCCATTTTCCCCATCCTAGGCAAAACTGAAGGATGCCGCTACCAATCTTTGACAGACCGTAGGTCTTGGACGTCACAGAAGTTTCCCATAAGCCTAGCCGCTGTTTCTCTCATGCAGCCCAAATCTTCTTGTGCCCGTGTGTCTGTCCACCAGTAGGGCCTGGATTGATGAGCCTCTGACATAAAACACAGCTCCGGTCAATAACCTCAATTTTCTTCCTATACACAACTAACTACCTCAGGAACACATTCTCCTCACCCTTTTCTAGCTGCTCCCATTAGCTGTTCCCTATTGGCTTAACTATTTTTTATCCTAACTCAATCTAATCTCTCATCTACAGTGCCCCCCACTGTTCTAAGTCCTAAATTATCCCTTTCTAATGCTAAACCTTACTCTATTACTATATCTCCCTATATCTATCCCTATATCATCATGAATATGATGAGTTTCATAAAATGATATACAATGCATAAACATCAGTACATTATTTAACACATTAATGTTCAGTAAAACAACACATTATATGCAACACGTACCCGATTTTACCAAGAAGGTACGCACAGGGGTGCAGGGCACAATCTAGCCTCCAGCACACCCCCTACACTATTACATTGTGCCAGTTTTGTCACGATTCTGTGACAAACTCAGCTCTGCTGTTTCATCAACATTGCTATACCATGTTGTAAGGTTTGCATTGGACTCTTTGCCAAACTTAGCTGTGCCACTAATATGCCTCCATATCACATCCCCTTTGGATTCTGCTGAAAACTCAGCTTCGCTATCTTGCTGAGTCTACCCTACATTCTTCTGGACTAAAACTATGAAACACCTGTAACAACTACTTCAACTCTCCATCATTTCCCGTGGATTCAGTTCTGTTTCTTCTGTTGCCATTACTGTCTTTGCTTCATCTGTTTTGCCTTATTGCCCCAATGTCATCTCTTCATATTGCAAAAAAACAATTTGTCATTTGGACCCTGGGGTTTTGAAGATCCAACTCACTAGGTAAGACATAACAGCTAACTTGCATGTTTTTTCCCGTGAAGCATTGCCAGTAAGACTTCATACACAGATGGTCTCCATAATTAGAGTCAGGATCCCTCTCTAAGGGTACGTACCCATTTGCGAGAAAAAAAGGTCCGATTTAGGGATCGAAAAAACGGACTAGTGCTATGCGAGTGTCATGCGAGTGTAATGCAATTTTGCAACGGAACATCCGTATGACATGCGTATGCAATGCGATTTTTAACATGAGTTTTTACATACAGCAGTTCTCTCTATTGTAAAGCTCATGTTAAAATCGCATTTTAAAACAAAAACCGTACACATCATTTTAAAACCTAATAACCTTCAAAACAGACATATACAGTACAGACCAAAAGTTTGGACACACCTTCTCATTTAAAGATTTTTCTGTATTTTCATGACTATGAAAATTGTACATTCACACTGAAGGAATCAAAACTATGAATTAACACATGTGGAATTCTATACTTAACAAAAAAGTGTGAAACAACTGAAATTATGCCTTATATTCTAGGTTCTTCAAAGTAGCCACCTTTTGCTTTGATGACTGCTTTGCACACTCTTGGCATTCTCTTGATGAGCTTCAAGAGGTAGTCACCGGAAATGGTCTTCTAACAATCTTGAAGGAGTTCCCAGAGATGCTTAGCACTTGTTGGCCCTTTTGCCTTCACTCTGCGGTCCAGCTCACCCCAAACCATCTCGATTGGGTTCAGGTCTGGTGAATGTGGAGGCCAGGTCATCTGGCGTAGCACCCCAACACTCTCCTTCTTGGTCAAATAGCCCTTGCACAGCCTGGAGGTGTGTTTGGGGTCATTGTCCTGTTGAAAATAAATGATGGTCTAAATAAACACAAACCGGATGGCATAGCATGCCGCTGCAAGATGCTGTGGTAGCCATGCTGGTTCAGTATGCCTTCAATTTTGAATAAATCCCCAACAGTGTCACCAGCAAAGCACCCCCACATCATCACACCACCTCCTCCATGCTTCACGGTGGGAACCAGGCATGTAGAGTCCATCCATTCACCTTTTCTGCGTCGCACAAAGACATAGTGGTTGGAACCAAAGATCTCAAATTTGGACTCATCAGACCAAAGCACAGATTTCCACTGGTCTAATGTCCATTCCTTGTGTTCTTTAGCCCAAACAAGTCTCTTCTGCTTGTTGCCTGTCCTTAGCAGTGGTTTCCTAGCAGCTATTTTACCATGAAGGCCTGCTGCACAAAGTCTCCTCTTAATAGTTATAGAGATGTGTCTGCTGCTAGAACTCTGTGTGGCATTGTCCTGGTCTCTAATCTGAGCTGCTGTAAACCTGCGATTTCTGAGGCTGGTGACTCGGATAAACTTATCCTCAGAAGCAGAGGTGACTCTTTTCTTCCTTTCCTGGGGCGGTCCTCATGTGAGCCAGTTTCTTTGTAGCGCTTGATGGTTTTTGCAACTGCACTTGGGGACACTTTCAAAGTTTTCCCAATTTTTCGGACTACCTGACCTTCATTTCTTAAAGTAATGATGGCCACTCATTTTTCTTTACTTATCTGCCTTTTTCTTGCCATAATACAAATTCTAACAGTCTATTTAGTAGGACTATCAGCTGTGTATCCACCAGACTTCTGCACAACACAACTGATGGTCCCAACCCCATTTATAAGACCAGAAATCACATTTATTAAGCCTGACAGGGCACACCTGTGAAGTGAAAACCATTCCCGGTGACTACCTCTTGAAGCTCATCAAGAGAATGCCAAGAGTGTGCAAAGCAGTCATCAAAGCAAAAAGGTGGCTTCTTTGAAGAACCTAGAATATAAGACATATTTTCAGTTGTTTCACACTTTTTTGTAAAGTGTAATGTATAATTCCACATGTGTTAATTCATAGTTTTGATGCCTTCAGTGTGAATTTACAATTTTCATAGTCATGAAAATACAGAAAAATCTTTAAATGAGAAGGTGTGTCCAAACTTTTGGTCTGTACTGTATACGTATATATATATGTATATAGATAGAGAAATATATTAAAAGCCGGCAGATGCCACGTACAGTATAGAATAGGTTAGAATAGAATAAATAGAATAGATATATACACAAAGAATAGGTGTCTATATATATATATATATGTCATTGACATACAGTACAGACCAAAAGTTTGGACACACCTTCTCATTCAATGATTTTTCTGTATTTTCATGACTATGAAAATTGTAGAATCACACTGAAGGCATCAAAACTATAATTAACACATGTGGAATTATACATTACACTTTACAAAAAAGTGTGAAACAACTGAAAATATGTCTTATATTCTAGGTTCTTCAAAGTAGCCACCTTTTGCTTTGATTACTGCTTTGCACGCAGAAAAGGTGAACGGATGGACTCTGCATGCCTGGTTCCCACCGTGAAGCATGGAGGAGGAGGTGTGATGGTGTGGGGGTGCTTTGCTGGTGACACTGTTGGGGATTTATTCAAAATTGAAGGCATAGTGAACCAGCATGGCTACCACAGCATCTTGCAGCGGCATGCTATTCCATCTGGTTTGCGTTTAGTTGGACCATCATTTATTTTTCAACAGGACAATGACCCCAAACACACCTCCAGGCTGTGTAAGGGCTATTTGACCAAGAAGGAGAGTGATGGGGTGCTACGCCAGATGACCTGGCCTCCACAGTCACCAGACCTGAACCCAATCGAGATGGTTTGGGGTGAGCTGGACCGCTCACCGCTTCAATTTTGAATAAATCCCCAACAGTGTCACCAGCAAAGCACCCCACACCATCACACCACCTCCTCCAAGCTTCACGGTGGGTACTAGGCATGTAGAGTCCATCCGTTCACCTTTTCTGCGTGCAAAGCAGTAATCAAAGCAAAAGGTGGCTACTTTGAAGAACCTAGAATATAAGACATATTTTCAGTTGTTTCACACTTTTTTGTAAAGTGTAATGTATAATTCCACATGTGTTAATTCATAGTTTTGATGCTTTCAGTGTGATTCTACAATTTTCATAGTCATGAAAATACAGAAAAATCATTGAATGAGAAGGTGTGTCCAAACTTTTGGTCTGTACTGTACACACATATATATATATATTTATATTTCATAGAGAGAGAGATAGCAGATTAGGCGATAATTCATAAATCATAGCAGAACCCGACAGGATATGACACATGGTTTACATACAGTAAATCATTGCATATCATTTTGATTCATATATGTCACTGACTACTAATGTTATTAGTGTATGTGTGTAAAAATTTGGAGATGCAGGTGTTAAATTAAAGTATATATTCATGGAAAAAATTGAGTGGGCTCATGCGCAATTTTCTTCACCAGAGAGGGAAAGCCAGTGACTGAGGGCAGATATTAAAAGCCTAGAAAGGGACCATGGTTTCTGGGCCCCACTGGCTAAAAACATCTGCCTCCAGCCACCCAGAAAAGGCAAATCTATAATTACATGCGCCCTTTCTGGCACTTAGCCCGTCTATTCCCATTGCCCTGTAGCGGTGGCATATGGGGTAATAAGGGGTTAATGTCACCTTGCTATTGTAAGGTGACATTAAGCCAGGTTAATAATGGAGAGGTGTCAATAAGATCCCCTATCCATTATTAATCTTACAGTATGAAATGGTTAATAAAACATACACACATTAAGAATAATGTATTTTAATGAAATAATAAAACACACAGGTTTTCCATCTTTATTTAACTCCCAATCCAATCGAAGCTCTCGTTCTCCTGTAAAAAATAATAAAATAAAAAAGCAACAGTATCCCATACCTGTCCGCCATACAGTCAACTTCCAAGCTGCAATCCATCTCAAGGGGTTAAATAGTTTACAACCGGGAGCTGTGCTAATGCGACCAGCCCGGCTGTTTACCACAGAAGAATGAAGGAAAAGCTGCCTGTGCAGCCTCCCCGCCTGACCGGACATGAACTCTGTAGCGTGGGAAAGTTTCTGAACATTTTCCCACACTGCCGAGTTCACCGAGGGTCAGGCGGGGAGTCTGCACAGCCTTAGTGACATATTATATATTTATATTACATATATATTATATAGATATATATATATAATGCAGGGGTAGCATTTATGTACATTTAATTGAAATACATTTATCAAAGTATTTAATCTCTGCACTGAATCATGCATGCTACCAGCCACAGCTTTTCACTTTAGCCAGCATATTTAATGGTATTTAATCTCTGCACTGAATCCTGCATGCTACCAGCCACAGCTTTTTATATTAGCCAGCATATTTAATGGTATAAAGCTATTTCAACTTACTCTGCTTGTACTCTTATGCTGTGAGGTCAAGTAACTTTTTCAAAGTGGTTTATGATCCATGTTGGCCTGGTCACTTGTTTATCTGCCCACTACATTTATTGTGTCCTGGTGTGTCAACTTAGTTTGATTGCTAATGAGAAAAAAAAGGAAGAGATCTTAGAACTAGCCTCCTATATATTGAGACATAGTCTGGGGAAGCATTTATGCAGGGGTAGCATTTATGTACATTTAATCGAAGTACATTTATCAAAGTATGTGTCAGTTAAACATGGCAGTTAGACAGGGCATGAGACAGCTAAGACAATCAAACAAACCTATTCCCTCTACATTTGGATCACAACACATATTCACCATATGAATTTGTATAATTTATATCCTGGCTGCTGCATTCACTCACATCCACCGCCCTTGCATTAACTCTTTACACTCAATCCATATTGGCCCCTCTGTCCTTTCCTCTCCTATGTATAGCACTTACGCTCTTTTCACTTTGCTAAACAGCACAAATCCACTCAGTCCACCATCCAACACACAAGACGCTCTCACAAATCACTTAACCATCTGCTCACTCTTTCTATCCTCCTTCTTCTAGTCGCAGGAGATATTGCTCCAAACCCCGGCCCCCCATGTTATAGCAAGTCAAACCTTCCAACTGCTACACTTAGAAAACCCTCTAATCTTTTTAAATAATCCCTGCATGCCTTCTGTCTATTTTAAAGGGAATCTGTCACCCCATTTTTCGACTATAAGCGGCAGCCACCGCCATCAGGGGCTTATCTACAGCATTCTGCAATGCTGTAGATATTTCCCCGATGTAACCTGAAAGAGAAGAAAAATGAGTTAGATTATGCTCACCCAGGGGCGGTCTGGGTATAGTACGGGTCTGGAGGGAGTCGTGATCCAGTCCAGCGCCTCCCATCTTCTAGCAAAGACGTCCTCTTCTTTGCTTCCCGTCGCGGCTCCGGCGCAGGTGCACTGCTCTGCCCTGTTGAGGGCAGAGTAAAGTACTGCAAAGCGCCTGTGCCAGAGCCGTGACGGGAAGCAAAGAAGAGGATGTCTTCGCTAGAAGATGGGAGGCGCCAGACCGGATTGCGACTCCCTCCGGACCCGTACAGGACCCTGACCACCCCAGGGTGCGTATAATCTAATTCGTTTTTTCTTCTCTTTCAGGTTACATTGGGGGCTTATCTACAGCATTACAAAATGCTGTAGATAAGCCCCTGATGGCGGTGGCCGCAGCTTATAGTCGAAAAATGGGGTGACAGATTCCCTTTAATTGTGCCCTTTGGAATTCTCGCTCAGTGTGTAATAAATTCACCTTCATCCATGACTTCTTCCTTTCAAATTCTCTTAACCTTCTAGCTCTTACTGAAACCTGGATCCAGCAGTCAGACACCACTTCTGCTGCTGCTCTCTCATATGGTGGACCACACTTTTCTTATACCCCAAGATCGGACAACAGAGCAGGTGGAGGAGTTGGTTTGCTCCTATCACCCAAATGTACTTTTCAGGTTATTCCTCAAGTACCCTCACTTGTCTTCCCTTCTTTTGAGGTCCATGCTGTCAGACTCTACATCCCCTTCTCCATGCGAGTGGCGGTGGTGTATCGTCCTCCTCATCAGTTCCTGGATCAATTTGCCACCTGGCTTCCACATTTTCTTTCCTGTGACATCCCCACTCTCATCATGGGTGATTTCAACATCCCCACTGCACTTTCCCTCTCCCCATCTGCTTCTCACCTTTTATCTCTAACCTCCTCTTTCGGCCTCTTGCAGCATACTAACTCCCCCACGCATGAAGATGGAAACTCCCTCGACTTGGTCTTCTCCCAACTTTGCTCAGTGGATGATTTCACAAACTCCCCTCTCCCATTCTCTGACCACAACCTTCTTTCATTCTCTATCAAGAACTGCCATCCCGCTCAGGTCACCCTGACTCTTCACACGTATAGAAACATACAGGCCATTAACACCCAGAAACTTATGAAGAACTTGCAGTTATCATTGGCCCCTATCTCCTCCCTTTCATGTCCAGATTCTGCACTGAAGCATTACAACGAAACCCTGCAAAGTGCCCTGGATGAAACTGCACCTCCTATACATAGAGCAATACGACACAGACAGCAACAACCGTGGCACACGCTGCAAACACGTTTCCTGCAGCGGTGCTCCAGGTGCGCCGAAAGTCTATGGAGAAAATCTAATCTACCCGAAGATTTCATCCATTACAAGTTTATGCTTAAAACATACAACTCTGCCCTTCACCTCTCCAAACAAACCAATTTCAAACCCCTCATCACCTCACTATCCAATAACCCTAAATGTCTCTGACACTTTTCATTCCCTACTCAACCCAGAAGTGCGGGCCCCAACCACAGATCTCCGAGCTGACCAACTGGCCAATTATTTCAAAGAAAAAATTGACCACATCCGACAGGAAATTATCTCCCAATCCCCTCATATCCATGCACTGTCCTCCTTCAACCGCTGCATCTAGCTCACTCTCTGATTGGAAAGAAAACATCGGGAAAGATTTTTATGCTACACCCGGAAAGCTTCACCCATTTAAATTGTTTCATCCTTATTCCGGATGTCATTCAAATGCCGAACTGATGAAAATGTGGTGAAATTTGAACAATCAGTTCCAGAAGATCGCAGTCGCAAATGACTCAGCACTATCCAATATCTTTTCCAGATGATCTCTTTAAATATGGCCATTATTCCAATGATCTATTTATTATATATTATAAGAGCACACTTAGAGTAAATGAGAACAAATGGCACATCATCCCATCTTCTGTCAAACAGACCGCACCCTTGTGCGCCTGGGGAAAAAAAAAGCATTTCCAGAGCCTCATGGATTAGATAGTCAAGGATATGCGATCAGTCTTATCTGCGTCCTCCACAATCCGCACTTCCTCTTGTCTTTCATCTGAGGTTCCAGATTTTCTGTGTCTTTTCTGCACCGCTGGAATGTTCTTATCTGTTTGTCCTCTCTTATCAACATAAATCCCAGGAATCCCATCCAACAAGGCATCTTTCTTTCTTTCTTCGTCATTCTTTTCTTCTTTGTCTTTCTTTGTCATTCTTTTCTTTGTCTTGCTTTCTTTTTTTCCTTATTTCTTTCTATTTTTCCCTCTATGTATTTCTTTGTCATTCTTTCCTTCTTTGTCTTTCTTTTAATTTTTTCTTTTTTTCTTTGTATTTCTTTGTCATTCTTTTTTATTTTGTCTTTCTTTTTTCCTTCTTTGTATTTCTGTCATTTTTTGTTTTCTTTCTTTCTTTGTCATTCTTTCCTTCTTTGTCTTTCTGTTTTCCTTCTTTTTTTCTTTATTTTTTCCTTTGTATTTCTTTGACATTCTTTTCTTCTTTGTCTTTCTTTTTTTTCCTTCTTTGTATTTCTGTCATTCTTTTCTTCTTTGTCTTTTTTTCTTTTCCTTCTTTCGTTCCTTTTTTTCATTTCCTTTTTCTTTCCTTCTTTCTTTCTTTGAATGTAATAAACTGCAATATCGTATAGTCCCATATGTTTTTTTAGCTGGTTTATATCTCCTGTATATAATATACATTCTCCTCACTCCTCACAACCTGCCCTTAAGTCAGTGGATGTGTGACTATATTTGAGAATTAGGCCAGAAAGAAAATATAAAACAAGATGCAAACCTCATTCCTGTGTTTATTTTTAAATTCAGCACTGGAGTGGTGCTAATAATCTAACTTCTCGGCCCCTAGTATTATTCTTACCAGCCATTGTCTTCAGCTCCTCCCTGAGCCGCTCCGTTACCTCGCCTCCATCTTGTGACCACAGATTCTGACTGACTGGATGTCAAAGGTAAAGGTCACAACAAGCTATCATTATTAGTCTATGAGATCTTTGTTCTGGCTCTGGTAGACTTACATTGAGCTGTAACTTCCAGTTCGCCAGCAAATATATGAGTGATCAGCACGTCACAAATTGCAGAAGATGACTGTAGAGAACAGATGAAGATGGCTGCTGGTAAGAATAAGACTAGGGGCAGGGAACTTAGATAAGTGACACCTGTTATGTGTAGCGCTTCCCACGGCTGTGGGGCGCCGGGACATGGCATAGCTTGCATAGCTAGCCAATGCTCCCACGCCGCCAGTCCACGACGACGTGAGGCATGGGTCCCAGATGATGAGAATGTGGACCCACTGGACCACGGAGGGAGACCCGGGCCTGCCCGGACTAGGGAAGGGCAGCGACCGGGATCCGTGGCAGCTGAGCATGTGGGCAAGGTGGCGACCTGCAGGACTAGACAACACCGCACAACTTCAGGTAAGAAGAAACATAAAGTTTACTTAAAGAAACACAGTACATAAAACAGAACATAAGACCGGGCTCCCGATTCCGCACATCAGAGAAGGGTACACGACTCAGGCTCACAGACGAGTGCTGGAGGACATCACGGGTAGATGCAGTCCAGGGTTATCTGGCACGGGCATACTTGGACGGCCTCTCTCTCAGGCCTTAGGCGTAGCACAGGCTCAGCAGGAGAACATCAGACACCGACCTCAGACAGACTTCAGACGATGGCGGGGTCATCACGGGTTGATGAAGTCCAGGATCATCTGGCACGGGCATACTAGTATGGCCTCACTCTCAGGCCTCGGGCGTAGCACAGGCTCAGCAGGAGAACATCAGACACCGGCCCAGGACGAACGTCAGACGATGGCGGGGTCATCACGGGTTGATGAAGTCCAGGGTCATCTGGCACGGGCATACTAGGACGGCCTCTCTCTCAGGCCTCAGGCGTAGCACAGGCTCAGCAGGAGAACATCAGACACCGACCCAGGACAGACGTCATCACAGGGTAGACCAAGGAGGAACCGGCAGAACAGGCAGGTTGTCACGGCAAGTGACCAAGGCAGTCTCTGGGACAGGCAGGTTGTCACAGCAAGTGACCAGGCAGTCTCTGGGACAGGCAGGTTGTCACGGCTAGTGACCAGGCAGTCTCTGGGACAGGCGGGTTGTCACGGCTAGTGACCAGGGCAATCTCTGGGACAGGCGGGTTGTCACGGCAAGTGACCAGGGCAGGCAGGTTGTCACGGCAAGTGACCAGGGCAGGCAGGTTGTCACGGCAAGTGACCAGGCAGGCAGGTTGTCACGGCAAGTGACCAGGCAGTCTCTGGGACAGGCAGGTTGTCACGGCAAGTGACCAGGCAGTCTCTGGGACAGGCAGGTTGTCACGGCAAGTGACCAGGCAGTCTCTAGACAGGCAGGTTGTCACAGTAAGTGACCAGGCAGTCTCTAGACAGGCAGGTATATACGACCTGATATGGTGGAGCCTCCAGGTAGGCTGCAGTCGGATGGCAGATGATCGCTCCCAGGTGAGCAGGCAAGAGCCGGGGATCTCTGCAGATGATGTCCGAACTTCCGGATGGAGCTGCAGTCGGATGGCAGATGATCGCTCCTAGGTGAGCAGGCAAGAGCCGGGGATCTCTGCAGATGACGTCCGAACCTCTGGAAGGAACTGCAGACGGATGGCAGACAGGCAAGCCGACAGGTAACAGACAGGTAACTGGAATCAGGAGCTGATGGCTGAAACAGAGTTAGACTGCACAGGAACAACAGGAACACGGATTGGATCTCAGAGAGTCAGGAACACAGACAGGAACACGGACTGGGTCTCAGGGAGTCAGGAACACGGACAGGAACATGGATTGAATCACAGGAACACGGACTGGAACACAGGCCTCGGACTCCGGACATCTGGCACCGATCAGCAGGCTCCGGACATCTGGCAATGATCGGCAGGATCCGGACATTAGGCAAGAAGGATAGGATCCGGACATCTGGAAGTGGTCGTCGGACATCGGACATCAGGCCATGGTCATCAGGCATAGGATCCGGACATCTGGCAGCGACCTGAAAAGGAACCCCAGCGGTCTGGTGCAAGCCCCGCCAGGCTCAACGGGAGCTGGCCGGGGATTGCACAGAGGCTGAGCACAGAGTAACAGAAACTCAGCACACAACGGACTCCTCCTTCCAAGATGAACTCAGGTTATATAGCAAGGATTCACAGTCACTGGCACAGGGTTCTGGACACAGCAGGATTTCAGGAACATAACACAGAGGACACAGTTCAGAAAGTCAGGTACAGGATTCGATCTAAGATCAGGGGTTCAGGTAATTAGACACAGCAGGAACAGGCCTGGATATACAGCCTCCAGGAACGGCGATCTGGGTAATCAGCCCCCAGCATAGGCGGAAACACAAGACACAATTCAGACATTCAGGTACCGGGTTTGATCCAGGATCAGGGAACAAGACACAGCAGGAACAGGGAATCAGCTCTCCAGAGCTGATCAACTTCAGAGCAGGAGCTGAACACACAACCACATACGGCTAGGTTCAGGGATTCAGTGTGGATTCAATGTGAAGCTCTGGCAATGCCCACTAGGGCTGAGGAACTTTATATATGAGCTGCTTCACAGCGATAGGCTGGAGCAGTAATTCTAGTAAACACCAAATCCACATAAAAGCAGGACAGGTGTGGGCCGCGCCCCCTATGCAGAGCCAGACAGCACAACACAGAGGGAACCCAACAATGGCTGCTGCCAACCACGCAGTAAGTCATGCACCACTGCAGAGGACTTTGCAAGCTACGGACGGCTTTCACAGCAAGTCAGGAACCGCACATGCGGGCGGTCATGCAAAGCAGCGGAGCCACTCACGCAAGTACGGGTACGCAGCAGAGCCGGGAACTGAGCAGCATCCATATAGGTAACAGACAACAGTATCCCAGCTGGTTAGGGGGAAAGGAGCAAAAGGGTTAATGCAAAAAACATACAAAGTAACGCTGCAAAACAAAGTACAGACAATACCAGCGTTACAGTATCCCCCTCCTCAGGCCCCCTCTTCTGAAGACCCAAGTAAAAAAAAATTCCCCAGAAAAATTCACTTGGGTTTGGCGGTAAGTCCCATAGTTCACAATATGGCAGCAGAGTTAATAGCTCGAAAAGTCCGAACCGCTGACCAAGCGGGGAATCGAGCCATCTAGTCCACTTACCCTGTGGGGACCAAGTAGTCTAGTTCACACATCAGGTGGAGCTTGGAGAAAGTCCTGCAGACCGCACATGCTCAGCGGAGTCCAGGGCCAGAGCTTACTGTAGCGCTTCCCACGGCTGTGGGGCGCCGGGACATGGCATAGCTTGCCTAGCTAGCCAATGCTCCACGCCGCCAGTCCACGACGACGTGAGGCATGGGTCCCAGATGATGAGAATGTGGACCCACTGGACCACGGAGGGAGACCCGGGCCTGCCCGGACTAGGGAAGGGCAGCGACCGGGATCCGTGGCAGCTGAGCATGTGGGCAAGGTGGCGACCTGCAGGACTAGACAACACCGCACAACTTCAGGTAAGAAGAAACATAAAGTTTACTTAAAGAAACACAGTACATAAAACAGAACATAAGACCGGGCTCCCGATTCCGCACATCAGAGAAGGGTACACGACTCAGGCTCACAGACGAGTGCTGGAGGACATCACGGGTAGATGCAGTCCAGGGTTATCTGGCACGGGCATACTTGGACGGCCTCTCTCTCAGGCCTTAGGCGTAGCACAGGCTCAGCAGGAGAACATCAGACACCGACCTCAGACAGACTTCAGACGATGGCGGGGTCATCACGGGTTGATGAAGTCCAGGATCATCTGGCACGGGCATACTAGTATGGCCTCACTCTCAGGCCTCGGGCGTAGCACAGGCTCAGCAGGAGAACATCAGACACCGGCCCAGGACGAACGTCAGACGATGGCGGGGTCATCACGGGTTGATGAAGTCCAGGGTCATCTGGCACGGGCATACTAGGACGGCCTCTCTCTCAGGCCTCAGGCGTAGCACAGGCTCAGCAGGAGAACATCAGACACCGACCCAGGACAGACGTCATCACAGGGTAGACCAAGGAGGAACCGGCAGAACAGGCAGGTTGTCACGGCAAGTGACCAAGGCAGTCTCTGGGACAGGCAGGTTGTCACAGCAAGTGACCAGGCAGTCTCTGGACAGGCAGGTTGTCACGGCTAGTGACCAGGCAGTCTCTGGGACAGGCGGGCTGTCACGGCTAGTGACCAGGGCAATCTCTGGGACAGGCGGGTTGTCACGGCAAGTGACCAGGGCAGGCAGGTTGTCACGGTAAGTGACCAGGCAGGCAGGTTGTCACGGCAAGTGACCAGGCAGGCAGGTTGTCACGGCAAGTGACCAGGGCAGGCAGGTTGTCACGGCAAGTGACCAGGCAGGCAGGTTGTCACGGCAAGTGACCAGGCAGTCTCTGGGACAGGCAGGTTGTCACGGAAAGTGACCAGGGCAGTCTCTGGGACAGGCAGGTTGTCACGGCAAGTGACCAGGCAGTCTCTGGGACAGGCAGGTTGTCACGGCAAGTGACCAGGCAGTCTCTAGACAGGCAGGTTGTCACAGTAAGTGACCAGGCAGTCTCTAGACAGGCAGGTATATACGACCTGATATGGTTGAGCCTCCAGGTAGGCTGCAGTCGGATGGCAGATGATCGCTCCCAGGTGAGCAGGCAAGAGCCGGGATCTCTGCAGATGATGTCCGAACTTCCGGATGGAGCTGCAGTCGGATGGCAGATGATCGCTCCTAGGTGAGCAGGCAAGAGCCGGGGATCTCTGCAGATGACGTCCGAACCTCTGGAAGGAACTGCAGACGGATGGCAGACAGGCAAGCCGACAGGTAACAGACAGGTAACTGGAATCAGGAGCTGATGGCTGAAACAGAGTTAGACTGCACAGGAACAACAGGAACACGGATTGGATCTCAGAGAGTCAGGAACACAGACAGGAACACGGACTGGGTCTCAGGGAGTCAGGAACACGGACAGGAACATGGATTGAATCACAGGAACACGGACTGGAACACAGGCCTCGGACTCCGGACATCTGGCACCGATCAGCAGGCTCCGGACATCTGGCAATGATCGGCAGGATCCGGACATCAGGCAAGAAGGATAGGATCCGGACATCTGGAAGTGGTCGTCGGACATCGGACATCAGGCCATGGTCATCAGGCATAGGATCCGGACATCTGGCAGCGACCTGAAAAGGAACCCCAGCGGTCTGGTGCAAGCCCCGCCAGGCTCAACGGGAGCTGGCCGGGGATTGCACAGAGGCTGAGCACAGAGTAACAGAAACTCAGCACACAACGGACTCCTCCTTCCAAGATGAACTCAGGTTATATAGCAAGGATTCACAGTCACTGGCACAGGGTTCTGGACACAGCAGGATTTCAGGAACATAACACAGAGGACACAGTTCAGAAAGTCAGGTACAGGATTCGATCTAAGATCAGGGGTTCAGGTAATTAGACACAGCAGGAACAGGCCTGGATATACAGCCTCCAGGAACGGCGATCTGGGTAATCAGCCCCCAGCATAGGCGGAAACACAAGACACAATTCAGACATTCAGGTACCGGGTTTGATCCAGGATCAGGGAACAAGACACAGCAGGAACAGGGAATCAGCTCTCCAGAGCTGATCAACTTCAGAGCAGGAGCTGAACACACAACCACATACGGCTAGGTTCAGGGATTCAGTGTGGATTCAATGTGAAGCTCTGGCAACGCCCACTAGGGCTGAGGAACTTTATATATGAGCTGCTTCACAGCGATAGGCTGGAGCAGTAATTCTAGTAAACACCCAATCCACATAAAAGCAGGACAGGTGTGGGCCGCGCCCCCTATGCAGAGCCAGACAGCACAACACAGAGGGAACCCAACAATGGCTGCTGCCAACCACGCAGTAAGTCATGCACCACTGCAGAGGACTTTGCAAGCTACGGACGGCTTTCACAGCAAGTCAGGAACCGCACATGCGGGCGGTCATGCAAAGCAGCGGAGCCACTCACGCAGGTACGGGTACGCAGCAGAGCCGGGAACTGAGCAGCATCCATATAGGTAACAGACAACAGTATCCCAGCTGGTTAGGGGAAAGGAGCAAAAGGGTTAATGCAAAAAACATACAAAGTAACGCTGCAAAACAAAGTACAGACAATACCAGCGTTACATTATGTTACGGTAGCTGAGGAGTGCAGGTAAAAAAGGAAATACACCAGAGCAGTTGGAATCTATGAGATTGCAGTACCCTGACTAACCACCGCAACTAGAGGCAGCCGTGGAGCGTTCCTACGTTGGTCCTAGACGCCTCGTCACAGCCTGAGAAACTAACTACACCTAAAGATATGAAATAGGAAAGCTATCTGCCCCGGAGCAGAACCCCAAAGATAATAGAAAGCCCCCAAACATGTAATGGCGGTTAGACAAGAGAAAATACTGACACAGAAAGAAAATAGTATGAGCAAACGCTGGGGCCCAAACTATCTAAATAGAAAAGGACAGGAAGGGTACTTACTGCAATCTCAGAAAACCCTGAAAAAACACCAACTCTACTAATTTCAAAATCACCTGAGATCACACGACCTCTACCACCTAAATTAGTTCTCTGGTGTAAAAAAAATCAAAACAGCAGCCACTGAAAAAAAACTGGAAAAAGCAAAAGTACAAAACACAGTGGCTGGACTAAACTGAGAGGGCAAAAGCCCCCGGAGGGGACCCTGAAGGCCCCCACAGAAGTGCAGGACAAAATGCAAAAATATAGCAAAAACACAAAATAAGAAATTGTCTTATCTGATAGCAGGAGATGCAGACACGACACAGAGGGCTACAAGGGAAACTGGAAAGAAGGATTCAGACCAGAACAATTGATCACCGGCAACCCTGATGGGAAAATGACTCCCTTATATAAGACCAATCAGTAACACCTGATTCCCAGTCCTCACAATCCTCACTAGTACCGCTTGTAACCACCAGAGGGAGTCTCTGCTCAGAACTCATCTCAAACCCATTCACAACAGTACCCCCCCCTTGAGGAGGGGTCACCGAACCCTCATTTGAGCAACCAGGTCGGTCAGGATGAGTTCTATGATACGCACGGATAAGTCTCCTAGCATGGATGTCCGAAGCAAACACCCAAGAATTGTCTTCCTGACCATAACCTCTCCATTTAACCAAATACTGGAGTCTTCGTCTAGAAAAACGAGAATCCAATATTTTCTCAACCACATACTCCAGATTGCCCTCAACCAAAACAGGGTCAGGAGGCACAACAGCAGGAACCACTGGCTCAACAAACCTCTTCAACAAGGACTTGTGGAACACGTTATGGATCTTAAATGTCCCTGGAAGAAGCAAAAGAAAAGAAACAGGATTAATAATCTCCATGATCTTATAAGGTCCAATGAACCTAGGCTTAAATTTAGGAGATGCTACTCTCATAGGAATATTCTTTGAGGACAACCAGACCAAGTCCCCCACTTTAAACCGAGGACCATCAGTCCTATGCCGGTTAGCAAACCGCTGGGCCTTCTCCTGAGAGAGGGACAACCTCTCCACTACCTGGTCCCAAATCTGCTGCATACGCTCCACAACAGAGTCAACACCTGGACAGACAGAAGCCTCCGTCTGTCCTGAAGAAAATCGAGGGTGAAACCCAGAATTACAGAAAAACGGAGACATCAAAGTAGCAGAGCTAGCCCTATTATTAAGAGCAAACTCAGCCAAAGGCAAAAAAGAGACCCAGTCATCCTGATCAGCAGACACAAAGCATCTTAGATAAGTCTCCAATGTCTGGTTTGTTCTCTCAGTTTGACCATTGGTCTGAGGATGAAATGCCGAGGAGAAAGACAATTGAACACCCAGTTTAGAACAAAAAGTCCTCCAAAATCTGGAAACAAACTGGACTCCTCTGTCAGACACAATGTTCTCAGGAATGCCGTGTAAACGAACCACGTGCTGAAGGAACAACGGCACCAATTCAGAGGAGGAAGGCAACTTAGGTAATGGCACAAGATGTATCATTTTGGAAAACCTATCACAAATTACCCAGATGGTGGTCATTCTCTGAGAAACAGGAAGATCGGAAATGAAATCCATAGAGATATGGGTCCATGGTCTCTTGGGCACAGGCAATGGCATCAACAAACCACTAGAGCGAGAGCAAGGCTTGGAGCGAGAGCAAGTCCCGCAGGACTGCACAAATTCCCTGACATCACGAGACAAGGTAGGCCACCAAAAGGACCGACTAACCAAGTCTCTGGTACCAAAAATTCCGGGATGCCCAGCCAATGCGGAACAATGAATCTCAGACATCACACTCTTTTTCCATTGGTCCGGGACAAACAATTTTCCAACAGGGCAGCGCTCGGGCCTATCCTCCTGACACCCCTCCAGAGCAAGTCTCAAATTGGGCGAGATGGCGGAAAGAACTACACCCTCCTTCAAAATAACAGAGGGATCAGATAGCTCAGGAGAGTCCGCAAGGAAACTCCTCGAGAGGGCATCCGCCTTAACATTCTTAGTGCCAGGAAGAAAGGAAACCACAAAATTAAAACGTGTGAAAAACAAGGCCCACCTGGCCTGTCTAGGATTGAGTCGCTTGGCAGATTCCAGATAGACCAGATTCTTATGGTCCGTAAGGACCACCACCTGATGTTTGGCTCCCTCCAGCCAATGTCTCCACTCTTCAAAAGCCCACTTCATGGCCAATAACTCCCGATTACCCACGTCATAATTACGTTCAGTAGGAGAAAATTTTCGAGAGAAAAAGGCACAAGGGTTACTTTTAGAGGTCTCTGGATCTTTTTGGGACAAAACGGCACCTGCCCCAATTTCAGAGGCATCAACCTCCACCTGAAATGGCAGAGAAACATCAGGCTGCCGTAGAACAGGAGCAGAAGTGAATCTCTGCTTAAGTTCCTGAAACGCAGAGACTGCCTCAGGAGGCCAATTCACCACATCAGAACCCTTTCTGGTCAAATCAGTTAATGGTTTAACAATAACCGAGAAATTACCAATAAATTTACGATAAAAATTGGCAAAACCCAAAAATCTCTGAAGAGCCTTTAATGAAGTAGGTTGGACCCAATCACAGATGGCCTGAACCTTGACCGGGTCCATTTCAATAACAGATGGGGACAAAATGAATCCCAGAAATGAGATCTTCTGTACGCCAAAAAGACACTTTGATCCCTTCACATACAGAGCATTCTCTCTCAAAATCTGGAATACAGTTCGAACATGTTTCACATGAGAGTCCCAGTCATTAGAAAAAATCAAGATATCATCCAAATAAACAATCAGAAACTTGTCCACAAAATCCCTGAAAATGTCATTCATGAAGGACTGGAAGACGGAAGGAGCATTAGTAAGCCCAAAGGGCATCACAAGGTACTCAAAATGCCCTTCAGGGGTGTTAAATGCCGTCTTCCATTCATCCCCGTGCTTAATGCGAATAAGGTTATACGCCCCCCTGAGGTCAAGCTTGGTAAACCAAGTAGCGTTTTTCACCCTGGAAAACAGGTCAGAAATCAAGGGTAACGGGTATTGATATTTCACAGTAATATTGTTCAAGAGACGATAATCAATACACGGCCTTAATGAACCATCTTTTTTGGCCACAAAGAAAAAACCGGCACCTAAGGGTGAAGAGGATGGTCTGATATGACCCTTCTCCAATGATTCCTTGATATAAGACCGCATAGCGTCATGTTCAGGTACAGACAAGTTAAAAAGGCGACCTTTAGGGAATTTACTACCCGGCACTAATTCAATAGCGCAGTCATAGCTCCTATGGGGAGGCAAGGATGCAGATTTATTTTCGCTAAACACATCAGAAAAATCAAACAAAAAGTCAGGAACATCCTCAGCCTGGGGGGAGGCAGAAAAAACAGGAGTGTTGGTATTAACACATTGGCAGCCCCAACTGGTTACAGACACAGATTTCCAATCCAAAACAGGATTATGAGACTGTAACCAAGGGAAACCCAGCACTATAATGTCATGCAGATTATATAGAACCAAAAATTTGCAGCACTCCTGGTGATCAGGTTCAACCCTCATTATCACCTGAGTAGAAAACTGGGGTTTATTCTCAGCCAAAGGGGTAGAATCGATCCCCAGTAAAGGAATAGACTTCTGTAGGGGTATCAAGGGAAACCCACAACGTTTAGCAAAATCATAATCCATCAGGTTAATAGCTGCTCCAGAATCAACGAAAGCCTGAGCAGAAAATGAGGACAGAGAGCATATCAGAGTGACAGTTAATAAAAACTTAGTCTGAACACTACCCAAGACAACTGAGCGTGCAAAATGTCTTCCCCGCTTAGGGCAGACTGAAATAGCATGAGAGGCATCACCACAGTAGAAACATAACCCATTGCGCTTTCGAAACTCATGACGCTGTGCCCCAGACACCACTCCATCACACTGCATGGGCTCAGCAGGTGGCTCACAAGGCAACACCACTCCACGCATACTTCTCCGCTCACGCAAACGTCTGTCAATTTGAATCGCTAATGACATAGAATCATTGAGACCAGAGGGGACAGGGAATCCCACCATAACATCCTTTACATTATCCGACAGACCCTTCCGGAAAAGGGCCGCCAAAGCGTCGTCATTCCATTTGGTCAGGACTGCCCACCTACGGAATCTCTGACAGTATAACTCAGCGTCATCAAGCCCCTGATTTAATGCCAACAAGGCTTTTTCAGCTTGATCAGTGACATTAGGCTCATCGTACAATAACCCCAAAGCCTGAAAAAATGCATCAACATCACTCAAAACAGGATCCCCAGGTATCAGGGAAAAAGCCCAATCCTGAGGATCGCCGCGCAGGAGAGAGATGATAATTTGAACCTGCTGCGCTGCGTTTCCTGAGGACTTAGATTTTAAGGCAAGAAACAATTTACAATTATTTTTGAAATTCTGAAACTTAGCTCGATCCCCTAAAAACAAATCTGGCATGGGGATCCTAGGTTCCACAACAGGCAACCTAGCAAGATATGCAGCAATACTCTGAACCTCAGTGGCAAGCTGATCCACACGGCCAGACAACTGTGCAAACTCCATTGGGAGAAAAGATCCTCCCCAGCACCCAGAGATACAGAGGGAAAAAAAAAAAAAATGCAACAAACAGAAAAATATCTCTGACAACTTTTCTTCCTTCAGAATATTTTTTCCCTTCTGTGAGTACCATACAATTTTTAAGGCCGGTGATACTGTTATGTTACGGTAGCTGAGGAGTGCAGGTAAAAAAGGAAATACACCAGAGCAGTTGGAATCTATGAGATTGCAGTACCCTGACTAACCACCGCAACTAGAGGCAGCCGTGGAGCGTTCCTACGTTGGTCCTAGACGCCTCGTCACAGCCTGAGAAACTAACTACACCTAAAGATAGAAATAGGAAAGCTATCTGCCCCGGAGCAGAACCCAAAGATAATAGAAAGCCCCCAAACATGTAATGGCGGTTAGACAAGAGAAAATACTGACACAGAAAGAAAATAGTATGAGCAAACGCTGGGGCCCAAACTATCTAAATAGAAAAGGACAGGAAGGGTACTTACTGCAATCTCAGAAAACCCTGAAAAAACACCAACTCTACTAATTTCAAAATCACCTGAGATCACACGACCTCTACCACCTAAATTAGTTCTCTGGTGTAAAAAAATCAAAACAGCAGCCATTGAAAAAAAACTGGAAAAAGCAAAAGTACAAAACACAGTGGCTGGACTAAACTGAGAGGGCAAAAGCCCCCGGAGGGGACCCTGAAGGCCCCCACAGAAGTGCAGGACAAAATGCAAAAATATAGCAAAAACACAAAATAAGAAATTGTCTTATCTGATAGCAGGAGATGCAGACACGACACAGCAGGCTACAAGGGAAACTGGAAAGAAGAATTCAGACCAGAACAATTGATCACCGGCAACCCTGATGGGAAAATGACTCCCTTATATAAGACCAATCAGTAACACCTGATTCCAGTCCTCACAATCCTCACTAGTACCGCTTGTAACCACCAGAGGGAGTCTCTGCTCAGAACTCATCTCAAACCCATTCACAACAGACACCACTCTGGAATGAAATAAAAAACAACACTGGAGTGCTGCTTTATGAAATCCATCAACATGGAATCTACAGAGTGCAGAACAGCCTTCCACTTAAATGTAGGAGACATAAACAGTGGCATGTACAAGTTTGGGCACCACTGGTCAAAATTACTGCTATTGTGAACAGCTAAACAAGATAAAGATGAAATTATCTCTTAAAACTTCCTTCTCACCCCCCCACAGTGGGAGTGGTCTTTGTTGTCCTTTCTCATTCTTGGGTCCTCTACCAGAGGTCTGGGAGTTTGAGGGTTCTGCGCAGGATCTTAGCTGTTCCCAGCATTGCACTTTTCTGGACAGAAAGCTCAGATGTTGCTCCTGGGATCTGTTGTAGCCATTCTTCCAACTTAAGGGTCACTGCTAGTGTTGAGCATTCCGATACTGCAAATATCGGGTATCGGCCGATATTAGCTGTATCGGAATTCCGATTCCGAGTTCCGATATTTTCGTCTTATCGGATACCGGAATCGGGATTGTCACTGTCACTGTCAGTGTCCGTCGGTCGGGTCTGTCAGGAGTCAGCGGCACTTACCTGGCAGAAGATCTCCGGCGGTCACGTCCTGCACTGCTTCATGGCCGCCATCTTCTTTCCCCGGCGGTCACATGCAGTTTCTCGCGATAACTGCAGTGACTGCTGGGTAATCGCGGCCGTAAAGCAGTCAGTCCGATGACGTCACCGCCGGGGAAGCAGGTAATCAGCTGTGCTGCGTTGCAATGACAGGCTCTGCTTGTCATTGCGATGTAGCAGAGCTGGATCGTCGTGGGACTGTCGTTATGGACTGCGTCGGACAGGTGGTATACTGTTGGTTTGTTTTTTTTCTTTTTTTACAGGAGATCGATGGCGTCGCAGGAATGAGAGTACAATAAAAAAAATGAAAACTGTGTTGTCTCTTTTATTTCATTAAAAGACTTTTTTCTTGCTGTCTTTTTTTTATACATTTAATAACTTTGGGATTAATAATGGATCGGTGTCTTATTGACGCCTCTCCATTATTAACCGGGCTTATTGTCACCGTGCAATCAACGGTGACATTAACCCCTTATTACCCCGCTTGCCACCGCTACAGGGCAAGTGGGAAGAGCCGGGTAAAGTGCCACAATTGGCACATCTTTTGATGCGCCAAATGTGGGGCTGCTGTAGCCTGGTATTATCAGGCTGTTGAGGGCCAAAATCCATGGGCCTTGACAGTCTTTTAATACCAGGCCGCAGCAGTCTGCATTTTACTTGGCTGGTTAACAAAAATAGGGGGGATCCCCACGCCGTTTTTTTTTCGAGGGGATCCCCTATTTTTGTTAACCAGCCAAGCTAAGCAGACTGCTGTGGCCTGGTATTATCAGGCTTGCAAGGTCCATGGATATTGGATCCTTACCAGCCTGAAAAACCAGGCCTCAGCGGTCTGCTTCATCTGGCTGGTTAACAAAAATAGGGGGGACCCCACGCCAATTTTTTTCGAGGGGATCCCCTATTTTTGTTAATCAGCCAAGATATGCAGACTGCTGTGGCCTGGTATTATCAGGCTGGCAAGGTCCATGGATCTTGGCTCCTTAACAGCCTGAAAATCCAGGCCTCAGCGGTCTGCTTCATCTGGCTGGTTAACAAAAATAGGGGGGACCCCACGCCAATTTTTTTCGAGGGGATCCCCTATTTTTGTTAATCAGCCAAGATATGCAGACTGCTGTGGCCTGGTATTATCAGGCTGGCAAGGTCCATGGATCTTGGCTCCTTAACAGCCTGAAAATCCAGGCCTCAGCGGTCTGCTTCATCTGGCTGGTTAACAAAAATAGGGGGGACCCCACGCCAATTTTTTTCGAGGGGATCCCCTATTTTTGTTAATCAGCCAAGATATGCAGACTGCTGTGGCCTGGTATTATCAGGCTGGCAAGGTCCATGGATCTTGGCTCCTTAACAGCCTGAAAATCCAGGCCTCAGCGGTCTGCTTCATCTGGCTGGTTAACAAAAATAGGGGGGACCCCACGCCATTTTTTTTTCGAAGGGAACCCCTATTTTTGTTAATCAGTTCCCTCTGACGTCACTGATTGTGTCCCTGGCTGACCTGAAGTGAAAGTGGAAAGCAATCAATTAAGCTTTCCACTTAAGGGCCCGTCTCACATAGCGATATCGCTACCGAGATCGCTGCTGAGTCACTAGTTTTGTGACGCAGCAGCGAGCTCACCAGCGATATCGCTGTGTGTGACATTCAGCGACGATCAGCCCCCCTGCCGGGTATCGCTGATCGTCGCTGAAATGTCAGGACCTTTGATCGCTGGTTTCCCGCTGACAGGCACACATCGCTGCGTGTGACAGGCGGGAGACCAGCGATCCGCTGGTAACCAAGGTACACAGCGGGTTTCCAGGCGCGGGGCTGTGCCTAGAAACCCGCTGTGTACCTTGGATACCAGCGCCCTGATGCAGGGAGCTGGTATCCAAGGTACATAGCGGGTTTCCAAGCGCTGCGCGGTGCCTGGAAACCCGCTGTGTACCTTGGTTACCAGCGGATCGCTGGTCTCCCGCCTGTCACACGCAGCGATGCGTGCCTGTCAGAGGGAAACCAGCGATCAAAAAAAGGTCCTGACATTTCTGCGACGATCAGCGATACCCGGCAGGGGGCTGATCGTCGCTGAATGTCACACACAGCGATATCGCTGGTGAGCTCGCTGCTGCGTCACAAAACTAGTGACTCAGCAGCGATCTCGGTAGCGATATCGCTATGTGAGACGGGCCCTTAAGCGATGTTACCCGCAGTGTCGCTGTCCCAGATCGCTGCCTGAGCTGCCTGTTTGGCAGCTCAGCAGCGATCATGTAGCGATACACCAGCGATCCTGACAAGTGCATATCGTTGTCGGGATCGCTGGTGTATCGTTATGTGACACCCAGCCTTTACTCTCCTGTCAGGCAGGAGAGGAACTCAATCATTTGGGGTTTACTGTGAGGCTGCAGCATTAGCTGCGGTCCCTGCAGTAAACATTAACCCTTTCTGAAGGATTACACCGTGGGACCTGACTGTGCATGGGATAGGTAAGAATAATTTTGCTTTTTTATTTTATTTTTATTACAGGAAATGGTTTTTGCAGTAAAATAAAAGATGGTCAAAAACATGTGTCTTTATTTCATTAAAATGATTTTTAATTAAAGTGTGTGTGTTTTATTTTTATTTCATGCAATAGGATTAATAATTGATAGTTGTCTAATTGACAGCTCTCAATTATTAACCTGGCTTAAGGTCACCTTTCAATAGCAAGGTGGCTTTAACCCCATATTAACCCATTCGCCACCGCTACAAGGCAATGGGAATAGACGGGCAAAGTGCCAGAAAGGGCGAATCTAATTATAGATTTGTCTTTCCTGGGGTGTCTGGGGGCAGATGTTAGTAGCCGGGGGGGGCAAAAATAATGGTCCCTCTCTGGGCTATTATTATCTGCCCCCACTCACTGGCTTTGTCTGTCTGGTTGCGAAAATAGGGCGGGAGCCCACGCATTTTTTTTCAGCAATTTTACACCTCATATATATATATACATGTCATTGAATTTGTGACACATATATATATATATTTATATTTGTAGTTCATACACTTCTACATAGTATAATAGCCGCTAATTCAATTGCCGGCTTTTGTGAAAATGCAGAACCCGACATGAAATGACACTTGGTGTACATAGGGTTAACCATGTCTTTTCATGTCCTTTGCTATCTAATTTGCACAAACAATTAAATCAGACTATGTGTGCAAAATTTCACACCTGTAGGGGTTAATTAAAGGTGTAAATTCGTAGCAAAAAAGTCCGTTTTTTTTACAACGAATTTACACCTTTAATTAACCCCTACAGGTGTGAAATTTTGCACACATAGTCTGATTTAATTGTTTGTGCAAATTAGATAGCAAAGGACATGAAAAGACATGGTTAACCCTATGTACACCAAGTGTCATTTCATGTCGGGTGACCCGACATGAAATGACACTTGGTGTACATAGGGTTAACCATGTCTTTTCATGTCCTTTGCTATCTAAGGCCGGAGTCACACTGGCGACAAAATCGGACGACTGCAATGCGATGAAATATCGCATTGCAGTCGGACCTATGTTAATCTATGGAGCAGCTCCCAGTATCAGATTTTTTGTGGTCCGTTTTAAACGTCCGTGTACAATCGCAGCATGCTGCGATTGTCACCGATTGTCGGTCGACAATCGCCAATGCAAGTCTATGGGAGCGATGAAAAATCTGATTACAAACGGACCACACTGTGTGACTTGCGATGAAATCGCATCGGTGTCCTTTAGAAAAGCCGGCAATTCATCCCCGCCTATACTGTAAAATCACACTGACAGCTTTAATAAAGACTAGAAAGAATAGATATATACACATAGAACACATACATATATATATACATGTCATTGTGACATATATATATATACATATATTTATAGTTCCTAGACTTCTACATACTGTAATAGCCGCTAATTCAATTGCCGGGTTTTGTGAAATCACAGAAGCCGACATGAAATGATACATTGTTTCCACACATTTAACCATGTAATTTCATGTATTTTTATATATGTTTGAAACATACAATTACATGAGTGTATTTGTGCAAAATTTCAGACATGTAGGGGTTAATTAAAGGTGTAATTTCGTTGAAAAAAAATGCGTGGGCTCCCGCTGTATTTTCTCCACCAGACAGACAAAGCAAAGCGAGTGGGGGCAGATAATAATAGCCCAGGGAAGGTGCATTTTTTTGTGCCCCCCCTGGCTACTAACATCTGCCCCCAGACACCCCAGAAAGGGCAAATCTATAATTAGATTCGCCCTTTCTGGCACTTTGCCCGTCTATTCCCATTGCCCTGTAGCAGTGGCGAATGGGTTAATCTCACCTTACTGTCACCTTGCAATTGAAAGGTCACCTAAAGGTACTGCCACACTAAACAATCCCGCTAGCGATCACAATAACGACGCATACTAATGCGATCGCTAGCGGGATTGTTTCTATATCGCTAAATGCGGCCACATTTAGCGATATAGTTAACGACGCTATCGCCGTTAGCGATCTTCTTAACGACTTTAGCGGTACAAAAGTACCGCTAAATCGCTAAGAAAAGGTGCCACACAGCGATAAGATACTTACCCAGCGGGAGCGCCGACGAGAAAATAGGGTCCGGAGCGATTCCAGCGACGAGCGAGATCACAGCAGGAAGCTCGTCGCTGGAAGCTGCCGCACTGAACAATATCGCTAACGGGATCGCTAAATAGTGACGTTTTTTAGCGATCCCGTTAGCGATATTGTTTAGTGTGGCATACCCTTTAAGGCAGGTTAATGATTGATAGCTGTCAATTAGACAACTATCAATTATTAATCCTATTGAAGTAAATAAAAAAACACACACACTTTAAAATAAATAATTTTAATGAAATAAAAACACATTTTTTTGACCATATTTTATTTTACACTAAATCCGTGCGAAGCCATTGATCTCCTAAAATAAAGAAAAAGAAATAAAACAACATTATTCTTACCTATTCCGCCGATCTGTCACGTCCCACGCTGTAATCCTTCACAAAGGGTTAACTAGCTTTGAGCCAAGCAGTGCAAGTAATCCTGCATGCTCAGCTCAAAGCTCATGAATGAATAAGTTCCTCTCCTGGCGACAGGAGAGGATGTGTTTCATGAATGAAGCTTAATTGATTGTGTCCACTTTCCCTTTAGGTCAGGTCACTACAGTTAAATTGGCAAGAAATCAATTAAGCTCCATTCATGAATCTATTCCTCTACTTTCGCTGGGAGAGGAACTTATTCATTCAGGGGAATACAGGTCTGAGACAGCATTATTAGCTCTCTGCGACCTTTAACCTGTTAACCCTTTCTGATGGATTACACCGTGGGACCTGACTGTACATCGGATTGGTAAGTATAATTTTGCTTTTTTATTTTATTTTTATTACAGGAAATGGTTTTAGCAGGAAAATAAAATATGGTCAAAAACTGTGTGATTATTTCATTAAACTTATTTTTTATTAAAGTGTGTGTGTTTGATTTTTCTTTCATACAATAGGATTAATAATTGATAGTTGCCTAATTGACAGCTATCAATTATTAACCTGGCTTAAAGTGACCTTTCAATTGCAAGGTCATTTTAACCCCTTATTAACCCATTCGCCACCGCTACAGGGCAATGGGAATAGACGGGCAAAGTGCCAGAAAGGGCGAATCTAATTATAGATTTGCCCTTTCTGGGGTGTCTGGGGGCAGATGTTAGTAGCCAGGGGGGGCACAAAAAAAATGTACCCTCCCTAGGCTATTATTATCTGCCCCCACTCGCTTGCTTTGTCTGTCTGGTGGAGAAAATACAGCGGGAGCCCACGCATTTTTTTTTAACGAATTTACACCTTTAATTAACCCCTACATGTCTGAAATTTAGCACACATATACTCATGTAATTGTATGTTTCAAACATATATAAAAATACATGAAATTACATGGTTAAATGTGTGGAAACAATGTATCATTTCATGTCGGCTTCTGTGATTTCACTGAAGCCGGCAATTGAATTAGCGGCTATAACAGTATGTAGAAGTGTAAGAACTATAAATATATGTATATATATATATATGTCACAATGACATATATATATATATATATATATATATATATATATATATATGTGCTCTATGTGTATATATCTATTCTTTCTTTTGGCATTTAAATACTATTCTTTTGGATCCATTATATGTCAGTTTTGCAAGCCTGCGAGAAAATCTCGCAAGTCGGATGAAAATCGGATGTTACAAGGTACACACACATGCGATTAAATCGCATCTTTGAAGGAAAATCGGATGCCAGAAGGATGTGTGATGTTTTTATTTTGATCCGATTGTCGACCGTCTAAAACGGACCGATTTTTTGTGGTTGTGTGTGACTCCAGCCTAATTTGCACAAACAATTAAATCAGACTATGTGTGCAAAATTTCACACCTGTAGGGGTTAATTAAAGGTGTAAATTCGTAGCAAAAAAAGTCCGTTTTTTTTACAACGAATTTACACCTTTAATTAACCCCTACAGGTGTGAAATTTTGCACACATAGTCTGATTTAATTGTTTGTGCAAATCAGATAGCAAACGACATGAAAAGACATGGTTAACCCTATGTACACCAAGTGTCATTTCATGTCGGGTGCTTCTGTCTTTTCACTGAAGCCGGCTTTACCCGGCAATTGAATGAGAGGATATTTTACTATGTAGAAGTGTATAAACTATACATATATGTATATATATATGTCACAATGACATGTATATATATATATATGTATTCTATGTGTGTATATTTAGTGTTTACAAGGAAAGAATGGGTTTTTTTTAGTTGCGATATTTTGTTCCCATAGACTTACATGGGACTTCCGGTATCGGTATCGGGTATCGCCGATATTTTAGTGATATCGGCGATACCATTCCGATTCCGATACTTTAGGATATCGGAAAGTATCGCTCAACTCTAGTCACTGCTCCAAGTGCTCCTATCACCACTGGGATCACTGTTGCCTTCACCTTCCACATCTTCTCCAGTTCTCCTTTGAGGCCCAGCTTCTCATATTCCTTCTTTCTGATGTTGCTGTCACTTGGCACTGCCACATCTATTATCATTGCTGTCTTCTGATCCTTGTCTACCATGATAATGTCTGGTTGATTAGCCAACACCTGCTTATCCGTCTGGATCTGAAGTCCCACTGGATTTTAGCACTTTCATTCTCCACCACTTTCTCTGTGGTCTCCCATCTGGACTTAGTGGGACTTAGCCCATATGCTGTGCAGATGTTCCTGTATACAATTCCCGCTGCTTGGTTGTGGCATTCGGTATATGCTGTTCCTGGTGCTAGACTTAGGGTGGAGACCTCCATGAATTGTGAGGAGCTTTCTAGTCTTCACATATGCAGCTTCCATCTCTTCTTTTGTCCAGCACTATATGCCAGAAGGGTATCTTATAACTGGCAGGGCATATGTATTGATGGCGCGGATTTTATTCTTCCCATTGAGCTGGCTCTTCAGGACCTGTCTTACCCTTTGATGGTATTTGGATGTGGCTGCTTTCCTTGCCTCCTCGTCATGGTTACCATATCCCTGTGGGATGCCGAGGTACTTGTAGCATGTCTGTACATCTGCTATGTACCCTGCTGGTAATTCCACTCCCTCAGTCTTGACTACCTTGCCTCTCTTTATTACCAACCGGCCGCACTTCTCCAGTCCTAAGGACATCCCGATGTCTTTGTGTAGCCCAGCTGCGCTTGGTGCCACATGTTCCCTGGAGGATGCACGGAAAGGTAATTCACAAATACCTGATAAGCACACAACACTTGACATTTTTCCTGGTTCCACCAGAGGGAGCCCTTGAGACAGCAGTGAGTTAAAGACAATCTAGCTGAAAGTTAGTAGTCGTTGGTGTTACCTCAGGAGAGCAGACACGATATCTCTGAACGGAGTAACCTCGGACGAGCTGGGAGGGAGAAACCCCTGTCAGATTAGCCTGAGAGCTGAGGAAGCTTGAACGAGAAGCTGACATCTACTGCTGCCTGTGCTCATATTAAGGTGTGCGTAGGACGACAGGCGAGTGGACAAAAGGAAAAGAGTGACCGAGGTGATATAGCAACGATAGCTGCCTTCACTCTGCTTATCCGGACACCGGGTCCGAAGCTTGCTAGAACCTTCACGGCTAGTGGGAGAAAACCGGAATCCCTGCTGGACTTCAGGTCGCAGAGGGGCCCTTCAGTGCTGATACGTAACCGGGGTTAGGAAGACGGGGGTCTGGCAGGTACCGCCATAGAGACACTGTCCTGTCCACAAAAAGACCTCATCACAAGATCAGCCGGGCGTAGCAAGGAGAAGGAGTTAAGCTTAGCTTCATGCAGGTTGGAAACTCACACATTAAGAAGTAAGGAGGCCTTAAACCTACTCAGTGATTACCTGGATGTGCATCCTCCACCCTGAGCAGCTTCCCGGGACATGCCTGCAAATACCACCAGTAAAGGTATGGAAAGAGACTGACTTGTGTGTGTCTGCCTTATTGCTTGCACCCCTGCACCGCCATTTACCCTGATGGATCCAGTCTCGCCTGTGGGAGACTTAACACCTTGCTGCCAAATAACAACCCCTCAGAGGATTCACCCTGCAGCGCTGGTCACCCTGATCAGAAACCACAGGTGGCGTCACAAACAATTCCTACAATCCCCTGTAAATATCCCCCTTTGAATGAGCGCCCAGGGCAACGGACCGAGCCGCGCTACCCGTGACCTATTCCCCCATTGAAGTTAACGGGCTCGGTGCTGAGTACCCCATAACCCTGGTACCGTGGACGGCTCATCTTCACTGTAGATCCTTGTCAGGTAGATCAGTGAATTGATGTCTCGTTCATTTTTCGCATACAGCTTGATGTCATCCCTGTAGAGGAGGGGGTGATGGCGCTTCCACTCTTGAACTTGTATCCATAACCAGACTCTGTAATTATCTGACTGAGGGGGTTCCAAGCCTATGCAGAACAGGAATGGGAACAGTGCATAGCTAGTTGTCTTGAGTTGACTTCCAATGTTGTTCTACATAGCCCATTGAGTTTCTGAAGAAGGTTCTTAATTTCCTGTTGACATTGTAGAGAGCCAAACATTCACAGATCCATGTGTGTGGCATTGAGTCATAGGCTTTCCTGTAGCCAATCCAGGCTGTGCTGAGATTGGTCTGTCTGGATCTTGAGTCTTGAAAGACTGTTCTATCTACTAGGAGCTGGTGCTTAGAGCCTCTAGTGTTGGTCCCAATACCTTTCAGAGCTGGATTCATGTAATGGTTCATATGGTTCTGTAGCTTGGTGGCTATGATGCCTGACAGGAGTTTAATGTTGTTGTAAGGCAGGTTATTGGGCGGTAGTTGGATGGAACTGTTCCTTTGTGAGGATCCTTCATGATCAGCACTGTTCTACCTTGTGTTAGCCAAGCTGGGAGGTGGCCTTCTTCTAGCAGTTGGTTCATCTGCTTTGCCATCCGTTCATTCACTGCAGTTAATTTCTTTATCCAGTAGGTGTGGATCATGTCTGGGTCAGGTGATGTCCAGCTCTTCATGTTCTTGACCAGCTGTTGGATGTCTGCTTCTGTAATGGTGACTGGTTCTTGCTCTAGGTGGTTGCTGTGTTTCATTCTCAGATCTTGCAGCCACATTGCATTGGTGTTGTGTGTTTTTTCCTTCTCCCATATGTTCCTCCAGTATTGTTCAGTCTCCGTTATTGGTGGAGTTACTGCCTTTGTGCAGGGCATTTATCTTCTTGGCCTCAACTTCTTGGCCTGTATCTCCATAGTCTTGCAGCGAGTGCTGTTTTTGTTTAGCAGTCTCTAGGTCTTCAGCTGGAGTCAGGCCTTTATACTTGTCCAGCTTGGTCTTTGATCTTTACACCTTTCTGTATTTTTGTTAGTTGGCTGACTTCCCTTTGTGTCACCTTGATCTTTGTCTCCAGTCTTCTTTTCCAAGGGGGGCACATACTTCTGTTGTTCTTGCTGGTTGTATAGCCAAGCATTTCGATGATTGCTGAGGCAGTAGCATAGATCAGTTCATTAGTTTGAGTTATGGTGGTGGTAGGTATTGATGCAAGTGCTCTATTGGCATCTTCTAGCAATACTGTCTGGTGGTGTTTCTTTGCTCAGCCTTGGCAATCGATCTCTGGTATGTATGGAATTTAGTTTATCTAAGATCTTCTGTTTCAGACTAGCTGCAGTGCTCTCTAGTTGCAGGATTGGATCAGGATCTTCAGGGGGTTGCACATGTTGTTTTTCCAGGTCTTCATGTAGGGTGGATCTGCAGTGCAGTTGATCCATGATATTGAAACGTTTGGTGACTAGTTGTTTCTCATAGAAATAAGAGAAAACTGACTGGCACCTCCAAACCAGTGTGAATTAGATGCATACCAGGGGCAGCCACCTCCATAGAGAACATACAAAAAAAGGTTGCACTCTATCGTGCCAAAGCATGTCAATGTGAAATATGAAACATGAATAGCAACATGGCTTTTGAATATTAGGAAAAAATGAATGAGACGCTTTGCACAAAATTTGGCCAAATAATGCCTGCCCATACACCATCGTCAAGGTGGTCTCAAAACTTATGGGTCCCTGCCTATGTGAAAATACCTCTATTAGGCTGATATCTGAATTCCTGGGTGAATGTGGACACCTCTGTCAGTAAAGCTTGCCTTTTATGGGTAAGCAGGAACCTGCTATAATTAAAATCACCACATGGTGATGGGTGGCGTGCTCGGTCAGTAAGCTAACATAGAAGTAAAAGAAAACTGACTGGCACATCCAAACCAGTGTGAATTAGGTGCATACCAGGAGCAGCCACCTCCATAGAGAACATACAAAAAAAAGTTGCACTCTATCATGCCAAAGCAAGTCAATGTGAAATATGAAGCATGAATAGCAATATGGCTTTTGAATATTAGGAAAAAATGAATGAGACGCTTTGCACAAGAACAGAGCCGCTGAGGCAAAGAGTGAGCAGAGCAGAGCTGCTGAGGCAAAGAAGGAGCAGAGCAGAGATAGACACAGCAGGGTAGGGAAGGCTTCAGACAAGGATACAAACAGAAACAAGCAAAGGACTTAGTTCAGACAAGGTCAGACACAGGTACAAGTTCAGGACAAAGGATTCGGGCCTGGGTATACAGCCACCAGGGTGACGGAAACAAGACACATATAATACAAGTACGGGCCTGGGTATACAGCTCCCAGAATGACAGAAACAGGACAGGACAGGACCTGGCAACTCGGTAGCAGAAAGCAGACTGAGAGAGTTTGTTGCTTAGGAATCTACTAATTAGTGGAGAAGCCTTAAGTACCCGCTTCCTCTTGGCAATAGGCTGGGGACACATTAGGAATGTGCACACTGTCTCTATAAGACTTAGGAAGTGCAGACGCCGCCGCCCTAGAGCACACAGCCAGGAGGTATGCGCACACCAAGCAGAGGACACATGGTTTACAATATGGAGCAGGTGGAGGGCAGAACTCACAGCATCGCCCGGAGTGGTGAGTAAGTCGGTGTATCAGCCTGATGGGAGATGGGAATTCATGCAGTGATGCCAGCAGGGATGTTACAATTATCCATTTGTAGAAGCCATCCTCTTTATAACATCAGCTTTTTTTACAGATGGTGTTATGCTTGCAACAACAATTTGTTGAAATGTCATTGAATCCATTCTTCCCTCTACCGGAAAAATGTTCCCCATGCTATTGGCTGCAACACAACCCCAAGCATGATTGATCCACCCCATGCTTAATGGTAGGTGAGATGTTCTTTTCCTGAAATTCTGTGCCCTTTTTCTCCACACATACCTTTGATCATTGTGGCCAAAGAGTTTTATTTTACCCTCATTGGTCCACAAGACTTGTTTCTAAAATGCATCAGGCTTGTTTAAATGTTCTTTTGCATCCTTTTAATGCTGAATTTTATGGTGAGTATGCAAGAGAGATTTTTTCCATTAAGGCAATATTTGTGAAGGTGTTTCTGAACAGTTGAACAATGTACAACAACTCCAGAGTCTGCTAAATCTTTCTGAATGTCTTTTGCTGTCAAGCGGGGGACCTGATTTGCCTCTAGCAATCTTACTAGCAGCTCTCACTGAAATTTTGCTTGGTCTTCCAGACGTTATCTTGAGCTCCACTGTTCCTGGTAACTGCAATTTCTTAATTACATTTCGAACCGACGAAAGGGCAAATTGAAAATGCTTTGCCATCTTCTTATAGCCTTCTCCTGCTTTGTGAGCCTCCACCATTTTCATTTTCAGCGTGCTAGGCAGCTGCTTAGAAAAACTCATGGCTGCTGTTTTTTGGCACAAGGTGAGAGGAGGCTGGGTTTTTATAAAGTTGGGAAATTTGCATCACCTGGCCTTTCCTAATTATTATAGTGAACAAGTCATAACCCTAACAGGCTAATTAAGGTCTGAAACCAAATTTTTGCCCATTTTCCTTTTTGTAATTTTAAAAATTTTAAAAATAAAAGTATATATAGTTTTTTGCCTAAAATACAAATTAAGTTTTTTACCGTTAACTTTAGACCTTTTAAAAATAATTTCTGCTTAACTGTTCAGAAAAACAGTAATTTTGACCAAGGGTGCTCAAACTTTTACATGCCACTGTACATCTGTACGGCATTTGTATACTCTCCCTGTGCTTTCATGGGTTTCCTCTGGGGTTTTGAGTTTCCTCCCACCACATACTGTTACTGGAATATGGAATTAAGATGAGACAGGCACTGATGTAAATTATGACAATCTCTATACAGCTCTGCTGAATGAGTTACCACTATACAAATGGATAAAATATGTCTAACAGGCAATACTATTATATCACTGCAGGCAGCATTAATAGGGAGAAGCTATCGGCATTATCGCAACATGGAAGACAGCGTTATTATATCACAGCATTATTACATTAAAGCTGAGCCTGGAAGTATAATTATGTTATTGCAGGCAGTATTATTACATCATAGCTGGCAGTATTATTAGGTTACAGCAGGCAGCATTATTACATTATAGCTGGCAATATTATTATGTTACTGCAGGCAGTATTATAACTGTGATGACACAGCATTTAATCTTAATTATGCCAGATGTATATTTTCAGCAGGCCAGGAGACAAAGGCTATTGTTCCTATGAGTCTGAATGTTAACTCTTGAATTGATGTGTTTTTCTTTGTTGGGACAAGAGACATAGGCCATTGTTCATAAGTTGACTCTTTAATTGATTATTGTGTTGCCATCCTTGGAGGACAGGGATGCAGGGTCATTGAACAATTGATGTTTGCTAATATGTTGATTACCCATTATATAAGTCCTTGTAGCTTGCTGACCTGTAAACCATGAAGGACAAACTATGCAGTTTGATTAAATACTCAAACAATGAGAGTTAATCTCGTCCCACCTTCCCCTGACCTGTGGTTGATGGCCTAAAGAACAGTTGTGAACTATGAAAGGGAGATCTGCCTCTGTTCCCAGTGAGAATCTACTGGCTGCCATCTTAAGGGACCACGGCCTAATCTGGAGGAATACAGATCTGCTCCACTGACCATCACTGAACCCTCAAAGACGTTTGGAGAATCCAGTTGGAACAATTAGGTCACCTGGCCACATACCTCACTGTACTCGGTCAGCTTCCTAAGCTTGTCGATACATCCTCTCTGTGGGTGCACACCAAAAGCGCGGTGGCACTGGTGGGGGCAGTATTATTACATTGTAACTGACAGTATTGTTATGTTACTGCAAGCAGTGTTATTACACTATAGCTGTCAGTATTATTATGTTACTTCAGGCAGTATTATTACACTATAGCTGATAGTATTATTATGTTACGGCTGAAATCACTATTTTTTTAATCCGGTAGTAATTTTTCATTGATGCAGGCAGTATAATTATGTCACTATAAGCAGTATTATTACTTTATCACTGCAGGTGGCATCATTACTTAACAGCAGGCGGTATTATTTCTTTATAGCTGTCAGCATCGATTCATCATGGCAGGCCGCAGAACATGAAGACTAATGGATAAATGCAGAATTTCATGGTCGGTTTTATGGTCGGTTCAGAATGATTTTACTTCCTCTTCAGTTTTTGGTGTATGTACCCCCCTTTCTAGATTCTCCTATGTTCAGGATTATTATTACCACGCTAATTATATACTCGAGTATAAGCCGACCCGAGTATAAGCTGACCCCCTAATTTTGCCACAATAAACTGGGAAAACTTACTGACTCAAGTATAAGCCTAGGGTGGAAAATGAGATTATGCCCTATATGCTGCCCATGTATTATGCCCCCATAGATGCTCCATAGATTGTGCCCCCATAGATGCTCCATAGATTGTGCCCCATAGATGCTCCATAGATTATGCCCCCATAGATGCTCCACAAATTGTGCCCCCATAGATGCTCCACAGATTGTGCTCCCATAAATGCTCCATAGATTGTGCCCCCATAGATGCTCCATAGATTGTGCCCCATAGATGCTCCACAAATTGTGCCCCCATAGATGCTCCACAAATTGTGCCCCATAGATGCTCCATAGATTGTGCCCCCATAGATGCTCCATAGATTGTGCCCCCATAGATGCTCCATAGATTGTGCCCCATAGATGCTCCATAGATTATGCCCCCATAGATGCTCCACAAATTGTGCCCCCATAGATGCTCCACAGATTGTGCCCCCATAGATGCTCCATAGATTGTGCCCCCATAGATGCTCCATAGATTGTGCCCCCATAGATGCTCCATATATTATGCCCCCATAGATGCTCCACAAATTGTGCCCCCATAGATGCTCCATAGATTGTGCCCCCATAGATGCTCCATAGATTGTGCCCTCATAGATGCTCCATAGATTGTGCCCCATAGATTGCTCCATAGATTGTGCCCCCATTGATGCTCCATAGATTGTACCCCCATAGATTATGCCCCCATAGATTGTGCCCCCATTGATGCTCCATAGATTGTGCCCCCATATATGATCCATAGATTGTGCCCCCATAGATTGTGCCCCCATAGATGCCCCATGTATTATGCCCCTATAGATGCTCCATAGATTATGCCCCCATAGATGCTTCATAGTATAGGCCTCATACGCTGACGCTGCTGCTGCAACTGAAAAAAAAAAAAAAAGACATACTCACCTCTCGTTGCTGGGGGCCAGGTGCCGGTGCCCTGAGCAGGCGGGGACACCGGTGCGCTATGGGGACAGGTGCCGGTGTCACCGCTCGCTCAGGGCCCCACACCTGCGATATTTACCTGTCACCCGCCTTACCGCTGCTTGCCGCTGTCTTCCGGGTCCTCCAGCAGTGAATGCTCAGGCAGAGGGCGCGGCGCGCAGTAACTACGTCATCGCGCCCTCTGCCTGAACATTCACAGCAAGAGGACCCGAGGACACAGCGGAACGGGACAGGTAAATATCGCTTACTTACCCTTCCCTCTGCCCTGCTCGTCTCCCACGGTCCCGGCGCCAGTGTTCAGCGGTCACGTGTTACCGCTCATTAAAGTCATGAATATGTGCATATTCATGACTTTAATGAGCGGTACCACGTGACCGCTGAACACTGGCGCCGGAGACCGCGGGAGAAGAGCAGGGCAGAGACACGCCGGCGGAGAGGTGAGTATATAGCACAGCTGCACTCCCCCTCCCCCGCCGACCCCCTGGTATATGACTCGAATATAAGCCGAGAGGGGGACTTTCAGCCCTAAGAAATGGGCTGAAAATCTCGGCTTATATTCGAGTATATACGGTAATCCTCAAGCGTCTTTTCTGGCATATTCAACCATTTTTAGATAATTTTGAACTAATTATGGTCTAAGTTTTGTAAAATGAAGTGAAGAATTCTTGGCGTTCGGAGATATTGTGAATCTTAATTCTTTTATTTGTCAGATTCTGAAGGGTTTCAGCTCCTCCAGAGCTTTCAATAAAGATTTGAAATTTCTCTGAGTGCGGGAATTTCTTTACTTCAATTAACTTACTTCCACGAGCACCACAAGAAGTGGAGCGCCGATCGCCTTTTGGATTTCACACTAACTTTTGTAGTTTTTTGTCCCTTGCATCTAAAGAACATCTCTAGAATCCGCCCCTCTCTCACCATGGAAACAACAAAGACCTTCACTGTCGCCCTGATCCTCTCCACCCTGACTACTGTAATTCTCTATTATTGGCCTCCCCCTCACTTGACTTTCCCCTACTCCAGTCAGTCTTTACTTAAGCAGGCAGGGTCATCTATCTGGCTAATCAGTCATTGCACTCGCTGCTCATACATTATAGGATCCAATTTATACTGCTTGTTCTCACCCACAAAGGTCTCCACAGTTCGGCTCCCTACATCTCCCTCATTTCTGTTTCTCGGCCTACCTGCTCATTACACTCTGCAAGCAACTTTCGACTAACCGCTGCACTAATCCATACCTCCCACTCCCGGCTCCAAGACTTCTCCCAAGCTGCACCAATCCTCTGGAATGCTCTACCCCAAGAAATCAAGACTAACTACAACTTACACAGTTTAGGCGCTCCCTAAAAACACATCTGTTTAGGGTGGCCTATCACATTCCCTAATCTAAGTTCTTTTTATGTATAGCCCATTCACTATTTCTCTGAACATAATTCTCTATCAAACTCCACAGCACCCAAACGCACTACAAATACTGGCTGTTTACTAGCTTATTCAGCCTTTATCTACCCCCATTTCCTCAAGATGGCTGGACCATCATTGTAAATAAGCTCCTGTACTTTGTGACTCCCCCACCTCATTATAGATTGTAAGCTCTCACGAGCAGGGTCGTCTTATTTTGCTTTAATTATTGTATTAGCTTTAACTTTGTTACTCATGACTGTTGTATATGAACTGCTGAAATGTAAAGCTCTGCGGAATATGTTGGCGCTATATAAATAAAAATGATTATTATTTGATGTTTTTCCTGGAGGTTTTCACTTTCTGTGCCATCACATGTGAATCTAGCAATTATAGTCACTCATGTTGCACTAGTAATTTTCGTTAGTTTCTCTTGATAAGCCTCCACCCTCCTCTTGCTTCCAAATCCTCATTAAAGTCTTACAGAAATAAATTCTGGATTTACACGAAATCTCGCCAGATGTAGTGATGTCCCAACTTCGTGACATATGTATAAGAAACATGAGTGCACTCTATCAGTTAATGTTAATTGCTTTTAATGTTGGCAGGTGGAAATTCCCAGAAGCAAACAATCAAAACTTAATGGAAAAATGAATAAAAAAAGGATGAAAATGAATATAGCATTGCAAAATGTTGGCAGCGGATTAATCTCTGTACTGTCCAGGCGTTCAACAGTGAAAATATTTTCATTCAGGAACAAAAATAACAGCTTACAACTGGTATTTCTTATAGCTTAAGACCTTAGCATCTTGTTTGTCAGCTTGCAAAGTGAAAGTAAAATGTGCTCCAGCTACTCACACAGTGAGCAGGAACTTCCTATTGTTTTTTTTTAACAATGTGTTATTGGCAATATAACACTATTACTGGAGACAGAAACTTATGCCCTATTAAACAGTAATAAATAGTAGTTTTTGCAATATATAATAGTAAGCATCATTCCAACACCCCACTCAAGAACTATTACTCAAGAACTATTACCATAGTGGTTCTAAATTCTTCAATTTCGGCTCTTGAAAGTGGCTTTGTCATAACTATCATCTGGTCATTCTCACAATAAACAAACTCAGTTATGCCACGTTCTATCAAATCACGCAGACCTTGCCCTTTTTCGTTTTTGTGTTTCTGTTTTTCAATCCCCTTCTTCCCAGAGCCATAACTTTTTAATTTTTCCATCAATATGGCCATGTGAGGGTTTGTTTTTTGCGGGACAAGTTGTACTTTTGAATGACACCATTGGATTTACCATGTTATGTACTGAAAAATGGGAAAAAAATTCCAAGTACGGTGAAATTGCACTTGTTCATTTTTATTTAAATGGTGAAAAAAAAATTCAAAGTTTGTTAAAAAAAAATGCGTCATTTTCAGAGATCCGTAGCGTCTCCACTTTTCATGATCTTCGGTTGGGTGAGGGCTTATTTTTGTGTGCCAAGCTGACGTTTTTAATTATACCATTTTGGTGCAGATACAATCTTTTGATCGCCCGTTATTGCATTTTAATGCAATGTTGTGGCAACCAAAAAAACGTAATTCTGGTTAATCCTTTTTTTATTGATAAATTTGGCAATTCTGAATGCGATGATACCAAATATGTGTATGTCTGATTTTTTTTATTGTTTTATTTTGAATGGGGCAAAAGGGGGTGGTTTGAATTTTTATATTTTTTTATATTGTTGAAAACATTTTTTTTACTTTTGGCATGCTTCAATAGTCTCCATAGGAGGCTAGAAGCTGCCATAAGCCGATCGGCTCTGCTACATACAGGCGATGATCAGATCATCTGTATGTAGCAGAATAGCTCACTTGCTATGAGCGCCAACTACTGGATGGCGCTCATAGCAAGCTGGCAGTGACAGCCAAAGAGGTCTCCAGGAGATCTCTGGTTGTCATGCCAACCCATCGTGATCACGTGGTCACCGATGGGCGGGATTTCCGGCACGATTGCCATAAGCACATGTTAAATGCTGCTGTCAGAGTTTGACAGCAGCATTTAACAGGTTAAAAGCCGCGGGTGGATCACAGGTCTACCCACGGCTGTTCCGGGCATATGTCAGCTGTTCAAAACAGCTGACATGTACCAGGAAAGATGTGGGATCACCGCTGGAGCCCACATCAAAGAGGGAGAGACGACATGCACCGTACTAGTACGGTGCATGTCATGAAAGGGTTAATGTCAATGTGTTTGGTTCTCACATTGATATTCTCACTGCATGCAAGTTTAATGTTTCCTTGGTTGTTTTCATAAATCACAGTCGGTTGAGTTGATGGCTGACCAAGATCACCCAATATTTGGTTAACCACATGACCTCTCGACTTGCGTCGGCTGCAGACACACACTCTGCTTCTGTAGATGACAAGGCTACAGACAAGTGTTTTCTGCTAGAGCAAAAAAATTAACTTTCTTCAAGCTTGAACAAATAGTCGCTTGTCAATTTATGATCACATAAGTCACCAGCCCTGTTTGCATCCGTATAACCTGTGAGTTTGAGATCTCCTGTTGCAGATATCCTTAAATTTATGTCTTGAGTCTCTTTCAAATATTGAAGAACTCTCCTAACAACATTCCAGTCTTTTTGGTGCGGTTTTTCCAAATATCTGCAGAGAATTCCAATTGTTGCTGCAATATCCGGTCGAATCATTGTTGCTATGTATAGAAGTGCCCCCACTGCCTGCCTGCATTTCTCATTGATATGTAACAGATCATTTTCTCCATCCGACTTTAAGTAGGATGGTTCCATTGATGTTTGATATACCTTTGGTTTTAGAATTCAGTTTATTTTTGCACTTTGGTTTAGAAGAAGATTTCCATCTTCTTCTCTTTGGACCTGGATTCCTAGATAATATGTCACATTTCCAAGGTCTTTAGTTTGAAAATGCTGATTCAGAATTTTAGTCTTTGCAATTTCTGTTTCCTATTGATGAACCATAATCACATCGTCCACATATAAGTGAATATATATCCACCTTCCATCTGTACATTTTGTGTATACACATTGAATTTCTTGACCTCTTTTAAATCCTTATGCCGATAGCTTGAGACCATAGAGATTTTTGTAGTTTGCAAACAAGATTCTCTTCACCCTCTTTGATATAACCGGCAGGTTGAGTCATGTACAAGTCCTCTTCAATGTCACCATTTAAAAATGCAGTTTTGATGTCCAGTGAAAATGACAGACAAATTTTGTGCAGCAGCTATATCCATTAGAGTCCTGAACAGGGCCGGCCCGAGAGATTAAGGGGCCCTAGGCGAAACTATTTTGTTGCGCCCCTACTATTCTTGGCAGTAGATGAAAACTTGGGATATAAATTTAGAAGCAAAATAAACCACAACAACAATGATTAATTAACTCTCTCCTAACTCTCCTAACTTTCTCTACAGAGACTTGTGGGGTGTTCCAGCACCCGGATCCCCAGATCGGAATACTCCTCTTGTGCCTGTGGCCACGACCACTGATCGGACTGGGGACAGATGGCGATCGGAGTGTGCGGGGATCTCAGCAGCATAGGAACATGTGCCGCTCTGAAGCCAGGGACAGCGGGTCTGGAGAAAGCCAGCCATCTCCCAGCAGCCTCCGCGGCGCCGGCTGTCCAGCCCCGGCCTCCGTGTCACATGCTAGCACAGTGCGGCCTCCAGTCCTCAGGGGCCTCCTAGCAGAGCGCAGCTTCCACTCACCCCGTCCTCCAACTCATCATCCGAAATAGCGTCTTCGGGCTGGTCCAGGTCTATATCAAACACACCCGCCATGGCTTCGAACGTTCTCGGCTTCCCCGCAGCATGGTTCGGTACCCCGGTCCCTCGCCTCATGGGCTCCGAGACACGGCCGCCATCACCGGACATTGAAGCGCAGCGCCACCCCCGAACGCCTCTGCTTCCCAGGTCCCCTGCGTGCGCGCTCCCGGCAACACAGGGTGCGAACATACTGTAAGGAGTTAGCAAACTGCACATGCACAGATGATGTCACTAGGGTAGGCTGTCAGTGCGCTTGCGCAGCCTGGTACCGGAACCCTGTGTATGGAGACTCGCTTTAGTTGTTACATTAGCTATTGATAACGTCGCTTCTATGCAGTGACCCACTGCTGAATGATCAGGCACATAACGAATGGAGAAACCTACACTGCTGCCTGCTGGTGTGCTGCTTGTACAGCGGGAATGCTAACGTAGCCATCACTTGTCTTAAGAGGCTTCAACAAAATGGCTCCTTAGCTGCAGACAATGATCCGCTTGGGACAAACTGCCGGAGATGGCAAAACGTTTAAACGTCTGCTTAGTCTGTCTTTAGAGAGCTAATGACTCATTAGCTCTCTAAAGACAGACTAAGCAGACGTTTAAACTTTTTGCCTTTTGAAAAGATTTTTTATAATTTTTTCTATTTTTTCTCTGGCACCCCCTTAGGGTCGGCGCCCTAGGCGGCCGCCTAGTTCGCCTATACGTTCGGGCCGGCCCTGGTCCTGAAAATGGCTTGCTTAGCAACTGGAGAAAATGTGGCATCATAAAATTCACCATATTTCTCAGAATATCCTTTTGCTACCAATCTTGCTTTAAATCTGTGAATCTTGCCTTCAGAGTCATACTTGGTGTTAAAAAACCCATTTACATTAGATTGCTTTTCTTGTGGTAGTTTTTTGAGTTTTCAAGTTTGAACTTGATCAATGGACATCATTTCCTCATTAGTAGATTATTAGATAGTAATTAATAACAATAAATGATTAATATCACAGTATCACTACCAACATAGAATGGCAAACCATTCGGATAATAGTAAAAGAAAAACAACTCTGGAAAAAATCTAAAATATATATAAAAAAACCATGTGACAAGAAAATATATGGTTAAAATGGTCTTTATTAATGTGCAAAATATCACAACAAAAGTAGAAAAATAAAAATAAATATAAAAAATAAAAAATAAAAAATACTGCCAACTAAAAGTATACAGCCACAAAGAATAATATAAGTGCCAATTTATGAATCATCATTAATATATTTCAGGGCACATACATAGCACTCTCAAATACAAAACAGTGTAAATATAATTAGTTATATATATACATAGACAATGTGAAAAAAATGTGAAAAAAATTCATATGTGAATTATAGTGATTAATCAAATAAAATACAGATAAAAATTAATAGTGATTAACCATGTGATTAGTAAAATAGTGATTCTAAACCATTATATATGTAAATAAAGGTAAGGCAAAAATAATTACCTGTAAAACAGTGGTTGGGAGAGGATGAAGGAATTCCGAACGTGCGTTGGGAAGCGCCAAGCCACTGTGCCATTTAAACAGGTATTACTTAAAATCCTTTTTGTGCCTTGCAGCCTTTATTTATGGGCCATTCGCTTATATAGATAGGTATTATCTAGACACTCTCCTTTACATTTATTTTGCATTTTTACTAATCACATGGTTAATCACTATTTAATTTTTATCTGTATTTTATTTGATTAATCACTATAATTCACATATGAATTTTTTTTCACATTTTTTTCACATTGTCTATGTATATATATAACTAATTATATTTACACTGTTTTGTATTTGAGAGTGCTATGTATGTGCCCTGAAATATATTAATGATGATTCATAAATTGGCACTTATATTATTCTTTGTGGCTGTATACTTTTAGTTGGCAGTATTTTTTATTTTTTATTTTTTATATTTATTTTTATTTTTCTACTTTTGTTGTGATATTTTGCACATTAATAAAGACCATTTTAACCATATATTTTCTTGTCACATGGTTTTTTTATATATATTTTAGATTTTTTCCAGAGTTGTTTTTCTTTTATCATTTCCTCATTAGCAGCATTAATTTGCTTCAGTTTTCCAGGAGAGGTAGTTATTGCATCTCATCCCATGACTGGTGTTCTGACTCAGGTAGTTGTCAGAGAGCATTTGAAATCCATAAAGCCTCTAAATGGAGGAAGCATTCACCTCACCCCCTCCTCTCTCCCACAAGTTAACTCCTTAAAGAGAAAGAGCTTGCAAGTCTACAAGTTGTCTCCAAATAACACTCTGTTCAGATGACCCCCTCCTTTGGAATCAGGTAATTAAGGAAACTCCTAATGGCTAACAGATGATAGGCCATTGTACCAGGGATGCGGAGAAGCAGATTTATGATCGAGATAATATGAGAATCTTAACGATCTCTGTGTCCTTTATTGGCTTATTAGAAATTAAGAAGAGAGGTTTGCATGCACTACGTCGCCCTAATAGTCAGGAAAGTCACATTTTCGGAAAAGTGATTACCGTAAGTTGCAAACGAATAGTATGATTACACGTTGCTGGGCAATGTCCAGAATCTCTTCAATAGAATAGCTAGATAGCTAACAACAGCCTGGCCATGTTTCCTATCTATGAAAAGGTGAAATCACAATAAAAAATATGACGGCGATATTGAATACCTGCGACCCTCAGGAGCAAAGATATTGTGAACATAGAGAATCTCATAATTTTCTGAAGCTGAAGCCACATCCTATGACTTGCCCTGTTAGGAGTAATCAAATGGAGATGTATGGGTGTAACTTAGGAGCTAATAAAAGGCAAATGCCACATTTTGGACCTTGTCGGTTCCTGGAAGTGCAGCTAATTGTGGTTCTGTCCACTTTCTTTCTGGAGTACCTCACTCCATAAATTTGAAGCCAGTGATACCAGGTTTAGTAAGTCTTTTGTTTATCCTTTTATTTTATGTAATTGTGTATGCTGAATTGTTTTGCCCCGTTTGTAAAATCTTTTATATATTGTTTAGAAACACTACCTATCTGTCTCGCTTGGACATGGGTATGTCGGGCGGATGACACAGCATATAAATACAAGGTGGAAGAAAGAAGAGGAAGGTCCTAACGATCGGGAGTGGGGGATAGGACACCTCCTGACACAGACCTGTGCCTGTCCCTAAGCTTTCCTAACGTCCTATGTGGGTCCTTCCCCCCATCCCATCACGTGCCTAGTCCCTGACACTGTCACCTTCACTAACCCTGGCTTGTGCACTGGCCGGCAAGGATACTAGCCTCACCACTTCAGATGATATTACACAGGGAAAGAGACAAACAAGGGACAGACAAAAAGAATACTACTCAGGTAAGAATTTGCTGCTAAGCTGCACAGCAACAGAGTAAATGGCACCAGGATAGTAGAACTTCAACAGCGGCAATACTACAGTCACAGGTGAGCGCTACACACCTAGCTGGTCTGCAAAGAAGAAAACTCTATAATCGACGATCAGTTGATGGGTCATGTGACTATTTAAAGGGAGGTGGGAGTGGTTACCAACCAACATCACCTGACCAGCCTAAAATAAACTGCTAGCAAGAGACTAACATTAACTCTTGCTGGATCAAAGAAATAAACATTTAAATTTCAGCAGACTCAAAGCTGACAGGACTGCCTTAAGAAGTGGTGACACTATCTGGATTAAATATAAAATGTAATAGTTCTGTTCCTTTTGTTCTGTAAACCACACTCCTGAAAGCCGTATGCTGCATGTCAGGTGTTCAATCGGCCTATAAACGATTGGTGGTGGCAGCTAATTGTCTTTCTTGGCAGTCACCATACCGAGGTATATACAGCTCTGCCAAAAATTAAGAGACCCCTGCAAAATTTTCAGTTTGTCTGATTTTTCTCTTTATAGGTATATTTTTGAGTAAAATGTAGATTGTTCTTTTATTCTATAAACTACTGACAACATGTCTCCAAATTTCCAAGCAATACATTTTGTATTTTACTTCTAAAAATGAGAAATGGTCAAAATTAAATTAAAGAAACAGTACTTTCAGACCTCAAATAATGAAAAGAAAACAAGTTCATAATCATTTAGAAACAACAATACTAATTTTTTAACTCAGGAACAGTTCAGAAATCAATATTTTGTGGAATAACCATGATTTTTAATCACAGCTTTCATGCGTCTTGTCATGCTTTCCACCAGTCTTTCACACTGCTTTTGGGTGACCTTATGCCACTCCTGGTACAAAAATGTAAGCAGTTCTTCTTTGTTTGATGGCTTGTGACTATCCATCTTCCTCTTGATTACATTCCAGAGGTTTTCAGGTCTGGAGATTGGGCTGGCCATGACAGGGTTTTGATGTGGTGGTCTCTTGTATATATTCCATACATTAGAATTGGTTGTCTATATACAATAAGCTCACTTTGCATTCCCCAATAATTAGCCTAGTAGTGGTAACAGCCGCTATTGTCCTCACCATAGGGGGCTGTTAATGACAAAAAGATAAATGCCTGCTGGGTTCAGCAGTGCATGACTCCTCTGGCTGTGATAGTTGACAGTAGTGTTTTGACACTAAAGTAGTATAAACACTTAACTGGTATACCCTTGATTGATCTCGACGATCTCCTGACTTTAGGATTACCTGATTTTTCTATTGCTCCTTCAGTGTTTGAAGAACCTAACTATACCTGTACATCCTTTTTCTTATAGGAAAGATACAGCAAACACACAAAAAAATATGACCAAAAAGTCCAAAAATATAATATAAAAGAGTATATTTTTATTAATGAATTGAAAAATTTACACAGGTGAAGATACTAAGTGCACATTTATATACAAGGAACGCTGAAGTACTGCTCCACATATCTTGGGGTGACGCGTGGAGTCCTGCTTCCCTGTTCCTCTCCCCCTTCACTGATATTGCTGACCTCCTGGGTGGCTTTTCTCTTCACACAGTGGTATGTTCATCCGATTAATCACTGTGATTACCTTGGGTATATTCTACTATTTGATGCATTTGTATGATGTTATCCACTTGTTTTGTGATTAGAATTGCCAGGTCTTTTGTATATAAATGGGGGAATATTATCTTTACTATTATATAATAAATTTAATGATATGTGGAGCAGTACTTCAGCGTTCCTTGTATATAAATGTGCACTTAGTATCTTCACCTGTGTAGATTTTTCAATTCATTAATAAAAATATACTCTTTTATATTATATTTTTGGACTTTTTGGTCATATTTTTTTGTGTGTTTGCTGTATGTATATATATGACTAGTCCTATACATTTGTCCTAAATATGGTATCACTATGCTTTTTTATATCACATTCATAATATTTTTCACATCATTATCATGATACCATTGTGCGTGTTGAAGTGTATTCTTATAGGAAAGATGTATATCTTCGTACCGTGTTAGCCAGTAGATAGAAAAATATTTAGACTTGAGAGTCCTCAGTGGTTGATACCTTTTAATGGCTAACTGAAAAGATGGTAACAAATTGCAAGCTTTCGAGACTACTCAGGTCTCTTCATCAGGCAAAGACTAAAACAAAAACTGAAGAATCACATATTTATACACAAGAGGACACAGGAATAATGCAATAGGTAAGACATGTGACATGAAGCAGAATAGTCATTATGGCAGAGGGATGAACATAAATATTGGAACAGTTCATAGATAAGGAGTGAGAGTTTTATTGCCCTCTGATTGGGGTCTGGTATTGTGTTTTGATGCATCACATCTAATGTGGTGTACCTAATTATTTGTACGAAATGTCCAACTGGGGGTCTGTATGTGGGGGAGACCGGGCAAAAACTGAGAACAAGGATGAATTCTCATCGCCACACAATAAGAGAAAAAAGAATGGATCTACCTGTGGCCAAACACTTTTGTATGCCCGGTCATAGCATGATGGATATGGAATTACTGGTATTAAAAGCTAACTTCAAATCTGAGAAAGATAGAAAGATTTGGGAATATAAACTTATGATGACCTTTGACACTCTTAGTGCTGGAATGAACGTGTCACATGGATTCATGTCTGTGTACATCAATTAAGGAATCTGCTTCTCTGACCTGGGGGCATCAAAACACAATACCAGACCCCAATCAGAGGGCAATAAAACTCTCACTCCTTATCTATGAACTGTTCCAATATTTATGTTCATCCCTCTGCCATAATGACAGTTCTGCTTCACGTCACATGTCTTACCTATTGCATTATTCCTGTGTCCTCTTGTGTATAAATATGTGATTCTTCAGTTTTTGTTTTAGTCTTTGCCTGATGAAGAGACCTGAGTAGTCTCGAAAGCTTGCAATTTGTTACCATCTTTTCAGTTAGCCATTAAAAGGTATCAACCACTGAGGACTCTCAAGTCTAAATATTTTTCCATCCTTTTTCTTGCTATTTTGAAAATGTAACTGAGATTGTTGTTGTTTCAGCTATTGGTATGTTGTCATCAAACTTGAGCGACACAAAGTTCTCATCAATCATTACTGTACATCTCCGCTTATTGTGATCCTATTTGTTTCTGGATGCTGGATTCTATATCCTTTCTGGGTTTCACTGTAGCCTACCAGGATACCTTCTTTTGCATGAGATTCCCATTTGGTACGTTTTTCTTTGAGAACATGTACAAATACTTTACTGCCGAATATTCTTATGTGTTGTAGTTCATATTTCTTGCTGTTCCATTGCTTAAATGGAGTTTCTTTGTAGCTTTACCTGGTAGTCTGTCTTGAAGACAGCAAGCTGTCATGATTGCTTCATCACAATGTTGGCAAATCTGAGTCAAATAGCATACTTCTTCCACTTTCACAAATTGTCTGGTTCCTTCTTTCCGCTACACCATTTTGTACAGGGTTGTATGGTGTAGTGGTCTGAAACACGATTCCATTTTTCCTTAAAATACTTTGTGTCTCATTACTTGTCTATTTAATTCCATTATCTGTATGCAGAATTTTTGGCATTCTCCCAAATTTGTCATATACTTCAGAAAGATATATTTCAAGTTTCCTAGGAACGTCATCTTTGCTATGAAGCAGATAGACAACTGTGTATCTTAAATAATCATCGATAAATGTGAGAATATATCACTTTTTTCTTTTTTTTTTCTCCAAAAGTTTGAGTACTCATTGGACAACAAATATTTGTGTGTATTGAGTCCAGCAGCTGTTCTGATTGTGCAGTACTATTCTTATTTTCTTGACATTTTCCCTGTAAGACTGTTAGTTCATTTCATTGTCTGATTACAAAGATCAACTGTAACACCATCAGCAAGTTGTTTTTGAACTCACTTTCTTATTGTTCTGGCCCTCTATTTGCAAGATGCCTGTGACATACATGGATACAATTCTTGTGCTGCTCATGTTTAGCAGTGTATACACTTTCCTTGCATTTTAGCTGGTACAACCCATCTTTGATTTTTCCTTCTGCTAGTGTGTGACCTTCTTTTGAGATGATAGAGCTGTCATCTTTAAGGATAAGTGCACACGTTTGCAGAATGTTTGCAGAATATTCCTGAGCAAAACCGGACTTTTTTCGCGGCAAAAACGCGTGTTTTTTTGCGTGGATTTTGCGCATTTTTGGTGCATTTTTTGCATGGATTTGACGCGTTTTTACCGCGATTTTTTCCTGAACTTTCTAGGTCAATAATATAGCGGGAAAAACGCTAGAATTTCGCAAAATTAATGGACATGTTGCTAGATTTTCCGCGATGCGTTTTTTTCGCGGAAAAAAAACGCACCATGTGCCCAAAAATTGCGGAATTCATTCTAAATGATAGGATGCTTAATACATGCGTTTTTGACGCGTTTTTTTCCCCGGAAAAAAACGCAAATATTCCTGAACGTGTGCACTTAGCCTTAATGTAACTTCATTTCCTTGTCTTGTGAGTTTCTTCACGGATAACATTTTACTTTCAAGACTAGGGTCATAGAGCGAATCCTTTACTGGGATCCTTTTGCTTTGTGTTGGGGAGACATGACAATTTATGTAACTATTTCATAATCTTTCTGAATTCATATACTGACCATTAGCCAAGATCACTTTCTCTGACTTATTTTGGTCAAGGTTAGAAAATAAACTTCAGTCATTAGTCATATGACTAGTTGACCCAGAGTCTATACACCATGCATGCTTTGATGTACTTGCATTAACAGTAAATGCAGCTTCAGCACTTGAAGTGTCATATTCTTTAGTAATGGTACTTTTAACCCTTTGGTGATCATTTTCAGCTGATTCATTCTAGCTTTCCAGACTCTACAGCCAGTCTTTAGGTGCCCTGATTTCTTGCAGACAAAATACTCATGAGTTTCCTTCAAACTACTTTTATTTTTGGATAGATCTTGGATTTTTAAAGCAGATTCTGCTTTGGATGTCCCACTGCTGCTTACACTTTCTGTCTTTCACGTATACTCATCTACAAGCTTTCCTCTGACATACCACAATGTAAGCTCATAATCTGGGCGCACATCTAGAGCAGTTACAAGTGTGTCATAGCTTTCTGGTAGACCAATTAGTAGTACTGCAGCAATAGGTGCTCCCAAATTTCTATAGTATTTCTTATGTAATCCTTCATATCTTGTCCTTTTTTAAACTTAGACTGATACAGCTTTCTCCTTAAATAGAGCTTATTGCTGAGACTTATCCTTTTATGCACTTTCTGTAGCTATTACCACATTTTTTTCAAATGTACATACATGCAGAATTTGATCATTATCAGCCTGTGGGTGGAGCTTTATGTGGTGCTCTGCTTATATATTTATCTTTATGGCTTATGACAAGTCACTAATCCCTGGTTTGAAAAAAAAAATTCTTTCTCATTTGTCGCCAATACATGCTACTGTGCAGGCACCGCCGGCGCCATCTTGGTGGAGACAATTTTTTTTTCCTCTAACAAAATGGCTCCGGTGGCACCTGCTCAGTAGCATCTATCGGATTGCCCATAGATGTTACTGCGCAGGCGGGGCAGGGCCATTTTGAGAATATAAACTATATTATATTCAGTATGAAAAATAGGGGGCAGGTTACTCGGGAACACATTGTATCAAAAACAAAACAGTACACGAATACAGCACCAGAACCATCACCAGTACAGAAATACATCATCAGAATGAATAACAGTACAGAAATACAGCATCACAACTGCCACTAGTACAATACATCACTAGATCCACCATCAGTACAGGAAAACAGAATCACCAGAACCACCATCATTAGATGAATACTTTACCGGAGCCAGCAACAGTACAGAAATACTTCACCACAACAAACACCATCAGTAAAGGAATACATCACCAGAACCACCATCAATACATGAATACAGCACCAGAACCACCATCAGTGCAGAAATACATCACCACAACCACCATCAGTACATGAACAGATAATCTGAACAACCATCAGTACAGGAATACATCTCCACAATCAACATTAATACAGTAACACAGTACCAGAATCATCATCACAGTACATGAATACAGCATTAAGCTTAGTACAGTGATCAATTGCAGTGTCAGGTCAGCCTCATATACAATAATATTGCATGAAGCTTCAACTTCCAGTATGTCCTTAACGTAAGGAGATACTGTGAGATGTTGTTAACAGCCATCATCAGAGTGCAGACCATACAAGAACCACAGTACTGATGACACATAGGCAGTATCACAAATAAACATTTACACCCAGGTACTTTTTAGGTTGCATCTTCTCTGATTGAAGTTGTTCTTTCTTTACTTCTCCATCTTGTCCAGACACTATGATGACTTTCACATCCACATCTCATCTATGCAGACTTCCATCATCTCTGGTCTTCTGTAGCACATCCCGACTTAAAAATAATAGTGTTATTTTAATGCCCCTGAATGAAAATATCTGCTTTACTTTGTGGCCCTGAATAATTTCCCTTCACTGTGTTCCCTGCACAAAATATTACCCCCTCACTATCCGTCTCATAGTACTCTGTTTTTTCCTTGCCATATGGGGCTCCTCTTCACAATGTCCCCTCACACTGTGTCCCCTTATACTGCAAAGTCTCTATATTGTGCCCCCTTATTCACACTTCCCTTTTTTCTTATTGTGCCCTCCATACTGTGCCCTCACATTGTCTCCCTCACTATTATACACTGTCATCCCCTCTTTATACTGCCCCCACATACCACTCAGACTCCATACTGTGCAACCTTACACTTTTATCTGCCAGTAATGTCCCTCACACTTTCCCCACCATACTGTCCCCTCACTTTTCCCTCTACTGTCCTCTCACACTTTCCCCTCAATGCTGTCCCTCACACATTGTCCACATACTGTCCCCTCACATTGCCTCTCAATACTTTTCCCTCACTCCCACATACTGTCCCTTCATTCCCCATTTTGTCCTCTGACACATTTCTCCCCATACAATCTTCTCAACTATTCCTCAGATACTGTCCACTCACACTTCCCTCATACTGTCCCCTCACACTTTTCCCCCTATACTGCCCTCTCACACTATCCTCTCATATTGTCCGTTAATACTTTTCTCCCCATACTGTCCCCTAAAACTTTCCCCCTATACTGCCCTCTCACACTATCCCCCACAATTATTGGGTCTCCTCATACTTTCTCTCTCCACATACTTGTCTACTCCTCATACACTTTCCCTTCCCCAATACTAACCAGTTCCCTCCCAATTTTGTCACCCTACACTTTCTCCATCTATACTGTCCCCTCACAAAATCCCCACCCGATAACACCCCTGTTTCTTCTGTGTCATTGGAGCGCTTACATTAACACTATCCACCTCCACTGTGGTGCAGGAGGGATCTCGGCTGACCTGATCATGATGCTGACATCACCGTGACCCGGAATTTCCAGTTGTCAGACCTTCAATAGTTCTTGCGACTGAAAGACAGTGTTTTACATATTCTCTGAGCCAGCTGTCAGTTTGACACCCGTCATGTAGAATGGTGAATCCCACTCCTGGGACTCGCACCCATATTAAAATGCCAGGTTTTTGACATGTAATTAATAATTCAACAATTTCAAAAGTTTTCCCACCTTTAATGTCAGCCATAATCTGTACCAATCCTCTGAGAAACAAACTGAAATTTTTTTGGGAGGAAAATAAAAATAACAAAACTAACATAATATTCTTGCATAAGTGTGAATACTCTCTTATAATTTGGGATTTGACTGTGTTAGGCAATCACATTTACACTCATGTTAAATAATACTCAGAGCACAGATATCCACTATTTAGGGAAAAGTTTTCTGAAAGTGAATAATCCCTTTATCTCCTTCCCGTCACAGACAGTTTTCATTTTTGTTTTGCACTTTCATTTTTTTCTCCTTTGTTTCCAAGAGCCATAATACTTTTATTCTTCCATTTATATTATGGCATGAGGGATTGATTTTCTTTGGGACAAGCTGTAGTTTTAATTGACACCAGTTCTTTCACCATATAATGTACTGTCTGTCAATTCTGTCTTTTTCTTTGGGATTTTGATTTTGTGGCATTCATTGTGCAGTTTACATGACCTGCCAACATGATTCTCCAGGTTAGCACAATTACGGCTATGCAAACATTTTTTTTTTTATTATTATTATTTAAGTGGTGAATTTTTTTTATAAATTTGTAAAAAAACAAACAAAAAACATTACATTTTCATCAATGGATCTGCGTGAGGTCTTGTTTTCTTCATCATGAGCTATATTTTTTGTGGTACCATTTTGAGACACGTATGATGTCTTGAATTCTTTTTATTGCATTTTTTCTAAGAGGTTTAATAATTTTATAGTTTCAAAGATGGGACTTTTATAGAATCCGCGATAACAAACATGTATTTATTCATTTTAATTTCTTTATTTTTAATGGGGGACAAGGTGGGTGATTAAATGTTTGTTTTTTCAGGTTTTAGAATTTTTTAAAAAACTTTTTACTGTTTTTAGTCCTTTTAGGAAACTTGAACCTGCCGTTGTATAGCAATACATGGCTAAAGTCACATGCTTCTATGAAGCCCAGCATGTGGCTGAACTTCACAGGAGTACTAACATGGCAGGCCTGGGGGCCTTCAGCAGACCCTTGGCTGCAATGGCAACTCATTTGCACCCTCTCAAGACTGAACTCCTTAATATCTATCTATCTAATCTATCTACTATCTATCTAATCTATCTATCTATCTATCTATCTATTTCTATCTATACTATCTATCTATCTATCTATCTATTATCTCCTTCTTTTTATCTATATTATTATTATTTATTGTAACTTAGCACCATTTATTCCATGGTGTTTTACATGTGAAAGGGAATATACATAACAAAAACAAATAAAATAATCTTGAATAAAATGAGTCACGACTGGTACAGGAGGAGAGAGGATCCTGCCCGCGAGGGTCACAATCTACAAGGGAGGGTGAGGATACAGTAGGTGAGGGTAGAGCTGGTCGTGCAGCGGTTTGGTGATCTGTGGTTACTGCAGGTTGTAGGCTTGTCGGAAGAGGTGGTCTTCAGGATATTTTTGAAGGTTTCCATGGTAGGTGAGAGTCTGATATGTTGTGGTACAGAGTTCCAGAGTAGGGGAGATGCGCGGGAGAAATCTTTTGCGATTGTGGGAAGAGGAGATAAGAGGGAGGAGAGAAGGAGATCTTGTGAAGAATCGGAGGTTGCGTGCAGGTAAGTACCGGAGACGAGGTCACAGATGTACAGAGGACACAGGTTGTGGATGACTTTGTATGTCATGTTAGGGTTTGGCACTGGAGTCTCTGAGCAATGGGGAGCCCCCTAGCATTATGGACAGGGTAGGAGCCCCTGGTCCTTGGACACCCGATAACAGAGTTGTGACAGGTAGATCTGCATGTCATCGGCATATAAGTGATACTGAAAGCAATGGGACTCTATGAGCCATCCAGGCGAAGGTGTAGATGGAGAAGAGTAGGGCACCTAAGCCTGAACCTTGGGGTCACCGACAGATAGGGGGCGAGGTGTAGGAGGTGATGATCAACCAATGTATCTATATATCTACAGTATGTAATCTATATATCTACTCTATATCTACTATATCTAATCTATACTATCTATTACTATCAATCAATCTATTATCTATTCATCATAATCTATCTATCTAATCTATCTATCTATTATCTAATCTTATCTATATCTATCATCTATTACATTAATATCTATCATTATTATCTATCTATTATCTATCTATTATCTATCTATATCTATTATCTATCTAATCTATTTATCTATTATCTATTATCTATCAATCCTTTATATCTATCTATCTATCTATTATCTATTACTATCTATTCTATCTATTATCTATTATCTATTATCTTTTATCTATTATCTATCTATTAATCTATTATCTATTATTATCTATATCTATCTATCTATCTAATCTATTATCTATCTATCTATCTATTATCTATCTATTACTATCTAATCTATCTATTATCTATCTATCTATCTATCTATTATCTATCTATCTATCTATCTATCTATCTATTATCTATCTATCTATCTATCTATATATCTATCTATTATATATATCTATCTTCTATATCTATCTATCTAATACTATCTATCTATCTATTATCTATCTATCTCTATCTATCTATCTATCTATTATTAATCTATCTATCTATCTAATATCTATCTACTATCTTATCTATCACTATCTATCTATCTATCTATCTATCTATCTATCTATCTATCTATACTATATCTATATCTTTATCTATCAATCATGTGGCACTGTATGACTCAAACCCTATTGATTTTTATACACCCCTGAAATCATGATATATCATGAAACCAGCTATAAATAAATAAAAACAATTTTGAGAATATACAGAATTCACAAGTAGACCGGAGCTAATGGAAAATGCCGCAGGGTAAGAAGGATTTTGCGAAATGAGAATATAAATGTAGAAGCCGGTACACAGTCACATAGAATTTCCTCATTGTGGGTGCACGGAGGAGGACGCCGCAGGACGCGGCTGCATCACTTCACATTTCTCCCTGCTTAGAGGTCCCTAGAAGTCTTGAGTCTTGACACAGTAGTTTTCTTCCTTTTGATGTTTCTTTGAGATGTTTGAGTTGCAAAACTATCCACTCGAGAACTGCAAGGTTTTAGTAATGACTAAAGCAGATTACCTTTACTTTGTACTTGTCTTTTTGGGAGCAAAGTCAGAAACTATATACCGTATTTTCCATATATAGGGCACTAAGAAGAAAAGCAAAAATAAAGGAAAATTTCAAGTTGTAAATCTAAACTTGATCACTGTTCACTTAGGACAATCCCTTTTTATGTAAAGGGTTCTATGAAAAATAACTACCGGAATCCTAATTGCATATTTTTTTTTTGCTAAAATTTATATTTCATCATCATTTTTGCAATTGTGTTTCATTAAAAATGTGGCATATTTTGGCTTCGATAGGCTGTTTCCCTCATCTGAAAGGAACTTAGAAAAAGACATAAAAAAGTTACAAACTTTACCACCAGACCATTAGAAGGAAGGACCCTCAGTTAACTCATTCTGCAGCCAGCCACAGACTGTGCAGCAAAGAGGCTGCAGAAGGCAAATGATGCAACATTTTTCATGAAACTCAATTGCAAAATTAATTTTTTGCTCAAAATACAGCCTTTTAATGCAAGGAAAAAAATTCCCTAAAGGTGTACAACCCCTTTAAGTGTAACCTGCAGAGCAATATTTGAGCCAGTGTGTCATTCTCATGCAGTGGGGAAGCAAAGTATTACACGGTGACGGTGTCCTTCTACACTTTTTGATACTGTCAACTCTGAAGTTGAGCGTAAAGATTCAAAGGAACCAGGTACAGTGGCCACAACAGTAGTCTGTGACCGCCAGACCGGATCAACGTGAACCCCCTACTACATGCGGCATTTACGACACCCGCTCTGAATATTAGGCCCTGCGACGTCATTTTTTTTCCAATGCAACACACACAGAGACCTATTAGTTAGAAGTGGCAAACAGGACAAGGCAGCTGGGAGGAAGTTCTAGTCTGGCGGTCATGGACCACAAGAGAGTTCTGAGAATCTTTTTGCTCAACCCTAGTCAGCACTGATTAGCCACAATACCAAATTAACATGTATTGAAGATCAAAAGCACAATAATGTTTTATGACATTTAAAGGGGTTGTCTGTACATATGTAACGGATGAGCTATCCATGGGTAGTTCATCAATAGCAGATCAGTGGAGTCTGAAACCTGGCGCCTCACCGATCGTTTGTTTTTTTGCTTCAGCGGTGGTCGGATGTAAACAATTTGAGAGGAGTCGCTAAGCGCAGCTCCAGTCACAGTATAGGGGCATTTATTGGCTACCACAGCGCTGCCTCTGTTTAAAAGAATAGGAGCGGTTGTAAACTACCAGGCCGCGGCTGGTAGAGTCCGCTATACTGTGACCTGAGCTACGTCCGGCAGCTCCATTCAAATTGTTTACATCCGACCACCACCGTAGCAAAAGCAGCTGATCGGTGCGGAGCGCTAGGTGTCAGCCTTCACCGATCTGCTGTTTGTGACCTACCAGTGGAGAGGTGATGTTAGGCTTGGCGGATTGCACTAAATAAAATATAATAATAAAGTGCAATCGCAACCAAGGGTCCACTATGCAGAGATGTAACCTGCTGCTAGTGTGAATAATGATGGAACGAACCAGCGAGCGTACCTTAAGCACACTGTGCTAACGCCACACATGTGTGAACGGAACACAGAGTACGGACCTCTGTTACTTCACAGGGGTACGCTCAAAGGGTGCTAAGCACTATACCCTGTTTACATCACAGGGAAGTAGCACGTGAATAGAGCTAGCTCTGCCACTAAACTGTGCTAACCACACACCGAATGAAGCACATGGTCTCTCACATGTTTTTTTAGTCTTTTTAGTAACCCCATGACTAAGACCCAGGAGGGTCGAAACGTTAGGTGTTTCAGTTACATTCTATTATGATGAATCCCATTGTGGCCTCTATTTTTTGTTATAATTTTGTTCAATAAACTGATCATATATTTTGCAAATCATTCATTAGAGTGTGCAGTGAATTTTAGTTCTTATTAAAATCTAAAAACAGTGATCATTCGATCTCAGGTACAATATGCTGAAATTGTTCTGTATGATCATGCGATTGTTCTCATGCTGTATATTCTCAGCAGCAGGGCTACATAGGAGAACTAACATGGCGGATATAGGACTTTTATTAAGCCCCTCCTGCAATGTCAATACATTAGCTCCCTGTAATTGCATTGTTGGGGACTAATGAGATGATAGAGGAGCCACCCTCTATTACTAAAGACCCATTTACCCTGAAAGCTGGGTAAACAGGCTGCTGATCACCCAATAAAAGAGCAAAATGCTCGTACACGAGGTGAAGTGATCTTTTGTGCATCATAAAAGATCATATTTCGCAAAGGTGTATCATCCTGTGTAGACAGGACTTACACTGTCGAGAACCATGGCAGCCGATGCGCTCTGAGTGATCCAGTATAGATCACTCAAGGCGCATCATTTGAAATTGGTCTGTACCGATTCATATCTCCGGGTCCGATTTGGCGCTGGACACAACTTGCCTTTATTACTTGTGTGACATGTGACTGTCCTATTTTTCCCTGGGCCTCTTGATTCTGCTTTGTAATGGAGCTATAGGGTTAATTTTTGGCAAGGTTTTGATCATTCCTTCCTGTCTACCCCTTAACCTTATGATTTTGATCCCGATGTGACCTCTTGGTTTTTACCCTGCTTGACAACCATCTGGTTCGCTCTCCTGGAAGGCAGCTCTTCAGTGGAAATAATCCACTGAACCCCATGGTAAGACCAGGTCCCTTGTTAAAGGTTGGTCGGCGTTCCTGTGAAATTTTCTAGATGTAGTAGCTTGTGCTGTCTGGCTGAGGTAGCCTTTTTGAACCCAAAGCCTCTGATAGTTGTGACAGTCTGTCTGTGTCAACGGGTAGTCAAATGACCGTCTATTGGTAAAAGTTTACCTATCGGTGGTCATATTGTGCCACCAGTCGATTCATGTAAATGAACTTCAACAAATTAGATGCCACAAACACAATTCACCACTAGAGTTGAGCGAATATGTTCGGAAACATCGCCGAATACGATTTTGCCATATTCATGCCATATTTGTACCCTGTTCATGCCCAATTTATGTTGGACGATTGGTTCCGAACATATTTGCTCATTCCTACTCCCATTGACTCTAATGGTGTTCTGCTATGTTTGACAAATATTGCAAAAACCATATTCGCCGGCGAACGTAATCCGAACCGAATATTTAAAAATTCACTCAACGCTATTGACCACAACATCTGAGAGGTTGAACTACTGGGATTAGAGTAATCTCCAATCCTAGCAGTGGCATGCAGATGTCAGCTGTATAACACAGCTGGCACGCAGCTCCATACACGTCCACCTGCAGTGTGATCTGGCAAAAACTGTAACACCGTAGTATATCTGGCACAGAGTCTGCTCTGCGGAGCATGAGACAAGGATTTAAAGAACACATTGAAAGGTTTACAGATGGTTTACCCACAGTCCAATTTCATAATACCAAGAAATGTTGTGCCCAATGCGTCGTTTGCAGGCACCGTGGTTGCAGATGATTATATTATACATTAATTCTCTACTGACGTAACACGGATTAATATGTTCTTAAGGTCAAGGCATCACCAGGCTGCAGAATTAGGCAAACCACAAGCTCATGGTAACAGAGCTGTTTGATGTCAGTGCCAGCAGAACATATATACAGTGGAGGGTAGAGCTAATAGGTGGTAATTGGATGCAGATACAATAAACCAAGGAAGGATGCGGAGTGCCTGGGGCTCGATCAGAGCATCTATCCAGCTGCTGCTATGAGTCAGCAGAACCCCCTGCATTGGCAAAGAGAGATTACAGGGTTGTATCTCAAAGGATTTTGTAGTTTGTAATCAGAAGAAATCCTGAAATTTTTTTATCTCCAAACCTAGAGTACAGAAAATGTATCAACGCGTGAAACACAAACCAGGATTTGTTCCTTGTGGAACACATTGTCCAACCCAGAGGCCTACATAGAAGAGAGGGGTTCCCACAGCGAAGATCATTATGGTAGTGATATCTTTCTCCTCCTGAAGAGGATCCTCAAACTCCCTGGTCTGGATCTGCAGCTGTTACGCAGCATGGAGAGATGGTATAAATGCAACAGGGTGATACAGATGGAAAAACAGAGGCTGTTGTGGTGGTCCTGTGACCGGAGGAGCTAACTGGAACCATGGGATCATAAACAACTGAACTGAAGATGCAGAAAAAGGCAGAGCAGGGGTGTTATCCTCCAGGGAGCAGAGAAGACTCAGTGATGAAGCAGAGGAGGTTAAGAGGGTATAGCTGGTTACCCAACTGTGAGGAACTAAGCCGACCGCCACACGGTAGCCCGGGTATCACAGCTTCTGATCCCACCGCTGCCACCAATTGTGAGGAACGACCCCCTTTCCTCCCACGTCACCAATGTGACGTAACTCCACAGGTACAGCTCTCCGGCGCCCCTTTGTCTCTCAGGTCAGTAAGGGAACTACTAGAGCAAATGGCCGCCGGGGAGGTTGTCCTGTTACCCACTGGGTATTCTAAGATTCATGATCAGAGTAAAAGCATCAGCCCAAGATTAATTTTATGGTTTAATTTGCCTTAAGGGCGCACTAGATAATTACAGAAATATACAGTAAAGCTATACAACGTAATTACAATGGATTTGCAGTCAGAATAAAATACAACGATAATGTACAAGGCTTAAAGGTATAAGCTATAGTTCAATATTACCGGGTTGTATGGTCATGGGGAGGCATGGAGCTCTGCGTTCCCCAGGTGAAAGTCTTCAGTTGCTGGAAAGTCCCCAATGCATGTGCTGCAGCTCCATTTGGCAAGTCTGTCCCTTGTGCTTCTGTGTGTGAAATGGAATGAGCACAGGGGTACCTGGCTACAGCTCTCA
>JARQOD010000006.1:422021119-422068936 GCA_033576555.1 Oophaga sylvatica | reverse complement strand
AGAGACACGTTCAGAGTAATCATAAATTAGACCCAGAGCAAACAATTCCTGGACTGTCTGAAGTGAGTGAGAATTAGGTAGGAGAGAAAATGCCCAGGCTTTGGGGTCACCCTGGAGAAGAGATTACAATCCCCACTTGCTATTCCTCAGCTAACTGAGGAACAGTGACGTAACCTAAAATATAGTCTTCAGGACTCCCTAAAATCCATAAACTTATCCCTACCCCCAGTGAACCTATCCGGCAAAGCTTTCTTGGGTTCCAACAGGGGTTGCCTGGAGGCAGCGGACCTCAAGCTTTGAGTCCATGGACACTGAAAGACAACTATGTGCCGATCTGCCACCTCTAGGCTAAGTGTTTGTAACTGCCCAGCCAGATCAGCCACAGGATCCATAGTTGATCCAAAAAGGTATAGGCTGGTGATAATGTCACAATACTGTAGCAGGATTTCCTGGGACAATGGGCTATCCCTGTGCCCCAGATTACCCCTTATGGTGGAGATGCAGGGTCTTGTACCTTGCTGTTCTCCTATATGCAAGCTGATCTGTTTCCTCCCCCACCCAGGGAGGCATGAGACAGAAGTGTATAGGATACATTGAGGGCAATGAGTAAGGTGCACCAAAATGTACAATACAATAAACATAAAGTGAAATAAGTTTCAGGGTGCTACAACTTGCATGGGAAACAAGGTGCAAGCAAAGAGAAAAAAGACCAATGCAAATGTAGTGTGCACACTTGATTAGATAAAAAATCTATGACAACTTTATTAAGTACCAATGGACATACAGGAAAAAGATAAAAAAAAAAATCTAAAAACATGTATATGGGCAATACATGATATAACAAACACCCTGGATGATATGAAAGTGAGGCAAATAGGAATGTGTGGAGATACAATGTGCATTAAACATGCAAGACCATAAACAAACAGGACCATCAGTGCATGTAGTAAAGGTTCACATGATATGTAGACCTATAAAATGGTAACCATGGTACCAATAGTAAATGAGCCTTCTGAGAAACAAATATGTACCTTATATATATATTAAAGACTTGCTAGAAAGATAAGGACATAGAATGGGGAAAGAAAATTTTTCTGTGTCCCTTACAAGCCTACAAAATTGGAGAGCTACGACATACGTATTCAATGTGTATTAATCATACAACTGTACAGTGTTGGCATATTGCTCCGAGTTCTGTAGGAGGTCTACTGAAAATAGGTGGAATGATCCCGCTCCCGCAGCTCTGATCTTGTATATATAGAAGTGTATAGGATAACACAACCGTGACAGACAGGGGAAACTGACAGAGATAAAAGAAAACTATAATCCTTGGCACATAGGACCAGTAACATTAGGAATAACCGAGAAGGAACTGAAACTGTATAATGATGTGTTGTGAAACTGAAATGTATTGGAAGTTATGTGCCCACTATCCCATGTGTGAAGGTGTCACTGAGGATCTGTTGGAACCATTAAGTAAAGAACTAATGTTTAAGATGAAGTGTTGGTCTCTCGAGTTGTCTTATGGCCCAGGCCAGCCGAGAACACACTACCAAAGTCCACATACCCAGCCAGGACCACATTTTCCATGTAGCGTGCTGTGGGGTGTCAGGAGTCAGTCCCTGGCCTACGACGTCCACCCTGCGCCACTCTACACTTACATTCACATAATCACATGATAGAACAAGTCACTGCATTTAAAAAAAACAACATACTCTACCTGTGCTGCTGTCATCATTCTCATCATCTGATTGGCTACATGGTGTTCTATGCCCACCCACCTTATGACATTTCATGACCATTGTCAGCAGTCATATAAATATGAGTGAACAGGTCACTTCTTCCCACAGCATCATGACACTCTTCTCCTACTGCTGTCATTTTTTTAAAAAAAATTGACTTGCAGAGATTATTCCATTGATTTGAGTGGCTGCAATGTGTCCTACCCATTCACCATGAAGAAACATTCTTGTCAGATGGAGCCCTACCTTCACTCATAAATTACTGTCTCCCCCAGAATCAGAACCTTCGTCTCCTACTGCTGTCAATATTGCCATCATTAGATTAGCTACATGGTATTCTTTCACCATTCTTTTCATGCCACTACTACTACCTTTGACCATTATCTATAATTATTTAATTAGAAGAGTTAAGTCACTGCTAAGTACAACATCAGTACATCCCTCTCCTATTACTTGTCAGGCTAGAATGACTATATATTACACTAACCTTGTGAACTTCATGGCGTTTTGTGACCACATATATATAATTGTAAACGTGAAGTGAACAGGTCACTGCCTAGCACAACAAGAAGATCATATTCCTCTCCTGCTGGCATCAACATTTCTGGAATCTAAACCGCTATATGGTTCTCTCGCCCTACCAGCTTTATGACACTTCTTGACCCTTGTCTACATTTATTAATTTTATGAGTGGATCGGTCACTGTGTCCCTCAAAATCATCACACTGCTCTCTTGTTGCTGTCATCATTTCCACCATTAATAATAATAATAATAATAATCTTTATTTATATAGCGCCAACATATTCCGCAGCGCTTTAAGCCCCCTCACACTAAGCGAGATCGCTAGCGAGATCGCTGAAGCGGCACCGATTTTGTGACGCAACAGCGACCTAGCCAGCGATCTCGCTTAGTGTGACACGCAGCGACGATCAGCCCCCCTGCTGAGTATCGCTGATCGTCGTTGAATGTCCTGGACCATTTTTTCATCGTTGGTGTCCCGCTGGCCAGCGCGCATCTCTGCGTGTGACAGTGGGAGACCAACGATCAGCGAGCTGGTATCCAATATACACATCTGGTAACTAAGGGCTGCGCGGCGCCTAGTTACCCGATATGTACCCTAGATACCGGCTTCCAGCTTCTGCTGTAGAGTGCTAAGAGCCGGTATCCAGTGTACATATCGGGTTACTAGGCGCCACGCAGCCCTTAGTTACCCGATGTGTACATTGGATACCGGCTCTTAGCACTCTACAGCAGAAGCTGGGAGCCGGTATCTAGGGTACATATCGGGTAACTAGGTGCCGCGCAGCCCTTAGTTACCAGATGTGTACATTGGATACCGGCTCTCAGCGCTCTACAGCAGAAGCTGGGAGCCGGTATCTAGGGTACATATCGGGTAACTAGGTGCCGCGCAGCCCTTAGTTACCAGATGTGTACATTGGATACCGGCTCTCAGCGCTCTACAGCAGAAGCTGGGAGCCGGTATCTAGGGTACATATCGGGTAACTAGGTGCCGCGCAGCCCTTAGTTACCAGATGTGTACATTGGATACCGGCTCTCAGCGCTCTACAGCAGAAGCTGGGAGCCGGTATCTAGGGTACATATCGGGTAACTAGGTGCCGCGAAGCCCTTAGTTACCAGATGTGTACATTGGATACCGGCTCTCAGCGCTCTACAGCAGAAGCTGGGAGCCGGTATCTAGGGTACATATCGGGGAACTAGGTGCCGCGCAGCCCTTAGTTACCAGATGTGTACATTGGATACCAGCGTACTCGCTGGTCCTGATCGCTGGTGAGTCTGCCCATGTGACAGCTCACCAGTGATCAGCTAACGATGTCCCAGCGATCCCATCCAGGTCGGATCGTTGGTGGGATCATTGGGACTTTGAAGAGTGTAACGTGACCCTTACAGTTTAACAGTTTCAAAAACCCAAGTCATAAGTAACAACGTTAACAATACAATAATTAAAGCAAAACAAGACGAACCTGTTCATGAGAGCTTACAATCTACAATGAGGTGGTGGAGATACAAAGTACAGGTGTGTATATACAATGGTGCATTTACAATGATGGTCCAGCCATCTTGAGGGAGTGAGGGATGGATGGAGATAGTGAATGGGCTACACACACACACTTACACAGAGAATGACTTTGATTAGTGAACGTGATAGGCCGCTCTGAACAAATGTATTTTGAGGGAGTGCCTGAAACTATGCAAATTGTGGATAGTCCTAATTTCTTGGGGTAGAGCATTCCAGAGGATTGGCGCAGCGCGGGAGAAGTCTTTACATTACATTTTCTCTGGTATGTTCTAGTCTTAACTTTTTGTTAATGTCATATTTTCTGTTTCTGCCTTATGGTAGAATTAAGCACATAAATACCATGTGCGCAGATTGTGCATCACCGATGGGGCCTTTGAAGAGAAGGGCCTGGGACCTGCTTGTTCCATCTTCTTTACTAATCAGTGAAGTAAATTCCCCTGAACTACATTGTTAGCAAACACTGGGGACATAGCCCAAGAGACAAGGAAAGGCATTTAGGCTGGACAAACAGCCAGTCTTCCTGTCCTGAGTGGCAAAGCCTGTTATCTGTTGCTCAGCTCTGATTAAGGTTGCAGTCTGTGATCAAAATGCATCACTTTTCTTTCCTCTTTGTTGATTTTTGCCTTTGAGTGGCATGGAATCTAATATATAATTACCAATAAACTCTGTCACAACTTCTGGTGCTTGTGTCGATTCCACAATGCACCGTGACCAGAAGTACGCCAACCGCTATATTGGAACACCCAAGTTATGGGTATTCCGATATGGCGGCCGGGATTCATATCATTGACTGAGCCTCCCGCCTGCTGAGCCGATGAGCAGTGCTGCGTGGGATTCAAATCCCCCACCATAGCGCGCGGCACCGCTCATAGCACCATCCCCCGCATTCAAATCTTCCGCCATAGCCGCGGCAGCTCAGCCAATGAGTGGCGCGGGATTCAAATCCCTCGCCAAAGCCGCGCGTGCATCGCTCATTGGCTGAGCTGTTATGAATGTGCTAGAGATGGTTTCTAAGCAGAGGCTCCCTCTGGTGGTTACAGACAGTACTGAACCTTTCAGTGAGGAATGGCAATCTGGGATCACTGACTGGTCTGATATAAGGGAGGTTCCCTCCCATGATGGTTGCCGGTGATCAATTGTTCTTGTCTCAATTGTGGTTCCTGGTTCATTTGAAAGTTTGCTGAGTCTTGCCTGAATCTTCTGCTATCAGATAAGATATTTTCTGCTTTTATTTTTGTGCTTGCTTTTTGCATTGTTCCCTGCACTTCTGTGGAGGTCAGCCAGGTCCCCTCCGGGGGCTTGTGCTCCTCTCAGTTTATCTGAAGCCACTGTTATTTGTTCATTTGCTTTTTCCTGTTTTTTCAGTGGCTGCGGCTTAGTTTTGTTACACCAAAGATCTGATTTAGGTGGTAGAGATTGTGTGATCTCAGGTGTTTTTGCAATCAGAAGAGTTGGTATTTTTTAGGGGTTTTTTTTGGATTGCAGTGAGTATCCTTTCCTGTACTTTTCTGTCTAGACAGATTGGGCCCCAGCGTTTGCTCATTCTATTTTCTGTCTGTGTCCGTGCTTCTTCTTGTCTAACCGCCATTACATGTTTGGGGGCTTCCTATTTTCTTTGGGGATCTGCTCCGGGGCAGATAGCTTTCATCTTTCTGCCTTTAGGTGTAGTTATCTCTCAGGCTGTGACGAGGCGTCTAGGATCAATGTAGGAACGCTCCACGGATACCTTTAGTTGCCGTATTTGCTTATTCTCCTCAGCTACCAAAACACAACACTGAGCCACCCGCCGGCTGATCCAAAAAGCGGCGCGGGATTCAAATCCCCCGCCGTATGTTAAATTTCAAATCCCCGCCGGCTGAGCCGATGAGCGGTGCCACGCGGGATTAAAATCCCCCGTCATAGCCGCGGCATGCTCTTTGGCTGAGAGGTGCCGGGCGGCTTTGGCTCAGCCGGCGGCAGCTCAGCCAATGAGCGGTGCCGCGCGGCTTTGAGCTGCGCGGGATTCAAATCCCCCGCCAAAGCCGCGCATGCACCTCTCATTGGCTGAGCCGCGGCATGCTCTTTGGCTGAGAGGTGCCGGGCGGATTTGGCGGGGGATTTGAATCCCGCGCCGCTCATTGGCTCAGCCGGCGGCAGCTCAGCCAATGAGCGGTGCCGCGCGGCTTTGAGCAGAGCGGGATTCAAATCCCCCGTCCCGCCGGCTGCAGTTCAGGAGGAAGGAAGTGTGTGGGCAGTGACTATGTGCGTGTATGTGCGGGGGTCTGCGGGCCTGTGTGTGTGTGTCTGTATGTGTATGCAGGCATCGTCCAATGGGACTACAAGTCCCATCCGGCTATGCCTGTTACACTGACAGTGACACATTAGCCAATGATGGGACAGTAGTGGTCCCATCATCCAGCTAATGTGTTGAATGTAAGTGTCATGTATAGTGTACAGTTCCTATAGCATCTTGTGCTTGGGTGCGAGGAAAACACAGGAGACATAGGTTGAAATGAAATGACTTGTATTACTTCATACAAGCATGCTGAAAAGTTCACACAGTTTGCAGGAACAGCGACAGGAGACACAGCAGGCCAGAGTAACTTCAAGCACTACAATAAATCTCCAAAGCAGGTTCAGGATCTCTTCTCTGTACCGTAATTCCTCTGCAAACATGGATTCACCAAACAGCAGGTTTCCAGAGTCCAAAAGTGTTCCAAGGTTCCTCGGTAGGGAATAGCTGGAGTACAAGTCCAAGGCTTCCAGGAGTCAGGTCACAGACTGACTGAGGCTTGATTCAGGAGCACTGATTGTTCAGCTGAGGCTGCTTAAGAAGCAAGAGGGAAGAATCAGGGCGGGAACATGAAAACTGGAAACTCCATATTAACTGAGGGCAAGAGCTGCAGAAAGACAGAAAGCAAAATGGCCGACGGAAAACTGAGTTTCAAGGAACATGTCAACAGAGACAAAGAACCTTACATTACTCCCCCCTTAGGGACAACCTCCGGATGACCTCAGACCAGGCTTGTCAGGGTACCTCTGATGAAACTGGCGGAGCAGGCGAGGAACATTTACATTATTGACTGGTTCCCATGAGTTGTCCTCCACTGGGTAGCCCTGCCATTTAATCAAATATTGCAACTGATTTCTGTACAACCTGGAATCTAGAATCCTTTCCACCATAAATTCTTCCTGACCATCGACCAGCACTGGGTCAGGGCAAGGAGAAGAACGTCCAGGAAACGTATTGGGTGTTGCAGCCTTTAGTAGGGATACATGAAAGACAGGGTGGATTCTCATAGTTCTGGGTAGTTGAAGACGACAAGCAACAGCACTTATAACCTTATTGATCTTATAAGGTCCAATGTACTTATGTCCCAATTTAGACGATGGAATCTTTAATTTAAGATTTCTGGTTGACAGCCAGACCAAATCTCCTACCTTGAAAGCTGGTGCAGGTTTAGGAAATTTATCTGCTGCTTTCTTGTACCTTTCCTGAGCCAATTCTAGATTTTCCTTTAGAAGATTCATATTCTTTTGTAAAGAAGTGATTCTTTCAGCCACTGCCGGCAAGGGCGTATCTATGGGAAATCGAGGAAGAATGTTAGGATGATAACCTAGATTGGAGTGAAAAGGAGACTGCTTAGTGGAGGCGCTCTGAGAGTTGTTATAAGAGAACTCAGCCAGTGGAAGTAGATCCACCCAATCATCCTGTAGGTGGCAGATAAAACAGCGGAGATACTGCTCCAGGGTCTGATTGGTTCGTTCTGTCTGTCCATTAGTCTGGGGATGAAAAGCAGAAGAAAGGTTTACTTTAATGTCCAATGCGGCACAGAAATTTTGCCAAAACCTTGAAGTGAATTGCACCCCTCGATCCGAAATGACCTCATCCGGTACTCCATGTAAGCGAAACACATTCTTAATCATCAAGTCTGATGTCTGTTTTGCAGTGGGTAAGCCGACACAAGGGATAAAATGAGCTGCCTTTGTTAGACGGTCAACCACCACTAGAATGGTGTTCTTCCCTTGAGAGGTTGGTAACTCCACAATGAAGTCCATAGAAATGGATCCCCACGGGCGGGACGGGGTGGGAAGAGGTTGCAACAGACCAGTTGGTGAGGAGCGAGGTGTTTTGCATCTTGCACAGACTTCACATGAAGTGACATAGTTTAAGACATCTTTCCTGTAAGTGGGCCACCAAAAGAAACGAGAAAGAAATTCTTGTGTCTTTAGAATTCCCCTATGCCCGGCTATCTTGGAATCGTGGATGAGTTGCAATACTCTCAATCTGACTGTTTCAGGTATATACAGACGTTGTCCCTGAATCCACACACCATTCTTAAAGACAAGACTTACGTCCCTTGGGGGTTGAGCCAACAAAGAATCCGCATGGTATGCTTCCTTGATGTCCTTAAGTAGGTCTTGATTATGAATCACTCCCAGGAATCTAGAGTCAGGAAGAATAGTCTTAGGAGGAGTAAGTGGACGTGTCTCTGCTGAATGAATCCTAGAGAGTGCATCAGCCTTTCCATTGGCGATCCTGTCTATAAGAAATTGACAAAATTCAAATTGGTTTAGGAAAAGATTCCAGCGAGCCTGGCGAGGAGTCAGGCACTTAGCCGACCTGATAAATTCAAGGTTACGATGGTCTGTCAGGACGATTATTTGCTGTGCAGCTCCCTGAAGAAGGTGTCTCCATTCCTTGAAGGCGGCAATAATGGCCAACAATTCTCTATTGCCCACATCGTAGTTCCTCTCAGCCGAAGACAACTGCTGGGAAAAGAAGGCACAGGGATGCAAGACATTCTTCTCACCTGTTCTCTGAGAGAGTATAGCTCCAACGGCACAGTCTGAAGCATCCACCTCTATTATGAAGGCAAGCTCGGGGTTGGGATGTACTAAGATAGGTGCGGTGGTAAATTTATCCTTTAAACAGGAAAATGCTTCCTGAGCTTGCGGGGTCCAGGAGAACCTAGACTGTTTCCGGGTAAGTTGGGTGATAGGTGACACTACCTCAGAAAAATTCTTAATGAAACGTCTATAGAAGTTGGCAAACCCGATGAAACGCTGCACCTCCTTCACATTTCTAGGAATTGGCCAATCCTTGATGGCTTGGGTCTTGCTTCCATCCATACTAATCCCTTGCGTAGATAGTACATACCCCAGAAATTGAATTTCAGTCCTATGGAATTCACATTTTTCAAGTTTGATGTAGAGATGGTTTTGTCTTAGGCATTCTAAGACCATTCTCACATGTCCATGATGTTCCTCTGTGGAGTTAGAAAAAATTAGAATATCATCCAGATAAATCACCACAAATGTATCTAGGAGATCCCTGAAGATGTCATTCACCAAGTGTTGGAAAGTGGCTGGGGCGGTACTCAGACCAAAAGGCATAACTAGATATTCGAAGTGTCCATAGCGTGACCTGAATGCAGTCTTCCATTCATCCCCAGGTCTGATACGGACCAAGTTATAGGCCCCACGGAGATCCAGTTTAGAGAAAATTTTGGCATGCCGCACTCTCTCCAACAACTCAGGGATTAAAGGCAATGGATAACGGTTTCTAATAGTAACCTTATTGAGTTCCCTATAGTCTATGCAGGGTCTCAGAGATCCATCTTTCTTCTTCACAAAGAAGATGGGTGCACCTGCGGGAGATGAAGAGGGGCGTATGAAGCCCTTGGCTAAATTTTCGTCTATATAATCCTTCAAAGCTTTTAGCTCGGGCCCCGCTAGGGGGTAGATCTTACCAAAAGGTATCTCGGCTCCGGGTAATAATTCAATTGGACAATCATATGGACGGTGAGGAGGAAGCTGATCAGCGTTCTTCTTGTCACATAAATCGTCATAGTCCTGGTATACAGCTGGTAGTTCAGGGACTGACATGGTTCCTTTAGGAACAGAGCAAGCTGAAACTCCTTGACTCATCTGTTTCTCCGGAAAGTGTAATTCCTTGGTCTCCCAGTTAATCGTAGGATTCTGCGCCTGCAGCCATGGTAGCCCTAGAATGATGGGAAAGTGGGGAGAAGAGATAAGCAAAAAAGACATTTTCTCCTGATGATCTTTACCCATAAGGACCCTCAAAGGCTCTGTTTCTTGATCCACTGGTCCAGAAGTCAGTAGAGAGCCATCCACAGTCTCCATCTGTACTGGAGTAGCCTTCTTCACTGAACGTATCCCCTGTTTCAGAGCAAAGGAGATATCCATAAAATTTCCACTTGCTCCTGAGTCGATCATAGCAGAGCTAGACACCCAGACTGAGTCAACCCAGAGTTTGATGGAAAGGAAGCAATGAGAATTGTTTCTTTTACAACTCAGCTGGGACACCGCTGAGGAAACTTGAAAAATTGCAGCGTTTATACCGTCATCGTCCCCAGAACTAACAGAGTTTAAGTCCGAGAAATCAAGATCTCTTGCAGCAGATCTCTCTGGAGCCTGAGGCTCGGACATGACAGAGCTCCTCTCGCAACACTCACAGTGAATGACTGCTGCAGTAGTCTTACGAGAACGGCTGGGGCAGTTTATAATGAAGTGCCCTGACTTACCACAGTAGAAACATAGATTTTCCTTTATACGATGTTCTTTGCGTGATCACTAACCCGTCTTTGTAAAGAGTCCACCTGCATGGGTTCAGGTTCTGGTTCCCTTGTGATCCTACTCAAAGGTTCCTTAGCTGAGGAGGGAGGTAGTAAAAGGTTAGTGCGATTATTTTCGAACCATCTCTCTTGTCTGCGTTCAGTCAGACGAGCATCAATACGGATACAATAGTTAATAAGTCACCTAACGCAGTGGGAGGGTCGGCACGAGCAAGTTCATCCTTAATCAGTGGAGACAACCCTTTCCGAAAAATAGATTTTTTAGCGGAAGTGTCCCAAGTGGTATCAAGAGCCCATCTCCTGAAATCCAGGGCATATTCGGCTACTGAACGCTTACCTTGGCGCAAAGTTAACATGGCTGCTTCAGCTGTTGCACCTCGATTGGGGTCATCAAACACCTGCCCCATGGCTGAAATAAAAGCATCAAGGTGATTCAAACAATCATCCTCAGTCTCAATCAGAGGGTTTGCCCACATCAAAGCCTTATTGGTAAGCAACATGATTATAGTAAGCACTTTGGATCGTTCAGTGGGAAATTGTGAAGCATGTGCAGAGAAAAATAAATTGCATTGATTAATAAATCCCCTGAATTTCTCACGTTCACCGCCAAAACGAAAAGGAGGTAATTTGGGGATCCCAGAACTTGGGGTTATGGCAGGAGCCTGGGCTCGTTCCTCTAGAGCCTCAATCCTGGCTCGCAATTCCTGGGTAGTCTGTCCAAACACTTGCAAATTATGATTAGTGAGGTCCTGTAGGCTTGCAAAACGGGTTTTTAAAGTCTGTACATCTGAAAGGATTGTATCAGTCACTCCGCAAAGTTCCTTTATGCGGGCCTCCATCTTCCAGATCTTTTAAGGCAGAGGTGCTGGAAGGAGAAGAGGAAAGGAAAAAAAAAAAAAAAAAAAAAAAACAATAGTGTTTACCTGTGGTAACACTCCAGAGTAAAATTTTAAGGGAATGCGCTCTCCTGGAATGGTTGTGAGAAGTCACAACCACTGTCATCACATAAGGTATTAAACGGACATCTGATATCCACAGTCACAGCAGACTCGGCTTTCCCAGACCCAGCAGACACTAAACATTGGCTCCTGAATCTTGTCATGTATAGTGTACAGTTCCTATAGCGTCTTGTGCTTGGGTGCGAGGAAAACACAGGAGACATAGGTTGAAATGAAATGACTTGTATTACTTCATACAAGCATGCTGAAAAGTTCACACAGTTTGCAGGAACAGCGACAGGAGACACAGCAGGCCAGAGTAACTTCAAGCACTACAATAAATCTCCAAAGCAGGTTCAGGATCTCTTCTCTGTACCGTAATTCCTCTGCAAACAGGATTCACCAAACAGCAGGTTTCCAGAGTCCAAAAGTGTTCCAAGGTTCCTCGGTAGGGAATAGCTGGAGTACAAGTCCAAGGCTTCCAGGAGTCAGGTCACAGACTGACTGAGGCTTGATTCAGGAGCACTGATTGCTCAGCTGAGGCTGCTTAAGAAGCAAGAGGGAAGAATCAGGGCGGGAACATGAAAACTGGAAACTCCATATTAACTGAGGGCAAGAGCTGCAGAAAGACAGAAAGCAAAATGGCCGACGGAAAACTGAGTTTCAAGGAACATGTCAACAGAGACAAAGAACCTTACAGTAAGAAAACAAAAAACATACATTACATACACATAACATAACATACAGAACATACATTATCTTTTGCTTATCTTTTGAAGGCATCACACCTCCCAGGTCTTGAACAAATTTCCTACTATAGTAAGCATCTAATGTGTCTTTCTTATTATTCCAAATGTAATCTTGCCTGAAGAAGGAGCTTTTGCCTCTGAAAGCTTGCGAACATATAATTTTCTGGTTAGCCAATAAAGGTATCACTTTAAGAATGCTCTTGTCATAATTGGACAGAGAAGTATTCACATCGATTTTTCTGGCTAACACGGTACCACAATATAATTTATTATTGTACACCAAGAACATACATTACATACACATAACATACAGTACATACACATAACATACAACACATAAGATAGAGTTCAGACTCACCAATCACATAATACCCGAAGCCTCGATCTCCTGTAATAAAAATAGAATAATAAATAACCTATACATTACCTTTCCGCTGTAGTCCAGTTATTAACGAGCGTCCCACGATGATCTCCAGTGTAGAACACTGACATTGGGCGATGTCAGTGCTCTACACCGCCACCGCTATACACTGACAGTGAAGGTAATCCTCCGCTGTGTGTATCCCTCCGCCACCGGGAGAGAATGAGGTCACTTCCATTCATTCTTTTACTGGGAATGCTGGGTGAGAAAATTCCCACGCAGCATTGCCATAAAGTGAGAGCATGAACTCAGTTAACCTCAGTGATGCACTGCAGGAGCCATTGTCTCCTGTCAGTGCATCACTGGGAGGCCTGTTATGATTTGGTAGCCGAGGAGGACAGTAGCAAAAATAGCCAAGGCAACCAGACACCCAGAGAGGTTGGTAACTAGCGGATTGCAGACCCCTAAAATAACCGCACAACTAGAAGTAGCCGTGGGGCGTACCTACAATGACCTAGATGCCTCGTCACATCCGGAGAGTTAACTAAGCCTAAAGATAGAAAAGGGAAAGCTAACTTCCCCGGAGAAGTGCCCCGAAGGAATAGGTAGCCCCCACACATTTATTGGCGGTGAGACAAGATGAAATACAAACGCAGGCAGAAAATAGAGTAAGCAAATGCTGGGGCCCAAAACTATCTAGATAGGACAGGATAGGAAAGAGTATTGTCTGCAATCTGGTAAAACCCTGGAAAAATTCCAACAAGTCTGATTTCCAAAAATACTGAGACCACACGATCTCTCCCCCGCTAGACCAGAACTCTGGTGTGAACAGGTAGCTAACCAGCAGACACTGAAATAACAGGGACTGAACAAATAAACAGTGGAAAATGAGAAACAGAGACCAGCACAGGCCCCAGCAGGGAACCTGGCTGACCACACTCCAGAAGGGCAAAAAAACAAAAGGAAAAACAAATGGCAAAGAAACAAGCAGTGAATAACTTATCTGAAAGTAGTAGGAAACAGCAGGAAGCAAGCTGACTTCCAAATGGAACCAGGAAGAACAACAAATCACCGGCGAGGATCATGGGAAGGTTACTCACTTATATCTCCCCAGTCAGTGCTACCTGATTGTCAATCATCCCCAGCTGATGGACTTCTGTTAGCAAAGGCAGCTTCACTACTATCAGCAGCCACCAGAGGGAGCCCAAACTCCGAAGTCATATCCAGAGCGTTCACAACAGAGGCCCTATAGAGCACCTGATGTACTGTTCTTTAGGGGAAATCGTCGTGGGACATTCGTTATTAATTGGACTGCGTCAGACAGTGAGTATACGATTGTTTTATTTTTTTACTTTTTATTACAGGAGATCGAGGGCGTCACTTGGATCTGGGCATGCAATAAAGATATGAAAACCGTGTTGTGTTTTATTTCATTAACCCCTCTCTGCCATCAGACGTACTATTCCGTCCATGTGACCCTGGACCTAATTCCCATGGACGGAATAGTACGTCATAGGCGATCAACTGCGCTCCCGGGGGGAGCGTAGCTGATCGCCGCCGGGTGTCAGCTGTATATCACAGCTGACACCCAGCACTATGTGTCAGGAGCGGTCACGGACCGCTCCCAGCACATTAACCCCTAGCACACCGCGATCAAACATGATCGCGGTGTGCCCGGGGCACAGGGGAGGATCGCGCAGGCAGGGGGCTCCCTGCGCGCCCCCCTGAGACCCTCAGACCAGCGCGATGTGTCGCGCTGTTCCGAGGGTCCGTCCTCCCTCCAGGTCCCCGGATCCAAGATGGCGCGGGGTCCTGCAGGGAGGCGGCTTCCTCAGTGCCTGCTGAGAGCAGGCGCTGGGGAAGCCTGCAGCGATGCCAGAGCGATCGCTGGTGTGACAGAGTGCTGTGCACACTGTCACACCAGCGATCTGCTAAAATACTGTGATGTCCCACCCTGGGACAAAGTAAAAAAGTAAAAAAAATAAAAATAAAAAGTGGTAAAAAAAATCATCAAAAAAAAAAAAAAAATTCCCCAATAAATTCATTTCTTCCTGTAAATAAAAAAAACAAAACAATAAAAGTACACATATTTGGTATCCCGCGTCCGTAACGACCCCCCCTATAAAACTGTCCCACTAGTTAACCCCTTTAGTGAACCCCTTAAAAAAAAAAAAAAAACTAAGCAAAAAATCAATGCTTTATCATCATACCGCCGAACAAAAAGTGGAATAACACGCGATCAAAAAGACAGATATAAATAAACATGGTACCGCTGAAAACGTCATCTTGTCCTGCAAAAAACGAGCCATCATACAGCATCATCAGCGAAAAAATAAAAAAGTTATAGCTCGCAGAATGAAGCGATGCAAAAATAATGATTTTTTATATAAAATTGTTTTTATTCTATAAAAGCGCCAAAACATAAAAAAATGATATAAATGAGGTATCGCCATAATCGTACTGACCCGAAGAATAAAACTGCCTTATCAATTTTACCACACACGGAACGGTATAAACGCCTCCCCCAAAAGAAATTCATGAATTGCTGATTTTTGTTCATTCTAACCTCCCAAAAATCGAAATAAAAAGCGATCAAAAAATGTCACGTGCTCAAAAATGGTACCAATAAAAACGTCACCTCGTCCCGCAAAAAATAAGACCTCACATGACTCTGTGGGCCAAAATATGCAAAAATTATAGCTCTCAAAATGTGGTGATGCAAAAAACTACTTTTTGCAATAAAAAGCGTCTTTTAGCGTGACAGCTGCCAATCACAAAAACCCGCTATAAATAGTAAATCAAACCCCCCTTTATCACCCCCTTAGTTAGGGAAAAATAATAAAATTAAAAAAATGTATTTATTTCCATTTTCCCATTAGGTTAGTGTTGCCGCTAAAGTTAGGGTTAGGAATGGCGCTAAAGTTAGTATTAGGGTTATGGTTGGGATTAGGGTTAGGGGTGTGTTAGGGTTAGGTTTGTGGTTAGGGTTGGGACTAGGGTTAGGGGTATGTTGGGGTTAGGGTTGGAGTTAGAATTGGGGGGTTTCTGCTGTTTAGGCACATCAGGGGCTCTCCAAATGTGACATGGCGTCTGATCTCAATTCCCGCCAATTCTGCGTTGAAAAAGTCAAACGGTGCTCCTTCACTTCTGAGCTCTGCCATGCGCCCAAACAGTAGTTTACCCCCGCATATGGGGTATCAGCGTACTCTGTACCCCAAGAGTTATTGTGCAATTTGTCCTATTTCTTCTGTTACCCTTGGGAAAATAAAAAACTGGGGGCGACAAAATCATTTTTGTAAAAAAAAAATGATTTTTTTGTTTTTACGGCTGTATGTTATAAATTTTCTGTGAAGCACTTGGGGCTTCATAGCGCTCACCACACTTCTAGATAAGTTCCTTGTGGGGTCTATTTTCCAAAATGGGGTCACTTGTGGGGGGTTTCCACTGTTTAGGCGCATCAGGGGCTCTCCAAATGCGACATGACGCCCCCAGACCATTCCATCAAAGTCTGCAATCCAAAACGTCACTACTTCCCTTCCGAGCCCAGACGTGCACCCATACAGTCGTTTTCTCACACATGTTGGGTATCAGCGTACTCAGGACAAATTGGACAACAACTTTTGGGGTCCAATTTCTCCTGTTACCCTTGTGAAAATAAAATATTGGGGGCGAAAAAATCATTTTTGTAAAAAAAAAAAGGATTTTTTATTTTTACAGCTGTACGTTATAAACTTCTGTGAAGCACTTAGGGGTTCAAAGTGCTCAACATACTTCTAGATAAGTTCCTTGTGGGGTCTATTTTCCAAAATGGGGTCACTTGTGGGGGGTTTCCACTGTTTAGGCGCATCAGGGGCTCTCCAAATGCGACATGACGCCCCCAGACCATTCCATCAAAGTCTGCAATCCAAAACGTCACTACTTCCCTTCCGAGCCCAGACGTGCACCCATACAGTCGTTTTCTCACACATGTTGGGTATCAGCGTACTCAGGACAAATTGGACAACAACTTTTGGGGTCCAATTTCTCCTGTTACCCTTGTGAAAATAAATTATTGGGGGCGAAAAAATCATTTTTGTAAAAAAAAAAAAGGATTTTTTATTTTTACGACTGTACGTTATAAACTTCTGGGAAGCACTTCGGGGTTCAAAGTGCTCACCACACATCTAGATAAGTTCCTTGTGGGGTCTATTTTCCAAAATGGGGTCACTTGTGGGGGGTTTCCACTGTTTAGGCACATCAGGGGCTCTCCAAATGCGACATGACGCCCCCAGACCATTCCATCAAAGTCTGCAATCCAAAACGTCACTACTTCCCTTCCGAGCCCCGACGTGCGCCCATACAGTAGTTTACTCCCACATATTGGGTATTAGCGTACTCAGGACAAATTGGACAACAACTTTTGGGGTCCAATTTCTCCTGTTACCCTTGTGAAAATAAAATATTGGGGGCGAAAAAATCATTTTTGTAAAAAAAAAAAAGATTTTTTATTTTACGGCTGTACGTTATAAACTTCTGTGAAGCACTTTGGGGTTCAAAGTGCTCACCACACATCTAGATAAGTTCCTTGAGGGGTCTAGTTTCCAAAATGGTGTCATTTGTGGGGGGTTTCCACTGTTTAGGCAGATCAGGAGCTCTCCAAACACGACATGGCATCCAGCCAATTCTGCGTTGAAAAAGTCAAACGGCGCTCCTTCCCTTCCAAACTCTGCCATGCACACAAACAGTGGTTTACCCCCACATATGGGGTATCAGCGTACTCAGGACAAATTGCACAATAACTTTTGGAGTCTTGTTACCCTTGGGAAAATAAAAATTGGGGTGAAAAGATCAATTTTGTGGAAAAAATATGATTTTTTAATTTTACGGCTCTACGTTATAAACTTGTGTGAAGCACTTGGGGGTTCAAATTGCTCACCAAAGATCTAGATAAGTTCCTTAGGGGGTCTAGTTTCCCAAATGGGGTCACTTGTGGGGGGTTTCCACTGTTTAGGCACATCAGGGACTCTCCAAATGCAACATGGCGTCCAATCTCAATTCCAGCCAATTTTGGTTGGAAACAGTCAAATGGTGCTACTTCCATTCCGAGCTCTGCCATGCGCCCAAACAGTGGTTCCCCCCACATATGGGGTATCAACGTACTCAGGACAAATTGGACAACAACTTTTGAGGTCCAATTTCTCCTGTTCCCTATGGGAAAATAAAAAATTAGTGACTAAGAGATAATTTTTGTGGGAAAAAAATAGGATTTTTTATTTTCATGCCCGGGCATTATAAACTTGTGTGAAGCACTTGGGGGTTCAAAGTGCTCACCAAAGATCTAGATAAGTTCCTTAGGGGGTCTAGCTTCCAAAATGGGGTCACTTGTGGGGGGTTTCCACTGTTTAGGCTCATCTGGGGCACTATAAACGGAACATGACCCCCATCGATGTTTGCATTCCAAAACGTTACTGCTTCCTTTCCAAGCCCTGCCGTGCGCCCAAACAGTTCCCCCCCCCCACATATGGGGTATCAGCGTACTCAGGACAAATTGGACAACAACTTTTGGGGTCCAATTTCCTTGGGAAAAATCAAAAATTTGGGACTAAAAAATCATTTTTGTGGAAATTTTTTTTTTTTTTTCACACCCAGGCATTATAAACTTTTGTGAAACACTTCGGGGCTCAAAGTGCTCACAACAGATCTAGATAAGTTCCTTAGGGGTCTAGTTTCCAAAATGGTGTCACTTGTGGGGGGTTTCCACTGTTTAGGCGCATCAGTGGCTCTCCAAACACAACATGGCGTCCAATCTCAACTCCAGCCAATTTTAGTTTGAAAAAGTCAAACGGCGCTCCTTCCCTTACGAGCTCTGCCGTGTGCCCAAACAGTGGTTTTCCCCCACATATAGGGTATTGGCGTACTCAGGAGAAATTGCACAACAACTTTATCTGCCCATTTTCTCCTTTTACCCTTGTCAAAATAAAAAAAAGTTTGTAAAAGATCATTTTTGTGGCTAAAAAGTTAAATATTAATTTTTTCCTTCCACGTTGCTTCAGCTCCTGTGAAGCACCTGAAGGGTTAATAAACTTCTTGAATGTGGTTTTGAGTACCTTGAGGGGTGCAGTTTTTAGAATGGTGTCACTTTTTGGTATTTTCTGCTATATAGACCCGTCAAAGTGACTTCAAATGTGAGGTGGTCCCTAAAAAAATGGCTTTGTAAATTTTGTTGTAAAAATGAGAAATCACTGGTCAACTTTTAACCCTTATAATTTCCGAACAAAAAAAAATTTTGGTTCCAAAATTGTGCTGATGTAAAGTAGACATGTGGGAAATGTTATTTCTTAACTATTTTGTGTGACATATTTCTCTGTTTTAAGGGAAAAAAAATTCAAAGTTTGAAAATTGCAAAATTTTCAAAATTTTCGCCATATTTGTGTTTTTTTCAAAAATAAACGCAAGTTATATAGAAGAAATTATACTTCTAACGTGAAGTACAATATGTCACGAGAAAACAATCTCAGAATCGCGAAGATCCGTTGAAGCGTTCCAGAGTTATAACCTCATAAAGAGACAGTGGTCAGAATTGTAAAAATTGGCCCGGTCATTAACGTGCAAACCACCCTTGGGGGTGAAGGGGTTAAAATACTTTATTCTTATGTGTGTGTGTGTGTGTTTTTAACCCTTTATTAATATAAGATTAATAATGGATAGGCGTCTTATTGACACCTCTCCATTATTAACCGGGCTTAATTTCACCTTACAATAGCAAGGTGACATAAACCCCTTATTACCCCATATCCCACCGCTACACAGGAGTGGGAAGAGAGGGGCTAAGTGCCGTAATTGGCACATCGTACAGATGCGCCAATTCTGGGGCGTCTGGGTGCTGGTATTTTTAGCCAGGGGGGTGCGACAATATCCATGGCCCCTTCCTAGGCTATGAATATCAGCCCGCAGCTATCTGCATAGACTTTCTGGCTATAAATTATTGGGGGACCTCACATCATTTTTTATAGGGGGCCCCTATTTTAATAGCCAGTAAAGGCTAGGTGCAGGCTAATATTCATAGCTTGGGAAGCTCCATGGGTATTAACCCCTTCCGAGGCTAGAAAAATTTGCTCGAGCTGTCGGCTTTCCCCCTCTGGCGCAGAAAATTGCGCGGGAGCCCATACCATTTTTTCCGATTTTTTTTTTAAAATTAACGCTATGAAGATTTTGTGTGTGTGTCATTACCTATTTATGTACTATTCTATCTATCATATCTATCTATCTATCTATCTATCAATCTATCTATCTATCATCTAGCATTTCTATCTATCTATCATCTAGCTATCTATTATTTATCTATCTATCTATCTATCTATCTATCTATCTATCATCTATCTGTCCATCTGTGTGTGTGTAATGCAGTGTGGTTTGGACAAATGTAAAAGAGGAGGTTGGACAAGAAATGACATTACAAACCTTTTTTTTTTTTTTTAAATAATATCTTTATTTAGCTTACAAAAACGCATACAAATCCGCATGAATAACGCATCAAAAACGCATCAAAAAAGCACCTGCGTTTTCTGCCAAGAGGTCCTGTTTTTGTGCAGAAAATTCAGCAGTCAAATCTGCAACCTGTGCAGCGCGGTGCGGTGCAGCGCGGCTTTGGCAGAGGATTTGAATCCCGCGCCGCTCGTTGTCTAAGCCGCCGGCAGCTCAGCCAATGAGCTGTGCCGCGCGGGATTTGAATTACCCCGCCAAGGCTGGCGACTAATCAGGTGCTAGCGGTATTGGCACCAGATTTGGATACCGCTAGCAGCTGATGTGATTGGTCGCCCGCCGCCGGGTTGCCGATCTATCAGCCGTTAGCGGTATTGCAGATCTCCCGGCGGTGTTAGCACCACTAAGGATACACAGATGTTCATTTCACCGCACTCCCAATGCAATAGCATCGAGCCTATTTCTAGTTCTTTATAATTGTCTAAATAAAACATTTGAATTTTATCTAAGGAGCTGGAACTAAATCCTTTTTCCTTTCTACTTATCTGTTACTCACCTGTCCTGGCTCCAGTGCCTCTTTCTGCCCCTTCCTCCTGCCTTGGCTGGCTCCTTCTGCTTTCCCCTACCTTTTTTGATTTCAGCTCTCAGGCCTCAGGCAGGTAGCGCCTGAGTGTACTGCCATTCCCACTATTTCCCGTGGACTGCATCACTATCATAGAACCTCCGTTGAAACTGAACTCTGTTATGCTGTGGCGGCCAGCTCTACATTGGACTCTGTTACAAACTCAGCTCTGCTGTGATACTGTGCAAGCTTTGCATCAGATTCTGTTACAAACTCAGCTCTGCTGTGTTACTGTACAAGTTCTGCATTGGTCTCTGTTACAAGCTCAACTCTGCTGTGATACTGTGCAAGCTCTGCCTCAGACTCTGTTACAAACTCAGCTCTGCTGTAATACTGTGCAAGTTCTGCATCAGATTCTGTTACAAACTCAGCTCTGCTGTGATACTGTGCAAGTTCTGCATCAGATTCTGTTACAAACTCAGCTCTGCTGTGTGTTACTGTACAAGCTCTGCATTGGTCTCTGTTACAAGCTCAACTCTGCTGTGATACTGTGCATGCTCTGCCTCAGACTCTGTTACAAACTCAGCTTTGCTGTCATACTGTGCAAGGTCTTCCTCAGACTCGGTTACAAACTCAGCTTTGCTACATCGTTGGTGTGAGGTCGGGACCGCCACCATTTTGTATAGGGCCTGTACCAGCCTCCATTTTGTCAGTTCACACAGCCACAGACTTTTAGCTACACAGGGCCTATTAGCATATCCAGTACGACCGGTTTTGATGTCCACTAGGAATCAAAGGGGCTTTAGCATGCTAATTAGTTTAGGCCAGTGTCTGAATAAGATGGTCAGTCGTATGGTAAATAGCTCAAGCTCAAGCCATTGTTTCCTGCTCCATATGAATTGCAGGCCAGTTAATATGCGTGCTTCAAAGCAAAAGAGGAAGGGCCTAGCAGGGTTGAGAGCTGTAGCCAGGTACCCCTGTGCTCATTCCATTTCACACAGAAGCACAAGGGACAGACTTGCCAAATGGAGCTGCAGCACATGCATTGGGGACTGTCCAGCAACTGAAGACTTTCACCTGGGGAACGCAGAGCTCCATGCCTCCCCATGACCATACAACCCGGTAATATTGAACTATAGCTTATACCTTTAAGCCTTGTACATTATCGTTGTATTTTATTCTGACTGCAAATCCATTGTAATTACGTTGTATAGCTTTACTGTATATTTCTGTAATTATCTAGTGCGCCCTTAAGGCAAATTAAACCATAAAATTAATCTTGGGCTGATGCTTTTACTCTGATCACGAATCTTAGAATACCCAGTGGGTAACAGGACAACCTCCCCGGCGGCCATTTGCTCTAGGTGTAGTTCCCTTACTGACCTGAGAGACAAAGGGGGCGCCGGAGAGCTGTACCTGTGGAGTTACGTCACATTGTGTAAGGTTCTTTGTCTCTTTTGACATGTTCCTTGAAACTCAGTTTTCCGTCGGCCATTTTGCTTTCTGTCTTTCTGCAGCTCTTGCCCTCAGTTAATATGGAGTTTCCAGTTTTCATGTTCCCGCCCTGATTCTCTCCCTCTTGCTTCTTAAGCAGCCTCAGCTGAACAATCAGTGCTCCTGAATCAAGCCTCAGTCAGCCCGTGACCTGACTCCTGGAAACCTAGGATTTTGGACTCCAGCTATTTCCTACTGAGGAACTTTGGAACACTTTTGGACTTTGGAAACCTGCTGTCTGGTGAATCCATGTTTGCAGAGGAATTACGGTACAGAGAAGAGATCCTGAACCTGCTTGGAGAGTTATTGTAGAGCTTGAAGTTACTCTGGCCTGCTGTGTTCTCCTGCCTCTGTTCCTGCAAACTGTGTGAACTTTTCTGCATGCTTGTATGAAGTAATACAAGTCATTTCATATCAACCTATGTCTCATGTGTTTTCCTCGCACCCAAGCACAAGACGCTATAGGAACTGTACACTATACATGACAAGATTCAGGAGCCAATGTTTAGTGTCTGCTGGGTCTGGGAAATCCGTGTCTGCTGTGACTGTGGATATCAGATGTCCGTTTAATACCTTCTGTGATGACAGTGGTTGTGACTTCTCACAACCATTCCAGGTGAGCGCATTCCCTTAAATTTTACTCTGGAGTGTTACCACAGGTAAACACTATTGTTTTTTTTGTTTTTTTCCTTTCCTCTTCTCCTTCCAGCACTTCTGCCTTAAAAGATCTGGAAGATGGAGGCCGCATAAAGGAGCTTTGCGGAGTGACTGATACAATCCTTGCAGATATACAGACTATAAAGACCGGTTTTGCAAGCCTACAGGACCTCACTAATCATAATTTGCAAGTGTTTGGACAAACTACTCAGGAATTACGAGCCAGGATTGAGGCTCTAGAGGAACGAGTCCAGACTCCTGCCATAACCCCGAGTTCTGGGATCCCCAAGTTACCTCCTTTTCGTTTTGGCGGTGAACGTGAGAAATTCAGGGGATTTATTAACCAATGCAATCTATTTTTCTCTGCACATGCTTCACAATTTCCTACTGAACGATCCAAAGTGCTTACTATAATCATGTTGCTTACCAATAAGGCTTTGATGTGGGCAAACCCTCTGATTGAGACTGAGGATGATTGTTTGAATCACCTTGATGCTTTTATTTCAGCCATGGGGCAGGTGTTTGATGACCCCAATCGAGGTGCAACAGCTGAAGCAGCCATGTTAACTTTGCGCCAAGGTAAGCGTTCAGTAGCCGAATATGCCTTGGATTTCAGGAGATGGGCTCTTGATACCACTTGGGACACTTCCGCCAAAAAATCTATTTTTCGGAAAGGGTTGTCTCCACTGATTAAGGATGAACTTGCTCGTGCCGACCCTCCCACTGCGTTAGGTGACTTTATTAACTATTGTATCCGTATTGATGCTCGTCTGACTGAACGCAGACAAGAGAGATGGTTCGAAAATAATCGCACTAACCTTTTCCTACCTCCCTCCTCAGCTAAGGAACCTTTGAGTAGGATCACAAGGGAACCAGAACCTGAACCCATGCAGGTGGACTCTTTACAAAGACGGGTTAGTGATGCACGCAAAGAACATCGTATAAAGGAAAATCTATGTTTTTACTGTGGTAAGTCAGGGCACTTCATTATAAACTGCCCCAGCCGTTCTCGTAAGACTACTGCAGCAGTCATTCACTGTGAGTGTTGCGAGAGGAGCTCTGTCATGTCCGAGCCTCAGACTCCAGAGAGATCTGCTGCAAGAGATCTTGATTTTTCGGACTTAAACTCTGTTAGTTCTGGGGACAATGACGGTATAAATGCTGCAATTTTTCAAGTTTCCTCAGCGGTGTCCCAGCTGAGTTGTAAAAGAAATAATTCTCATTGCTTCCTTTCCATCAAACTCTGGGTGGACTCAGTCTGGGTGTCTAGCTCTGCTATGATCGACTCAGGAGCAAGTGGAAATTTTATGGATATCTCCTTTGCTCTGAAACAGGGGATACGTTCAGTGAAGAAGGCTACTCCAGTACAGATGGAGACTGTGGATGGCTCCCTGCTGACCTCTGGACCAGTGGATCAGGAAACAGAGCCTTTGAGGGTCCTTATGGGTAAAGCTCATCAGGAGAAAATGTATTTTATGCTTATCTCTTCTCCCCACTTTCCCATTATTCTAGGGCTACCATGGCTGCAGGCGCAGAATCCTACGATTAACTGGGAGACCAAGGAATTACACTTTCCGGAGAAACAGATGAGTCAAGGAGTTTCAGCTTGCTCTGTTCCTAAAGGAACCATGTCAGTCCCTGAACTACCAGCTGTATACCAGACTATGTGGATTTATGTGACAAGAAGAAGGCTGATCAGCTTCCTCCTCACCGTCTATATGATTGTCCAATCGAATTATTGCCTGGAGCCGAGATACCTTTTGGTAAGATCTACCCCCTAGCGGGGCCCGAGCTAAAAGCTTTGAAGGACTACATAGATGAAAATCTAGCCAAAGGCTTCATACGCCCCTCTTCATCTCCCGCAGGTGCACCCATCTTCTTTGTGAAGAAGAAAGATGGATCTCTGAGACCCTGCATAGACTATAGGGAACTCAATAAGGTTACTATTAGAAACCGTTATCCATTGCCTTTAATCCCTGAGTTGTTGGAGAGAGTGCGGCACGCCAAAATTTTCTCTAAACTGGATCTCCGTGGGGCCTATAACTTGGTCCGTATTAGACCTGGGGATGAATGGAAGACTGCATTCAGGTCACGCTATGGACACTTCGAATATCTAGTTATGCCTTTTGGTCTGAGTACCGCCCCAGCCACTTTCCAACACTTGGTGAATGACATCTTCAGGGATCTCCTAGATACATTTGTGGTGATTTATCTGGATGATATTCTAATTTTTTCTAACTCCACAGAGGAACATCATGGACATGTGAGAATGGTCTTAGAACGCCTAAGACAAAACCATCTCTACATCAAACTTGAAAAGTGTGAATTCCATAGGACCGAAATTCAATTTCTGGGGTATGTACTATCTACGCAAGGGATTAGTATGGATGGAAGCAAGACCCAAGCCATCAAGGATTGGCCAATTCCTAGAAATGTGAAGGAGGTGCAGCGCTTCATCGGGTTTGCCAACTTCTATAGACGTTTCATTAGGAATTTCTCTGAGGTAGTGTCACCTATCACCCAACTTACCCGGAAACAGTCTAGGTTCTCCTGGACCCCGCAAGCTCAGGAAGCATTTTCCTGTTTAAAGGATAAATTTACCACCGCACCTATCTTAGTACATCCCAACCCTGAGCTTGCCTTCATAATAGAGGTGGATGCTTCAGACTGTGCCGTTGGAGCTATACTCTCTCAGAGAACAGGTGAGAAGAATGTCTTGCATCCCTGTACCTTCTTTTCCCAGCAGTTGTCTTCGGCTGAGAGGAACTACGATGTGGGCAATAGAGAATTGTTGGCCATTATTGCCGCCTTCAAGGAATGGAGACACCTTCTTCAGGGAGCTGCACAGCAAATAGTCGTCCTGACAGACCATCGTAACCTTGAATTTATCAGGTCGGCTAAGTGCCTGACTCCTCGCCAGGCTCGCTGGAATCTTTTCCTAAACCAATTGAATTTTGTAATTTCTTATAGACTAGGATCGCACAATGGAAAGGCTGATGCACTCTCTAGGATTCATTCAGCAGAGACACGTCCACTTACTCCTCCTAAGACTATTCTTCCTGACTCTAGATTCCTGGGAGTGATTCATAATCAAGACCTACTTAATGACATCAAGGAAGCATACCATGCGATTCTTTGTTGGCTCAACCCCCAAGGGACGTAAGTCTTGTCTTTAAGAATGGTGTGTGGATTCAGGGACAACGTCTGTATATACCTGAAACAGTTAGATTGAGAGTAATGCAACTCATCCACGATTCCAAGATAGCCGGGCATAGGGGAATTCTAAAGACACAAGAATTTCTTTCTCGTTTCTTTTGGTGGCCCACTTACAGGAAAGATGTTTTAAACTATGTCACTTCATGTGAAGTCTGTGCAAGATGCAAAACACCTCGCTCCTCACCAACTGGTCTGTTACAACCTCTTCCCACCCCGTCCCGCCCGTGGGGATCCATTTCTATGGACTTCATTGTGGAGTTACCAACCTCTCAAGGGAAGAACACCATTCTAGTGGTGGTTGATCGTCTAACAAAGGCAGCTCATTTTATCCCTTGTGTCGGCTTACCCACTGCAAAACAGACATCAGACTTGATGATTAAGAATGTGTTTCGCTTACATGGAGTACCGGATGAGGTCATTTCGGATCGAGGGGTGCAATTCACTTCAAGGTTTTGGCAAAATTTCTGTGCCGCATTGGACATTAAAGTAAACCTTTCTTCTGCTTTTCATCCCCAGACTAATGGACAGACAGAACGAACCAATCAGACCCTGGAGCAGTATCTCCGCTGCTTTATCTGCCACCTACAAGATGATTGGGTGGATCTACTTCCACTGGCTGAGTTCTCTTATAATAACTCTCAGAGCGCCTCCACTAAGCAGTCTCCTTTTTACTCCAATCTAGGTTATCATCCTAACATTCTTCCTCGATTTCCCATAGATACGCCCTTGCCGGCAGTGGCTGAAAGAATCACTTCTTTACAAAAGAATATGGATCTTCTAAAGGAAAATCTAGAATTGGCTCAGGAAAGGTACAAGAAAGCAGCAGATAAATTTCGTAAACCTGCACCTGCTTTCAAGGTAGGAGATTTGGTCTGGCTGTCAACCAGAAATCTTAAAATAAAGATTCCATCGTCTAAATTGGGACATAAGTACATTGGACCTTATAAGATCAGTAAGATTATAAGTGCTGTTGCTTGTCGTCTTCAACTGCCCAGAACTATGAGAATCCACCCTGTCTTTCATGTATCCCTACTAAAGGCTGCAACACCCAATATGTTTCCTGGACGCTCTTCTCCTTGCCCTGACCCAGTGCTGGTCGATGGTCAGGAAGAATTTATGGTGGAAAGGATTCTAGATTCCAGGTTGTACAGAAATCAGTTGCAATATTTGATTAAATGGCAGGGCTACCCAGTGGAGGACAACTCATGGGAACCAGTCAATAATGTAAATGCTCCTCACCTGCTCCGCCAGTTTCATCAGAGGTACCCTGACAAGCCTGGTCTGAGGTCAACCGGAGGTTGTCCTTAAGGGGGAGTAATGTAAGGTTCTTTGTCTCTTTTGACATGTTCCTTGAAACTCAGTTTTCCGTCGGCCATTTTGCTTTCTGTCTTTCTGCAGCTCTTGCCCTCAGTTAATATGGAGTTTCCAGTTTTCATGTTCCCGCCCTGATTCTCTCCCTCTTGCTTCTTAAGCAGCCTCAGCTGAACAATCAGTGCTCCTGAATCAAGCCTCAGTCAGCCTGTGACCTGACTCCTGGAAACCTAGGATTTTGGACTCAGCTATTTCCTACTGAGGAACTTTGGAACACTTTTGACTTTGGAAACCTCAGTCTGTGAATCATGTTTGCAGAGAATTACGGTACAGAGAAGAGACTGAACCTGCTGGAGAGTTATTGTAGAGCTGAAGTTACTCTGGCCTGCTGTGTTCTCCTGCTCTGTCCTGCAAACTGTGTGACCTTTTCTGCATGCTTGTATGAAGTAATACAAGTCATTTCATATCAACCTATGTCTCATGTGTTTTCCTCGCACCCAAGCACAAGACGTTATAGGAACTGTACACTATACATGACACATTGGTGACGTGGGAGGAAAGGGCGTCGTTCCTCACAATTGGTGGCAGCGGTGGGATCAGAAGCTGTGATACCCGGGCTACCGTGTGGCGGTCGGCTTAGTTCCTCACAATTGGTGGCAGCGGTGGGATCAGAGTAATAGTGTGCGTGGGACCCCTACTCCCAGCCACTAGAGACTACCAGCGGTACTTTCACTGCTGGGGTCTTAAGGTCAGCCCAGCACTAGACGGTCAGAGTGTAAATATAACAAGTTGTGTGCAAGGTCAGGGTTGCAGCTCTGTCAGTAACCAAAGGTTCCCAAGATGGCAGAAGGCACCAGGAGTAGGGCAAAGGGGGAGGCCAATTCTGTGGCCTATGAGGGGTTCGATACCGATGAGGGGGAGCTCAGCAAGGGCTCCCCAAGGAGCCCAACCCCGTGCTCAGTCCCGCAGTGGACTGTCCACCCCCTGCCCGTCCCAGTTTGTACAGATCGGAGGCCCTCTTCCAAGCGGCTATGGCACAGCTCGAGGCTGGTAATGACGCCACCTATGACAGACTCCTGGTGGCGGCAGAGAAAGCAGCAGAGCGTGAGCAAGCAGCCGCGGAGAAAGCAGCAGAGCGTGAGCAAGCAGCCGTGGAGAAAGCGGCAGAGAGTGAGCATACAGAATGCCGTGAAGCTGCGGAGCGCCGGCACCGACTGGAGATGGCTCAGCACGGGCCCCCGCTGGACGCACTAGGCCACCGGAGACAAGGGCTTCCAAGGTCCGGGCGGAGGACTTGCCCTTACTTGAAAAGGATGGAGACCTGGATTCCTTTCTGCTGGCTTTTGAGAGGACATGCCTCCAACATCATCTGGCCCCGGATCAGTGGGCAAGGTACCTGACCCCCGTTTGAGGGGTAAGTCCCTGGAAGTTTTGGGGGACTTACCTGCCGGGGAGGAGCAGGACTACAACAGCATCTAGCGGGCCCTGATCCAACACTACAACCTCACCCCGGAGTCGTACCGCAGGAAGTTCAGGAGCCTGCAGCGGGGTTCAAAGGACACCTGGACCGACCACATGCGGGCCCTGCTGAGAGCTGCGGAGCACTGGACCTCGGGTCTAGAGCTCACTACCCGCCAGGAGGTCCAGGAACTGTTTGTCGTGGCGCAATTCTTGTGGAACTGCCCAGAGGACCTCCAGCAGTTCCTCCGTGACGGAAACCAAAGGGGGCTTCTGCTACAGCCACCCTGGCAGACGAGTATGCCAACAACAGGGCGCCGGAGCCAAAGAAGCCTGCCAGCAGCACCTGGAGAGGGGGTAAGCCCAATCCTGCCCCAGCCCCATATCCAGCCCCAGAGTGCAAGGGGTGTACCCCCGGCTACCCTCTCCAGGCCAGGAACAGAACCCAGACGTTGTCATAATTGCAATTAGCCAGGACACTTTAAGGCTGCATGTCCCCAGCGCCAGAAGGCCCATCCCTGTCCCAGAAACCGTCCACTGTTTTGTGTGTGGGAGGGGGTGGTGGGAGGTCCCTAGACAATTACCAACCCGTCACCATCGGCCGCTCAGCGGTCATGGGACTGCGAGACACAGGCGCTGAACGAACCCTGGTACGCCCTGAGGTGGTGTCCCCTCAAGACTTGGTACCTGGGAAAACCCTTTCCGTCTCCGGAATTGGAGGCGTTGAACCGGCGCTGCCCGTTGCCAAGGTGTATTTGGATTGGGGCGCCGGGAGGGGGATGCGGGAGGTGGGTAGTAACGCCAAATATTCCTGCAAATGTGTTGCTTGGGACCGATTTGGGGCGGCTAGTGTCCCAGTATGTGGCCACTGAAACCCCAAGTTCGGCTCCCCAAGAATGTCATGACTCTACTGTGAATGCTAATGTTAATGTATTGAATGTGCCTCCAACAGTGGAGGAGGGAGTGAAACCTGATGGTAAGCCATGCACTGACACTACACACACAGGGCTCACAGTGAGGACAGGTGAGGAGGCTGTAGGGGATAGCTCAGAGGTGGAGGGAGGGGCTGCTATGGGCAGTGTAGGGCCCCTAAGTGAATCCAGCCTGCTGAGTCTAGGGCCCCTGCAGGAAGAGGAACAGGCCATGGGGGAAGGGGGTGTCCCGGGAGAGGAGCCACCAGGTAGGACCCCAGGTCAGGAGTTCCCACATCCGGGATGTCAGGAAGTCAGGGAATTCTGCCTGACCCGGCAACTTGGTCAGGGGACGAGGGAAAGCAGGCGCTACCCGTGGTCTCAGCGGTCGTGGCCGCTGTTACCAGGAGTGGGAGCGCTGAAGCCCAAGGAGCCTCGCGGAGGTCCGACGGTTTCCCCCTCTCCGACCAAGTGGCTGCCGAGTCAGACAGTAGCCAGGAGACAGATCCCGGGGAACTGACAGAGGACATGGCAGTTTCCTCAATTCTTGCCACATCAAGTCAGGGATTTCAGGCAGCGTTGGAAGCTGACCCTAGCCTGAAGACTCTCAAGGAACAGGCGGCACAGCCTCCCCTGGAGTCCGACCGCGAGCGAGTGGTCTGGGACCAGGGACGGCTGTACCGGGTAACGGTCCAGCAGAGTTCACCGGAGGCGTGGCCCAGGGATCGACAGTTAGTGGTGCCCCATCCGTTCAGGGCGGAATTGTTAGACAAAGGATGATATTGGAACCAATGTTATACATGAAAAATGATAGATGTAGATTATATATATATAATCTCTATATAATAAAAATAGCATGTATATAGTATTGGATATAGATATACCAACTGCAATAGATAAATCTCAACACTAAGAACAGGAAGCAGTCAAAAGGTAATATAAAAATTAACATTTAGACAAAGGATGATATTGGAACCAATGTTATACATGAAAAATGATAGATGTAGATTATATATATATAATCTCTATATAATAAAATAGCATGTATATAGTATTGGATATAGATATACCAACTGCAATAGATAAATCTCAACACTAAGAACAGAAAGCAGTCAAAAGGTAATATAAAAATTAACATTTATTGCAAAAATAGTTAAAACCTGAAATAAGGCACAACGGGAATGCAAACTAACAGTGTGCGCAATGTAATGGGGCCATATGAACAAGCAGCGATAAACAAAAGGGTAGACAAAGTCAACAGATAATCACAGCATTACTGAGTGACAATATAATGCAAGGATATGAGAGCAGTATACATGCCCTAGAAATGTAACGGTAAGTACCAGGACATGTAAAGCATACCCACAAGGTGGCTCATAGCAGACATAATGAAATTGTAAATCATACCCAGAATTGTGAATACGCCGCTGGACAGATGGCCGCCCCGACGCGCGTTTCGGAGTTTCAAAAAACTCCTTCCTCAGGGGGCGCATGGACACATACCGCAGAAAAGAGCTCTATTTATCCAAAAGGTAGCGATTCACAGGCGCCGCTGCAGCACCGCCCACACCTGACAATCACCGCCGCACGCCAGAGCCGGAAACACGTGGGGCCCCACGTGGTCCGGCGTCTGACGTCACGGGAAATGATGTCAGTGCTGGAAGGCAGCAGACGGCGCATGCGTCAACAAACCTAAAGGTGGAAGCCAACACTAAAAATGGAGAATGCGGAGTATATAGATATGGACCCACAGGTACACAAAGGTGGCAAAAAACAAAAAAACACAATGTATATATATATGTACACAAACAATAACAAAACAGAAGCATGTAAGCAAATCACAATGGAAAAATCACAGTGAAAAATAACAATATATACAGCAGTAGTAATTAACAACATATTACCGCATATAGCATAATATATAAAAAAAATTATATATAAAGCCAACAACTGTACACATAGGGATATACAAAAAAACCTTTTTACAAAAATAAAGAAACATAAGCAAAAATAAACAGAAATACATAACAATATGAAGAAATAAAGAAAAAGAATTATATATAAACGCAATTCATCCAGATGGTCCTTAATCGTAGAAAATGTCTATGGACACATAGAGAAAACAGGAATGGATAAGTAGCTTCAATCTAAAAGATAAATAGAAGATAGATTAAAATTAATTGCGACAATATTAAAAACACCATTGAGCAAACCAGAAGCTGCATATTGGTGACATGAACAGGAGATTTTAAAGAAATGGGACAAAAGAGTTGTTCTCATTTAGTCCATACGGCTGGATGGTTTTAAGTGTCCAAATCCACCTTGTTTCCACCTGTGCCAGCCTTCTAGACAGATCCCCCCCACGTATATTGATAGTGAGCGCATCAATCCCCTTAACTTTAAGGAGAGAGGCATCACACTGATGATATTCAAAAAAATGGCGGGGTAAAGTTTTCAATAAAGTTACGTCCGTACTTGTGGAAGCCGCGGCAATGCCGAGCACATGCTCTCTCACCCTTACTTTGAGTTGCCTTGTGGTTAATCCTATATAAAATAGTCCACAAGGACAACTGGCACAATAAATCACATACCTCGAAAGGCAAGTGATATGATGCCGTATATCATAGCTTTTGATGCCTGATGAATTACAATTACTAAGTTAAGGGGATTGATGCGCTCACTATCAATATACGTGGGGGGATCTGTCTAGAAGGCTGGCACAGGTGGAAACAAGGTGGATTTGGACACTTAAAACCATCCAGCCGTATGGACTAAATGAGAAACAACTCTTTTGTCCATTTCTTTAAAATCTCCTGTTCATGTCACCAATATGCAGCTTCTGGTTTGCTCAATGGTGTTTTTAATATTGTCGCAATTAATTTTAATCTATCTTCTATTTATCTTTTAGATTGAAGCTACTTATCCATTCCTGTTTTCTCTATGTGTCCATAGACATTTTCTACGATTAAGGACCATCTGGATGAATTGCGTTTATATATAATTCTTTTTCTTTATTTCTTCATATTGTTATGTATTTCTGTTTATTTTTGCTTATGTTTCTTTATTTTTGTAAAAAGGTTTTTTTGTATATCCCTATGTGTACAGTTGTTGGCTTTATATATAATTTTTTTATATATTATGCTATATGCGGTAATATGTTGTTAATTACTACTGCTGTATATATTGTTATTTTTCACTGTGATTTTTCCATTGTGATTTGCTTACATGCTTCTGTTTTTGTTATTGTTTGTGTACATATATATATACATTGTGTTTTTTTGTTTTTTGCCATCTTTGTGTACCTGTGGGTCCATATCTATATACTCCGCATTCTCCATTTTTAGTGTTGGCTTCCACCTTTAGGTTTGTTGACGCATGCGCCGTCTGCTGCCTTCCAGCACTGACGTCATTTCCCGTGACGTCAGACGCCGGACCACGTGGGGCCCCACGTGTTTCCGGCTCTGGCGTGCGGCGGTGATTGTCAGGTGTGGGCGGTGCTGCAGCGGCGCCTGTGAATCGCTACCTTTTGGATAAATCGAGCTCTTTTCTGCGGTATGTGTCCATGCGCCCCCTGAGGAAGGAGTTTTTTGAAACTCCGAAACGCGCGTCGGGGCGGCCATCTGTCCAGCGGCGTATTCACAATTCTGGGTATGATTTACAATTTCATTATGTCTGCTATGAGCCACCTTGTGGGTATGCTTTACATGTCCTGGTACTTACCGTTACATTTCTAGGGGCATGTATACTGCTCTCATATCCTTGCATTATATTGTCACTCAGTAATGCTGTGATTATCTGTTGACTTTGTCTACCCTTTTGTTTATCGCTGCTTGTTCATATGGCCCCATTACATTGCGCACACTGTTAGTTTGCATTCCCGTTGTGCCTTATTTCAGGTTTTAACTATTTTTGCAATAAATGTTAATTTTTATATTACCTTTTGACTGCTTCCTGTTCTTAGTGTTGAGGGCGGAATTGTTGCGGATCGCACACGAGATTCCAATGGCCGGACACTTAGGGATCACTAAAACCAGGGCCAGGCTAGCTCAGCATTTCTACTGGCCTGGAATGAGGACCGAGGTGATAGCCTACTGCCGTTCGTGTGACACCTGTCAGAGGGTGGGGAAGGCGGGGCCGCGCCCCAAAGCCCCACTGGTAACTCTGCCCATCATCGAAGAGCCTTTCTCGAGGGTGGCTGTGGATCTCATTGGACCTCTGTCCACTCCCAGCCGCTCCGGGAAATGCTTCATACTAACGGTAGTGGACTATGCCACCGGTACCCGGAGGCGGTAGCTTTGTCGTCCATTCGGGCCGACAAAGTGGCCACTGCCTTACTGGAGATTTTCTCCAGAGTGGGGTTTCCCAAGGAAATGCTCACCGACCGAGGGACCCAGTTCATGTCGCAGCTGATGGAGTCTCTCTGTAAGCAGGTACAGGTGCAACATCTGGTGGCCAGCCCGTATCACCACAGACCAATGGCTTGTGTGAGCGGTTCAATGGCACCTTGAAGCAGATGCTGAAGATGTTGGTCGACTCCCACGGGAGAGACTGGGAGCGGTATCTCCCACACCTGCTGTTTGCCTACCGGGAGGTCCCACAGGCCTCAACGGGGTTCTCCCCCTTTGAGCTCCTGTACGGGCGACGTGTACGGGGGCCCCTTGCTCTGGTAAAGGAAGCGTGGGAAGGCGATTTAGCCACCCCTGGAGTGTCGGTCATTGAGTATGTCGTGCGCTTCCGGGACCGAATGATGGCCTTGACGCGGCTGGTGCATGACAATATGGCCCAAGCTCAGGCTGACCAGAAGCGATGGTACGACCAGAATGCTTGTGAGCGGACCTACCAGGTGGGTCAAAAGGTGTGGGTACTGGTCCCCGTACCCCAAAACAAGCTTCAGGCGGCCTGGGAGGGTCCATACCTCGTGCACGAGCAGCTCAACGCCGTCACCTACCTGGTCACCCTGGACCACGCCCGTGGAAGGAGGAAGGCCTTCCATGTGAACATGATGAAGGCCCATCATGAGCGGGAGGCTTAAGCTCACCCAGTGTGCAACCTTCCAGAGGAAGGAGAGGCAGAAACCCTCCTCGATCTGCTCACCCAAGCCAAGGCGGGTGGATCCATCGAGGATGTGGGGGTTGGCCACCAGCTCTCAGAGGACCAACGTTCCCAGCTGCGGGCCACCCTGCACCCCTTTCGGGAGCTGTTCAGCAGCCTGCCCGGAAGGACTGAGGCAGCAGTCCATGACGTGGACACTGGTAACCACCCCCCAATCCGGCGTTCAGCATATCGGGTCTCTCTTGAGGTGCAGCAGCAGATGCGCCAAGAGATAGACGAGATGCTGAGGCTGGGGGTGATCCAAGCGTCCAACAGCGCGTGGGCTTCGCCTGTAGTCCTCGTCCCTAAAAAGGACCGAACTACGCGGTTCTGCGTGGACTACAGGGGGCTCAACGCTGTGTCGGTCACCGATGCGTACCCAATGCCGCGCATCGATGACCTGCTCGACCAGCTGGCCGGGGCCAAGTACCTGACCATCATGGATCTGAGCAGGGGGTATTGGCAGATTCCCCTGACCCCTAGGGCACGGGAACGCTCTGCCTTTATCACCCCATTCGGACTGTACGAGTCCACGGTGATGCCCTTCGGCATGAAGAATGCCCCTGCCACTTTTCAGCGGATGGTCAACACGCTGCTCGGGGACTGGAAGGGTATGCGACCGCGTACCTGGATGACATTGCCATCTTCAGTCCCACCTGGGAGGATCACCTAGAGCACCTGGCGCAGGTGCTCGGGCGGATCCAGCGAGCAGGCTTGACCATTAAGCCGGAAAAATGCCAGCTGGGTATGAGTGAGGTCCACTACCTGGGACACCGGGTAGGTGGGGGAGCTCTGAAGCCAGAGCCCGGGAATGTGGATGCCATCGCATCCTGGCCCACCCCCAGGACCAAGAAGCAGGTGATGTCCTTTTTGGGTACTGCTGGGTACTACAGGAGGTTTGTTCCACACTATAGTGCCCTGGCCAAGCCCCTGACGGACCTCACCAAGAAAAGGCTGCCCGTCGCAGTCGACTGGACAGTCGCCTGCGAGACAGCTTTCCAGGCGCTCAAGACCGCCCTTTCTAGTTCTCCTGTACTACAGGCAGCCGACTTCACGCGGCCATTCTTAGTGCAGACCGACGCCAGCGACTTCGGCCTCGGTGCTGTGCTCAGCCAGGTTGACACTACGGGCCATGAACACCCCATTTTGTACCTGAGCAGGAAGCTCCTGCCAAGGGAAGTGGCCTATTCCACGATGGAGAAGGAATGTCTGGCAATTGTGTGGGCCCTGCAGCGTCTGCAGCCATACTTGTACGGACGCCAATTCACCGTGGAAACAGACCACAACCCCCTCAGCTGGTTACACACGGTCTCTGGGACGAATGGGAGGTTGCTACGCTGGAGCCTCGCTCTCCAACAGTACCACTTCACCATTCGCCACAAAAGGGGCAGGGACCATGGTAACGCTGATGGGTTGTCCCGGCAAGGAGAGGGTGCGGTAGGGCGCACGGGGGAACACAGGAATGTGATACCCCCTAGCGCCCTCAAAAGCAGGGAGGTGTGAGGTCGGGACCGCCACCATTTTGTATAGGGCCTGTACCAGCCTCCATTTTGTCAGTTCACACAGCCACAGACTTTTAGCTACACAGGGCCTATTAGCATATCCAGTACGACCGGTTTTGATGTCCACTAGGAATCAAAGGGGCTTTAGCATGCTAATTAGTTTAGGCCAGTGTCTGAATAAGATGGTCAGTCGTATGGTAAATAGCTCAAGCTCAAGCCATTGTTTCCTGCTCCATATGAATTGCAGGCCAGTTAATATGCGTGCTTCAAAGCAAAAGGGGAAGGGCCTAGCAGGGTTGAGAGCTGTAGCCAGGTACCCCTGTGCTCATTCCATTTCACACACAGAAGCACAAGGGACAGACTTGCCAAATGGAGCTGCAGCACATGCATTGGGGACTTTCCAGCAACTGAAGACTTTCACCTGGGGAACGCAGAGCTCCATGCCTCCCCATGACCATACAACCCGGTAATATTGAACTATAGCTTATACCTTTAAGCCTTGTACATTATCGTTGTATTTTATTCTGACTGCAAATCCATTGTAATTACGTTGTATAGCTTTACTGTATATTTCTGTAATTATCTAGTGCGCCCTTAAGGCAAATTAAACCATAAAATTAATCTTGGGCTGATGCTTTTACTCTGATCATGAATCTTAGAATACCCAGTGGGTAACAGGACAACCTCCCCGGCGGCCATTTGCTCTAGTAGTTCCCTTACTGACCTGAGAGACAAAGGGGGCGCCGGAGAGCTGTACCTGTGGAGTTACGTCACATTGGTGACGTGGGAGGAAAGGGGGTCGTTCCTCACAATTGGTGGCAGCGGTGGGATCAGAAGCTGTGATACCCGGGCTACCGTGTGGCGGTCGGCTTAGTTCCTCACAGTTGGGTAACCAGCTATACCTCTTAACCTCCTCTGCTTCATCACTGAGTCTTCTCTGCTCCCTGGAGGATAACACCCCTGCTCTGCCTTTTTCTGCATCTTCAGTTCAGTTGTTTATGATCCCATGGTTCCAGTTAGCTCCTCCGGTCACAGGACCACCACAACAGCCTCTGTTTTTCCATCTGTATCACCCTGTTGCATTTATACCATCTCTCCATGCTGCGTAACAGCTGCAGATCCAGACCAGGGAGTTTGAGGATCCTCTTCAGGAGGAGAAAGATATCACTACCATAATGATCTTCGCTGTGGGAACCCCTCTCTTCTATGTAGGCCTCTGGGTTGGACAATGTGTTCCACAAGGAACAAATCCCTGGTTTGTGTTTCACGCGTTGATACATTTTCTGTACTCTAGGTTTGGAGATAAAAAAATTTCAGGATTTCTTCTGATTACAAACTACAAAATCCTTTGAGATACAACCCTGTAATCTCTCTTTGCCAATGCAGGGGGTTCTGCTGACTCATAGCAGCAGCTGGATAGATGCTCTGATCGAGCCCCCAGGCACTCCGCATCCTTCCTTGGTTTATTGTATCTGCATCCAATTACCACCTATTAGCTCTACCCTCCACTGTATATATGTTCTGCTGGCACTGACATCAAACAGCTCTGTTACCATGAGCTTGTGGTTTGCCTAATTCTGCAGCCTGGTGATGCCTTGACCTTAAGAACATATTAATCCGTGTTACGTCAGTAGAGAATTAATGTATAATATAATCATCTGCAACCACGGTGCCTGCAAACGACGCATTGGGCACAACATTTCTTGGTATTATGAAATTGGACTGTGGGTAAACCATCTGTAAACCTTTCAATGTGTTCTTTAAATCCTTGTCTCATGCTCCGCAGAGCAGACTCTGTGCCAGATATACTACGGTGTTACAGTTTTTGCCAGATCACACTGCAGGTGGACGTGTATGGAGCTGCGTGCCAGCTGTGTTATACAGCTGACATCTGCATGCCACTGCTAGGATTGGAGATTACTCTAATCCCAGTAGTTCAACCTCTCAGATGTTGTGGTCAATAGCGTTGAGTGAATTTTTAAATATTCGGTTCGGATTACGTTCGCCGGCGAATATGGTTTTTGCAATATTTGTCAAACATAGCAGAACACCATTAGAGTCAATGGGAGTAGGAATGAGCAAATATGTTCGGAACCAATCGTCCAACATAAATTGGGCATGAACAGGGTACAAATATGGCATGAATATGGCAAAATCGTATTCGGCGATGTTTCCGAACATATTCGCTCAACTCTAGTGGTGAATTGTGTTTGTGGCATCTAATTTGTTGAAGTTCATTTACATGAATCGACTGGTGGCACAATATGACCACCGATAGGTAAACTTTTACCAATAGACGGTCATTTGACTACCCGTTGACACAGACAGACTGTCACAACTATCAGAGGCTTTGGGTTCAAAAAGGCTACCTCAGCCAGACAGCACAAGCTACTACATCTAGAAAATTTCACAGGAACGCCGACCAACCTTTAACAAGGGACCTGGTCTTACCATGGGGTTCAGTGGATTATTTCCACTGAAGAGCTGCCTTCCAGGAGAGCGAACCAGATGGTTGTCAAGCAGGGTAAAAACCAAGAGGTCACATCGGGATCAAAATCATAAGGTTAAGGGGTAGACAGGAAGGAATGATCAAAACCTTGCCAAAAATTAACCCTATAGCTCCATTACAAAGCAGAATCAAGAGGCCCAGGGAAAAATAGGACAGTCACATGTCACACAAGTAATAAAGGCAAGTTGTGTCCAGCGCCAAATCGGACCCGGAGATATGAATCGGTACAGACCAATTTCAAATGATGCGCCTTGAGTGATCTATACTGGATCACTCAGAGCGCATCGGCTGCCATGGTTCTCGACAGTGTAAGTCCTGTCTACACAGGATGATACACCTTTGCGAAATATGATCTTTTATGATGCACAAAAGATCACTTCACCTCGTGTACGAGCATTTTGCTCTTTTATTGGGTGATCAGCAGCCTGTTTACCCAGCTTTCAGGGTAAATGGGTCTTTAGTAATAGAGGGTGGCTCCTCTATCATCTCATTAGTCCCCAACAATGCAATTACAGGGAGCTAATGTATTGACATTGCAGGGAGGGGCTTAATAAAAGTCCTATATCCGCCATGTTAGTTCTCCTATGTAGCCCTGCTGCTGAGAATATACAGCATGAGAACAATCGCATGATCATACAGAACAATTTCAGCATATTGTACCTGAGATCGAATGATCACTGTTTTTAGATTTTAATAAGAACTAAAATTCACTGCACACTCTAATGAATGATTTGCAAAATATATGATCAGTTTATTGAACAAAATTATAACAAAAAATAGAGGCCACAATGGGATTCATCATAATAGAATGTAACTGAAACACCTAACGTTTCGACCCTCCTGGGTCTTAGTCATGGGGTTACTAAAAAGACTAAAAAAACATGTGAGAGACCATGTGCTTCATTCGGTGTGTGGTTAGCACAGTTTAGTGGCAGAGCTAGCTCTATTCACGTGCTACTTCCCTGTGATGTAAACAGGGTATAGTGCTTAGCACCCTTTGAGCGTACCCCTGTGAAGTAACAGAGGTCCGTACTCTGTGTTCCGTTCACACTGTGTGGCGTTAGCACAGTGTGCTTAAGGTACGCTCGCTGGTTCGTTCCATCATTATTCACACTAGCAGCAGGTTACATCTCTGCATAGTGGACCCTTGGTTGCGATTGCACTTTATTATTATATTTTATTTAGTGCAATCCGCCAAGCCTAACATCACCTCTCCACTGGTAGGTCACAAACAGCAGATCGGTGAAGGCTGACACCTAGCGCTCCGCACCGATCAGCTGCTTTTGCTACGGTGGTGGTCGGATGTAAACAATTTGAATGGAGCTGCCGGACGTAGCTCAGGTCACAGTATAGCGGACTCTACCAGCCGCGGCCTGGTAGTTTACAACCGCTCCTATTCTTTTAAACAGAGGCAGCGCTGTGGTAGCCAATAAATGCCCCTATACTGTGACTGGAGCTGCGCTTAGCGACTCCTCTCAAATTGTTTACATCCGACCACCGCTGAAGCAAAAAAACAACGATCGGTGAGGGCGCCAGGTTTCAGACTCCACTGATCTGCTATTGATGAACTACCCATGGATAGCTCATCCGTTACATATGTACAGACAACCCCTTTAAATGTCATAAAACATTATTGTGCTTTTGATCTTCAATACATGTTAATTTGGTATTGTGGCTAATCAGTGCTGACTAGGGTTGAGCAAAAAGATTCTCAGAACTCTCTTGTGGTCCATGACCGCCAGACTAGAACTTCCTCCCAGCTGCCTTGTCCTGTTTGCCACTTCTAACTAATAGGTCTCTGTGTGTGTTGCATTGGAAAAAAAATGACGTCGCAGGGCCTAATATTCAGAGCGGGTGTCGTAAATGCCGCATGTAGTAGGGGGTTCACGTTGATCCGGTCTGGCGGTCACAGACTACTGTTGTGGCCACTGTACCTGGTTCCTTTGAATCTTTACGCTCAACTTCAGAGTTGACAGTATCAAAAAGTGTAGAAGGACACCGTCACCGTGTAATACTTTGCTTCCCCACTGCATGAGAATGACACACTGGCTCAAATATTGCTCTGCAGGTTACACTTAAAGGGGTTGTACACCTTTAGGGAATTTTTTTCCTTGCATTAAAAGGCTGTATTTTGAGCAAAAAATTAATTTTGCAATTGAGTTTCATGAAAAATGTTGCATCATTTGCCTTCTGCAGCCTCTTTGCTGCACAGTCTGTGGCTGGCTGCAGAATGAGTTAACTGAGGGTCCTTCCTTCTAATGGTCTGGTGGTAAAGTTTGTAACTTTTTTATTGTCTTTTTCTAAGTTCCTTTCAGATGAGGGAAACAGCCTATCGAAGCCAAAATATGCCACATTTTTAATGAAACACAATTGCAAAAATGATGATGAAATAAAATTTTAGCAAAAAAAAAATATGCAATTAGGATTCCGGTAGTTATTTTTCATAGAACCCTTTACATAAAAAGGGATTGTCCTAAGTGAACAGTGATCAAGTTTAGATTTACAACTTGAAATTTTCCTTTATTTTTGCTTTTCTTCTTAGTGCCCTATATATGGAAAATACGGTATATAGTTTCTGACTTTGCTCCCAAAAAGACAAGTACAAAGTAAAGGTAATCTGCTTTAGTCATTACTAAAACCTTGCAGTTCTCGAGTGGATAGTTTTGCAACTCAAACATCTCAAAGAAACATCAAAAGGAAGAAAACTACTGTGTCAAGACTCAAGACTTCTAGGGACCTCTAAGCAGGGAGAAATGTGAAGTGATGCAGCCGCGTCCTGCGGCGTCCTCCTCCGTGCACCCACAATGAGGAAATTCTATGTGACTGTGTACCGGCTTCTACATTTATATTCTCATTTCGCAAAATCCTTCTTACCCTGCGGCATTTTCCATTAGCTCCGGTCTACTTGTGAATTCTGTATATTCTCAAAATTGTTTTTATTTATTTATAGCTGGTTTCATGATATATCATGATTTCAGGGGGTGTATAAAAATCAATAGGGTTTGAGTCATACAGTGACACATAGTAAACAGTAATATATAGATAAATAGTAGATAGATAGATAGCTATATAGTATAGATAATAGATAGATAGATAGATAGATAATAGATAGATAGATAGAATAGATATAATAGATAGATATAGATAGATAGATAGTAGATAGATAGATAGTAGATAGATAGATAGATAGATAGAATTAGATAATGATAGATAGATAGATAGATAGATAGATAGATAGATAGATAGATAATAGATAGATAGATAGATAATAATAATAGATATAGATAGATGATAGATAGTAGATAGATAGATAGATAGATGATAGATAGATAGATAGATAATATAGATAGATTAGATAGATAATAGATAATAGATAGATAATAGATAGTAGTATAGATGAATAGATAGATAGATAGTAGATATAGATAGATAGATAGATAGATAGATAGATATAATAGATAGATAAAAGATAATGATAATAGATAAGATAATAGATAGATGATAGATAATAATAGATAGATATAGATATGATAGATGATAGATAGAAATAGATATAATATAGATAGATAATAGATATAAATAGAATAGATAGATAGATAGATAGATAGATAGATAGATAGATAGATATAGATAGAATTGATAGATATATAGATATTAGATAGATAATAGATAGATAATAGATGATAGATAAGATAATAGATTACATACTGTAGATATATAGATAGATTGGTTGATCATACCAATTCTGTTGTCATCACCCTCACTGCCCCCTATCTGTCGGTGACCCCCAAGGTTCAGGCTTAGGTGCCCTACTCTTCTCCATCTACACCTTCAGCCTGGGATGGCTCATAGAGTCCCATTGCTTTCAGTATCACTTATATGCCGATGACATGCAGATCTACCTGTCACAACTCTGTTATCGGGTGTCCAAGGACCAGGGGCTCCTACCTGTCCATAATGCTAGGGGGCTCCCCATTGCTCAGAGACTCCAGTGCCAAACCCTAACATGACATACAAGTCATCCACAACCTGTGTCCTCTGTACATCTGTGACCTCGTCTCCGGTACTTACCTGCACGCAACCTCCGATTCTTCACAAGATCTCCTTCTCTCCTCCCTCTTATCTCCTCTTCCCACAATCGCATAAAGATTTCTCCCGCGCATCTCCCCTACTCTGGAACTCTGTACCACAACATATCAGACTCTCACCTACCATGGAAACCTTCAAAAATATCCTGAAGACCGACCTCTTCCGACAAGTCTACAACCTGCAGTAACCACGATCACCAAACCGCTGCACGACCAGCTCTACCCTCACCTACTGTATCCTCACCCTACCCTTGTAGACTGTGACCCTCGCGGGCAGGGATCCTCTCTCCTCCTGTACCAGTCGTGACTCATTTTATTCAAGATTATTTTATTTGTTTTTGTTATGTATATTCCCTTTCACATGTAAAACACCATGGAATAAATGGTGCTAAGTTACAATAAATAATAATAATAATAGATAAAAAAGATATAGGATAATAGATGAGATAGATAGATAGATAGATAGATAGATAGATAGATAGATAGATAGATGAGATAGATAGATAGATATAGATAGATAGTTAATGGAGTTCAGTCTTGAGAGGGTGCAAATGAGTTGCCATTGCAGCCAAGGGTCTGCTGAAGGCCCCCAGGCCTGCCATGTTAGTACTCCTGTGAAGTTCAGCCACATGCTGGGCTTCATAGAAGCATGTGACTTTAGCCATGTATTGCTATACAACGGCAGGTTCAAGTTTCCTAAAAGGACTAAAAACAGTAAAAAGTTTTTTAAAAAATTCTAAAACCTGAAAAAACAAACATTAAATCACCCACCTTGTCCCCCATTAAAAATAAAGAAATTAAAATGAATAAATACATGTTTGTTATCGCGGATTCTATAAAAGTCCCATCTTTGAAACTATAAAATTATTAAACCTCTTAGAAAAAATGCAATAAAAAGAATTCAAGACATCATACGTGTCTCAAAATGGTACCACAAAAAATATAGCTCATGATGAAGAAAACAAGACCTCACGCAGATCCATTGATGAAAATGTAATGTTTTTTGTTTGTTTTTTTACAAATTTATAAAAAAAATTCACCACTTAAATAATAAATAAAAAAAAAAAATGTTTGCATAGCCGTAATTGTGCTAACCTGGAGAATCATGTTGGCAGGTCATGTAAACTGCACAATGAATGCCACAAAATCAAAATCCCAAAGAAAAAGACAGAATTGACAGACAGTACATTATATGGTGAAAGAACTGGTGTCAATTAAAACTACAGCTTGTCCCAAAGAAAATCAATCCCTCATGCCATAATATAAATGGAAGAATAAAAGTATTATGGCTCTTGGAAACAAAGGAGAAAAAAATGAAAGTGCAAAACAAAAATGAAAACTGTCTGTGACGGGAAGGAGATAAAGGGATTATTCACTTTCAGAAAACTTTTCCCTAAATAGTGGATATCTGTGCTCTGAGTATTATTTAACATGAGTGTAAATGTGATTGCCTAACACAGTCAAATCCCAAATTATAAGAGAGTATTCACACTTATGCAAGAATATTATGTTAGTTTTGTTATTTTTATTTTCCTCCCAAAAAAATTTCAGTTTGTTTCTCAGAGGATTGGTACAGATTATGGCTGACATTAAAGGTGGGAAAACTTTTGAAATTGTTGAATTATTAATTACATGTCAAAAACCTGGCATTTTAATATGGGTGCGAGTCCCAGGAGTGGGATTCACCATTCTACATGACGGGTGTCAAACTGACAGCTGGCTCAGAGAATATGTAAAACACTGTCTTTCAGTCGCAAGAACTATTGAAGGTCTGACAACTGGAAATTCCGGGTCACGGTGATGTCAGCATCATGATCAGGTCAGCCGAGATCCCTCCTGCACCACAGTGGAGGTGGATAGTGTTAATGTAAGCGCTCCAATGACACAGAAGAAACAGGGGTGTTATCGGGTGGGGATTTTGTGAGGGGACAGTATAGATGGAGAAAGTGTAGGGTGACAAAATTGGGAGGGAACTGGTTAGTATTGGGGAAAGTGTGAGAGGACAGTATGGGGGGGGGGGAGGGGAAGAACGAAGTAGCAGGATCTAATATGGGGGATAGTTGTTGAATGAAGGAGACAATATAGGGGGAAGTGTGAGGCAGTATGGGAAAGTTTTAGGGGACAGTATGGGGAGAAAAGTATTAACGGACAATATGAGAGGATAGTGTGAGAGGGCAGTATAGGGGGAAAAGTGTGAGGGGACAGTATGAGGGAAGTGTGAGTGGACAGTATCTGAGGAATAGTGTGAGAAGATTGTATGGGGAGAAATGTGTCAGAGGACAAAATGGGGAATGAAGGGACAGTATGTGGGAGTGAGGGAAAAGTATTGAGAGGCAATGTGAGGGGACAGTATGTGGACAATGTGTGAGGGACAGCATTGAGGGGAAAGTGTGAGAGGACAGTAGAGGGAAAAGTGAGGGGACAGTATGGTGGGGAAAGTGTGAGGGACATTACTGGCAGATAAAAGTGTAAGGTTGCACAGTATGGAGTCTGAGTGGTATGTGGGGGCAGTATAAAGAGGGGATGACAGTGTATAATAGTGAGGGAGACAATGTGAGGGCACAGTATGGAGGGCACAATAAGAAAAAAGGGTAAGTGTGAATAAGGGGGCACAATATAGAGACTTTGCAGTATAAGGGGACACAGTGTGAGGGGACATTGTGAAGAGGAGCCCCATATGGCAAGGAAAAAACAGAGTACTATGAGACGGATAGTGAGGGGTAATATTTTGTGCAGGGAACACAGTGAAGGGAAATTATTCAGGGCCACAAAGTAAAGCAGATATTTTCATTCAGGGGCATTAAAATAACACTATTATTTTTAAGTCGGGATGTGCTACAGAAGACCAGAGATGATGGAAGTCTGCATAGATGAGATGTGGATGTGAAAGTCATCATAGTGTCTGGACAAGATGGAGAAGTAAAGAAAGAACAACTTCAATCAGAGAAGATGCAACCTAAAAAGTACCTGGGTGTAAATGTTTATTTGTGATACTGCCTATGTGTCATCAGTACTGTGGTTCTTGTATGGTCTGCACTCTGATGATGGCTGTTAACAACATCTCACAGTATCTCCTTACGTTAAGGACATACTGGAAGTTGAAGCTTCATGCAATATTATTGTATATGAGGCTGACCTGACACTGCAATTGATCACTGTACTAAGCTTAATGCTGTATTCATGTACTGTGATGATGATTCTGGTACTGTGTTACTGTATTAATGTTGATTGTGGAGATGTATTCCTGTACTGATGGTTGTTCAGATTATCTGTTCATGTACTGATGGTGGTTGTGGTGATGTATTTCTGCACTGATGGTGGTTCTGGTGCTGTATTCATGTATTGATGGTGGTTCTGGTGATGTATTCCTTTACTGATGGTGTTTGTTGTGGTGAAGTATTTCTGTACTGTTGCTGGCTCCGGTAAAGTATTCATCTAATGATGGTGGTTCTGGTGATTCTGTTTTCCTGTACTGATGGTGGATCTAGTGATGTATTGTACTAGTGGCAGTTGTGATGCTGTATTTCTGTACTGTTATCATTCTGATGATGTATTTCTGTACTGGTGATGGTTCTGGTGCTGTATTCGTGTACTGTTATTGTTTTTGATACAATGTGTTCCCGAGTAACCTGCCCCCTATTTTTCATACTGAATATAATATAGTTTATATTCTCAAAATGGCGCCTGCCCCGCCTGCGCAGTAACATCTATGGGCAATCCGATAGATGCTACTGAGCAGGTGCCACCGGAGCCATTTTGTTAGAGGAAAAAAAATTGTCTCCACCAAGATGGCGCCGGCGGTGCCTGCACAGTAGCATGTATTGGCGACAAATGAGAAAGAATTTTTTTTTTCAAACCAGGGATTAGTGACTTGTCATAAGCCATAAAGATAAATATATAAGCAGAGCACCACATAAAGCTCCACCCACAGGCTGATAATGATCAAATTATGCATGTATGTACATTTGAAAAAAATGTGGTAATAGCTACAGAAAGTGCATAAAAGGATAAGTCTCAGCAATAAGCTCTATTTAAGGAGAAAGCTGTATCAGTCTAAGTTTAAAAAAGGACAAGATATGAAGGATTACATAAGAAATACTATAGAAATTTGGGAGCACCTATTGCTGCAGTACTACTAATTGGTCTACCAGAAAGCTATGACACCACTTGTAACTGCTCTAGATGTGCGCCCAGATTATGAGCTTACATTGTGGTATGTCAGAGGAAAGCTTGTAGATGAGTATACGTGAAAGACAGAAAGTGTAAGCAGCAGTGGGACATCCAAAGCAGAATCTGCTTTAAAAATCCAAGATCTATCCAAAAATAAAAGTAGTTTGAAGGAAACTCATGAGTATTTTGTCTGCAAGAAATCAGGGCACCTAAAGACTGGCTGTAGAGTCTGGAAAGCTAGAATGAATCAGCTGAAAATGATCACCAAAGGGTTAAAAGTACCATTACTAAAGAATATGACACTTCAAGTGCTGAAGCTGCATTTACTGTTAATGCAAGTACATCAAAGCATGCATGGTGTATAGACTCTGGGTCAACTAGTCATATGACTAATGACTGAAGTTTATTTTCTAACCTTGACCAAAATAAGTCAGAGAAAGTGATCTTGGCTAATGGTCAGTATATGAATTCAGAAAGATTATGAAATAGTTACATAAATTGTCATGTCTCCCCAACACAAAGCAAAAGATCCCAGTAAAGGATTCGCTCTATGTCCCTAGTCTTGAAAGTAAAATGTTATCCGTGAAGAAACTCACAAGACAAGGAAATGAAGTTACATTAAGGCTAAGTGCACACGTTCAGGAATATTTGCGTTTTTTTTCGCGGGAAAAAAACGCGTCAAAAACGCATGTATTAAGCATCCTATCATTTAGAATGAATTCCGCAATTTTTGGGCACATGGTGCGTTTTTTTCCGCGAAAAAAACGCATCGCGGAAAATCTAGCAACATGTCCATTAATTTTGCGAAATTCTAGCGTTTTTTCCCGCTATATTATTGACCTAGAAAGTTCAGGAAAAAATCGCGGTAAAAACGCGTCAAATCCATGCAAAAAAATGCACCAAAAATGCGCAAAATCCGCGCAAAAAAACACGCGTTTTTGCCGCGAAAAAAGTCCGGTTTTGCTCAGGAATATTCTGCA
>JARQOD010000006.1:421915690-422021019 GCA_033576555.1 Oophaga sylvatica | reverse complement strand
GATGTTGTACTCCCTTAATTGTCCCAAAATCAAGTGGATTTTTGCTAAACACTTGGGCGTACTCTTGCACCACCCGTAATACCCCTTGCTTCTGGTGAGCGGGAGTGGTGTCCGTCCCAACATGGAGTTGCTGACACCATTCCGCCACCTGAGTTGCTGGGTCATTGTCCTCCTCTATTTGACAGGAGTCTAAGGACTCAGCCGGGAGAATAGAATTATTATCAACAGCATGAAGTTTAGCAATGGTTGCATAACGGGGTAAATTTACCTCATCATCTCCCCAATTGAGAAGCCGTACCGGTACTCTTCCATTCACCACCTCTACTACTCCTCTAGCAGTCATAAGTGTAGGTCTATGTTCTGAATGGTGGGGTTCTACTACAGCTTGGTAATTCTGTCCTCTCAGACCTATGGCTGCCCTGCACCAAATGATCATTTCACTCATTGGGGGTATCACAATAGGATCTGAGTCAGTGACCCGTACATTACCAATTTCGCCGTCGGTAAGCTTCGCTTGCTGCTGACACACCAGGGCCCGGATCTCTCTTTGGATTACTCCTCTCTGCCTTGGTCGGGCAATCTCAGCGAGCTGTTGGAGTAAGAACACAACTTCTCCCAAACAATTACCGATAATGTTAGTACCCAAAATGATATTTAAACCGTTCTCCTCATTTACAGTCTTTACTACCAGAAGCCCTTGGTCTTTCAACTCCTCTCTGCCCACCTTTACATCTACACATTTTGTTCCGAGTACTTCTACAGGAAGACCATTCGAAGCATACACAGTAAAGTCAAGGCTCGGAGGTTTAAGACTGTCCATTGACCAGTACTTGGTATATAGAGCATCAGGTATTAGGGTCACCTGGGTCCCAGTGTCTAACAATGCTGGAACAGCAATACCATCTAGAATAATAGACAGGTAGGGTCGCCCGCCCACATACCTGCGGTTCCAGTCTAGGGGGCCTGACGGGTATTCTCCTGGGTGTTGGCCCTTGGACCCAGGTTCTGCCCGTTTAAAGGACACTGTGTAGACAGATGACCTTTCCGGTTGCAGCGGTAACAGATGATCTCTCGACGAGGAGGGTGTTGATCAGAGGTTGCTCCTGGGGGTGGCGTTGTCCTCCTCCGGGGGGGCGACGTCTTCTTTCTTCTCCGGTGCATCCACGGAACGTCCTCTGGGCAGTCAGCTAACAAGATCTTTCCTTCCTCCTCTTTCCGCAGCTGCAGGGCACTCATTACAGCAGCCAGATTTTTAGTCAGCTGGCGCACCTCTGAGCGCAGACAGTCCAATTCACTAGGAGGTGTCACCTGCGCTTTGGCTTCAGCCACTAGCGGGGAAAAGGGGGTTACTGCCGGTTCCGGAGTGACTTCAGCCTGATGATGTTGGGTGGCCACCTCAGGTTTGCCCAGGGGCCGCAGCCCTTTTATTGCCATGTCCTTTAGGGCATCAAAGGTAGCATCCGGATGATCTAAGGACCACCAATTTACAGTTCTGCGTTCCTCTGGGGATCTCAATCCCTGTATAAATTGTTCTTTCAACATTTTATTCTCGTCGATAGCATTTAAATTGTTAATTTGCTTGAGTGCTTTCAGGGCTCCCTGTAGTCGGCAAGCGTAGTCCCGGATGCTGTCACCTGGCTGTTGTGAACAGTGATAGAAGGCCATCCGGAGATCCGTTTCTGTGCGGTCTTCAAATATGGCATGTAGCTTCAGGAAGATCGCAGGTACCGACTCCTGATCAACGGTATCCCAGGTCTCCACTTCCCTCTCAGCAGCACCAGTTAGCTGCCCTATTAGCACAGCAGCTTTTTGTCTCTCAGGCATGGAGTACATTTCTAGGATGCTGCATAACTTCCGCTTGAAGCCTGCTAATGTGCCTGGCTCACCGCTGTATTGGGGAAGCCATTTCGCCCCAGGCATATATGGGAGCGTTAGTGGCATGATCGGGACTACCGGACTGGATGCAGGGCCTGCGCCCCCATCTGGCGCTACAATACCAGACGGTGCGGGATTGGGGCCTCCGGCCGGGGCCGCACTGTCAGCCGGTTGTTGTGACATCTTAGCGCCCCCTTGGTTAAACGGAGCCTACCGGTTTCAGACGCTGCTACTTCACAGGCACCGCAGTGGGAACAGGACCTTCGTCGCAGGCGCTCTGATGTCAGAGCGTTCACTTCCTGTTGCAGGACCTGCCGCTGAGTCAGAGCCGGGGGCGTGTCCAAGACTTTGCGCGCTCTTTCAGGTACGCCCACCTTCTTCTCCAACGCCTTAGGGCGCGAATCTGGCGGCAAATATGGCGGTATTTGGCGCCAAACAACAGCAACAGTCTTTTTCGCCAAAACACTCCACAGGCACACAGGGCTCGCAATGCTGCAAGTTTCGGATCCTGTTCGTGATGCCAAGTTTTTGTGTCGACCCGCCACCACAATTGTGGGTTACCAGGGCAATGGGGTACTCAGAGCCGAGCCCATGGAAGTCTATGGGATTTGTCACAGGTAGCTGTGGCTCGGTCTGTGGCCCTGGCGGTCTGGCGTATGTTGGGGGGAATATTTACAGGGGATAGATTTATATACAGTTCGTGACGCCACCTGTAGTATTCTGGTAATTTATACCAGCGCTGCTGTAGATCTCTGAGGGGATGGTGATGCAGCTAGATGTCGGGTCCCCTACAGGTGGGACTGGTCCCTCAGATCGAGAGTTAGGTAGGGATTGTGCAGGCATGCAATAATAACTCAGTCTCACACGATCAGCGTCTTTCCATACCTTTACTTGCAAGATGATAAGGCAGGTCCCAGGGAGGCTGATGGGGTTGATGGAGGATGAGCTTTGAGGCAACAGCTAAGCAAGTTAGGGGCCTCCTTTACTGTCCAATGAAGATGAGTACGACCAGCCTGAAGCGTAGTCCCCTCTATGATTCCAGCTTTCCAAAGTTGTTCTGCCCAGTCAGATTTGTGTCAGGAGCCTTTCTGTGAGGGAGCTGAATTCTTATTTTGTCCTGCAGAGACTCAAAGTCTTCACTTCCCCTGACCCCAGTTACGTACTGACTATAAGGGGCTTGTTTGCCGCGACCTAGGGTCCGGTAAATCTCTGGTTTTCTCTTCACTATGCTTGTAACAATAGTGATTCTTCGGTCCCCAGTAACCGGTAGCAATGTGCAGGACTCTTCCAAGCCAAACGCACTTTTCCAATAATCTTCCACTTTGCCCTTCGATTTGCTCGACTCTTAATAGTTAGTTCAGTCTTTCTTCCAGTGGGGCACAGCTCTGACTAGACTAAGGTGAATTAGACCACCTGTACCAGCCTCCACGTTCTGAACTGCTAACAGGCTCAAACTGGACACGTCTACTCTGTCCAAGGACAGGAAACTGACTGACTAGAAAATCACTCCCTTCCACACCCCTGCTGGGTGTGTCAGAAGTGTACATGATGTCATGAAGAGACCTTAACTGTTACCTCTCCACTCATCCTCCTGGTATTGTGTACCAGGGCTACACAAAAATGTCACCTGTGATTGACTGCATGTAACTGTAAGCGTAGATACACATGACCGTTTTATCTCCATCAGAAAAAAAAAACAGTTTGATTATTCCAATCAGACTATGAGTCTAACCTGTCACAAATGGTGACACATTTAAGAAAAAAAACAGGTGAACACTAATTAAAGAGACTACAAAAAAGGCACACGTGGAAAGATGAATGAGGTGCAAACAAAAAAAGGTGCAAATGTAATAATGAATCGGGCCTAAAATTCTTAACCCCTTATCGACCGCCGATACGCATTTTCACGACAGTCATTAAGGGTACTTAAACCACAGCGCCGTTAATTAACGGCGCTGTGGAAAAAGTGAATAGCGCCCCCCACAGTCGGATTTTCTCCGGGGTCTCGGCTGCCGACCACAGAGAACATGAATCGGGTCGGTTTTTACCGACCTCGATGTTGCAATCGCCGTTATTAACCCTATAACGGCGATAGCAACAAAAAAAAAGATGTGCCATATAATTTCTCTCTCCTCTGATGTGATCGGACAGCAGAGGAGAGAGAAATAGGGTCACCAATTCCCCCCTTTGTGGCCCCTGGTGGTCTTAGGGCCCTCCTCTGTCCCCCGGTGCCGCCGCAATGCTCCAAAATGGCGGGCGCGGGTAGCCAAGACCCCAGAGAACATAATAGGGGCCCCCGCAGTCACCACTCTTTTGCGATCGCCATATAACGGCGATCGCAAAAGAAAAATCACAGCCGCGATCCTGCCTGTAATTTCTCTCCCTCTGATGTGATCGCACGTCAGAGGGGAGAGAAATAGGGTCCCCGGGCCCCCGATCCCCCCTGTACCTTCCTGGGGCCCCTCTGTGTCCTCCGATCCTCCCCCTGTCCTCCGATCCTAGGCCTCTTCTTCCTGTAAAAAAAAATGGGTAACTAAACGATCAGGTTTGTGGAAAAAATATGATTTTTTATTTTCACTCCCGGGCGTTATAAACTTCTGAGAAGCACTTGGGGGTTCAAAGTGCTCACCACACATCTAGATAAGTTCCTTAGGGGGTTTAGTTTCCAAAATGGGGTCACTTGTGGGGTGTTTCCACTGTTTAGGCACATCAGGGCCTCTATAAACGCGACATGGCGTCCAGCCAATTCTGCGTTGAAAAAGTCAAACGGCGCTCATTCCCTTCCAAGCTCTGCCGTGCGCCCAAAAAGTGGTTTACCCCCACATATGGGGTATCTGCATATTCAGGAGAAATTGCACAACAAATATTGTGGTTCATTTTTTCTTTTAACACTTGTGAAAATAAAAAAACTTGGTTCCGAAGTAAAGCTTTTGCAAAAAAAGTTAAATGTCAATTTTTTCCTTCCACATTGCTTCAGTTCCTGTGAAGCACGTAAAGGGTTAATAAACTTCTTGAATGTGGTTTTGAGCACCTTGAGGGGTGCAGTTTTTAGAATGGTGTCACTTTTGGGTATTTTCTATCATATAGACCCCTCAAAGTGACTTCAAATGTGATGTGGTCCCTAAAAAAAAATGGTGTTGTAAAAATGAGAAATCGCTGGTCAAATTTTAACCCTTATAACTTTGTAACAAAATAAAATTTTGTTCCTAAAATTGTGCTGATGTAAAGTAGACATGTGGGAAATGTTATTTATTAAGAAATTTGTGTGACATATCTCTCTGATTTAAGGGCATAAAAATTTAAAGTTTGAAAATTGCTAAATTTTCAAAATTTTTGCCATATTTCCGTTTTTTTCATAAATAAAAGCAATTCATATAAAAAATTTTTTACCACTAACATGAAGTACAATATGTCACGAAAAAACAATCTCGGAATCAGTAGGATCCGTTAAAGCGTTCCAGAGTTATAACCTCATAAAATGACAGTGGTCAGAATTGTAAAAATTGGCCCGGTCATTAAGCTGCAAATTGGCTCTGTCACTAAGGGGTTAAGCTTGTTAAATGACTTGAATGGGCAGCACGGTGGCTCAGTGGTTAGCACTGCAGCCTTGCAGCGCTGGGGTCCTACGTTCAAATCCCACCAAGGACAATATCTGCAAGGAGTTTGTATGTTCTCCCCGTGTTTGCGTGGGTTTTCTCCGGGCACTCCGGTTTCCTCCCACATTCCAAAACATACAAATGGGGAATTTAGATTGTGAGCCCCAACAGGGACAGCGACGATAATGTTTGTAAAGCGCTGTGGAATTAATGGCCCTATATAAATTAGTAAAATAAATAAAAAATAAATAACTGACAATTTGCGGTTTACTGTTTCAAGGTACATGAGGACATCTCGGGCGGTAAATCCTATAACTCGCTTCTCCTGATTTTCATTTCTTACTCATACACCGGAGGTTGAACGCTTTGAAGTTGAAGAATCGCACATCAGGAAATCGAGTTCTCTCGGAGTCCAGGGCTCTGCAGTCATTTTTCAGTAAGTCACACCGCCAAGAGTCCGGGGGGATAATGTAACGACGCTCTCACGTTCTGTCCGCAGCTCAGTGCCTGCAGCACGCTCATTATAGATTTGTTATTCTTTCCGTGTAACCCAGCGTTGTGGTCCAGGAAACGGAAATAAAGTCGCTTAAACTGAGGCAAAGGGCAAGTCAGTGAAGGGTCAGATGATGGACAAAAATAGTGTAATGTGTAAGGTACAAGAAAAGATAAGATTTACATATTATATATATATATATATATAATATGAATGCTGGGTGTATAAGAATACACAGAGTCAGTATTGCGGCAGGTAGAGTCCCCACTGCTCCATATTTTAGAGGTATAAACAATTATGTGTTAGGTAATATGGTGCCTATGTTTTTCTAAAAAATATCTTCATAAGATTGGGCCCATGAAAACTGTCTGAAAGAAAAATTGTCTTGTTGCCCATAACACCAATCAAAGCACAGCTTTCAATTTTTAAACAGCTCTGGTAAAATGAAAGCTGTGCTGTGATTGGTTGCTATGGGCAACTAACACAGTCTTTTCTTAGTTTTGATAAATCTGTCTAGTTTTTACAGTCACTACCGAAAGTGTTGGCACCCTTGAATTTGTCTCAGAAAATCAATGCAATTCCACATGTTTTGTTATACACATGCTTATTTCCTAGTGTGTATTGGAGCAACACAAAAAATAGAGAAAAAAAAGGCAAATTGGACATAATTTCACACAAAACCCCAAAAATAGGCAGGAAAAAGATTCTGGCACCTTTCCAAAATTGTTGGTAAACAACTTTGTTTCAGGCATGTGATGCTCATTCAAACTCACCTGTAGCAAGTAACAGGTGTGGGCAATGGAAAATCAATCTTTGGATTGTGTGTGTGTCACACTAAGCATGGAGAGCAGAAAGAGGAGAAAAATAATGAGGACTGAAGAACTAAAATTGTTCAATGATATCGACAATCTCAAGGTTACAATTCCATCTCCAGAGATCCTGATGTTTCTGTGTCCACGGTGTAAAACATATTGAAAAAGTTTATAGCCCATGGGCACTGTAGTTAATCTCTCTGGATGTGGACAGCAGAGAAAAATTGATGAAAGGCTGTAATGCAGGATAGTCCAGATGATGGATAAGTTCCAAAGACATTCAAGATGTCCTGCAGACTCAGGGTGCATTAGTGGCAGGGTAAACTATCCCTCGACATTTGAGTGAAATGAAACGCTATGGCAGGAGACCCAGGAGGATCCAACGTCTGACATAGACATAAAAAAAGCTAGACTGCAGTTTGACAAAATATACGAGAGTAAGCCAAAATCCTTTTGGGAAAGCATCTTGTGGACAGATTGAGACCAAGATAGAACTATTTTGGTAAAACACATCATTCCACTCTTTGCCGAAAACAGAATGAGACCTACAAAGAAAAGGAAACAGTACCTACAGTAAAATATGGTGGAGATTCAAAGACGTTTTGAGGTTGTTTTGCTGACTCTGGCACTGGGTGCAATGAGTTTGTGCAAGGCATCATGAAATCTGAAGATTACCAAAGGATTTTAGGTCGCAATATAGTGCCTAGTGTCAGAAATCTGGGTTTGTGTCTTATGTCATGGGTTTTCAAGCAGGACAATGACCCCAAACATATTTCAATAATCATCCAGAATGGATGGAAACAAAGCACTGGAGAGTTCTGACGTGGTCAGCAATGAGTCTGGATCTAAATCCCATTGAATACCTGTGGAGAGATCTTAAAATTGCTGTTGAGAGAAGGCGCCTTCAAATATGAGAGAACTAGAGCAGTTTACAAAAGAAGAGTGCTCCAAAATTTCAGATCCAGGTGTAGGAAGCTTGTTGATGGATATAAGAAGCGATTGCAGTTATTTATTCCAAAGGGTGTACAACCAAATGTTATATTGAGGGTGCCAACAATTTTGTCTAGTCCATTTTTGGCGTTTTGTGGGAAATTATGTCCTGTCTTACACTGGCTGTTGATTTCAGTTATGTATGTTTGACTCTTTTTTACGTTTTTTTTTTTTTTGTACGTTTTTGAGAGAAAAGTCAACGGGAACCAAGTCGCACAGGAGACTAGTTGAAAAAGCCGGTCCCCAGCAGCTTCTCATCTCCCGCTCCCCTGGAGTGACAGGTGTCTCCCTGCGTAACTGTATAGGGTGAGACCTGTCACTTATTGGCAGTGGATGGGAGAGGCTGCCATGGATTGGCCTTTTCAACTGTTCACCCATGAGGCTTGGTCCCCGAAGGTTTTGTAAGTATGTTTTTCTCGGAAATTCCACAGCATATCAGAGACAAATATACATGGCTGAAATCATAGAAACAGTGTCTGATACATGCTGCCGCTGGATCGCAGCAGTCAGGTTCCCTTTAATTGATTTACTCATGTCTAGTTAAAACACATAAAAAAATCTTTAGCCATTGGGATTTCATGAAACTCGGGCATTGCGCTCACTTTATCGGTTGCCGGACTACCTACAACTGTAGGCTACTGGACTATACTGAATTTATAAATGATGAAAATAGATAAAGTTATTATAATACTCAAATATACAGGTATATAATGTAAGTCAGTAAACAAGTGACTGTCATTGTTTTACTTGTGCCAAATAAAGAGTCCATTGGGTGGTCCTACACTTCCCAGGTACCATCCGCAACAGCAAACCTCAGGATCAGCGATGAGTGGCAAAATTGGGATTGAATATACATTAGAAAGTTGACCCCATCTTAGTAGTAGCCTCTAGGGCAACATTTTGCTAAAGTCTTAGATCCTTTGCATTTTAAGAGCAGGTACTATTACATCGTTGATAATCTCTGTTATGACCATTATGGAATAATGATATACGAGAAGCCCAAAGCAAAGAGCAACAAGAGTGAAAACTACTGAAAAAGGTCTTAAACCTCTAATACTGGCCCAGAAGACACATAATGACAATTTCAGACCTCGCTGCTCTCACCGGTTTCTCTTTTGCTGCCTAATGTCCCAGATATTTGTAGAATTGGATTCAGAGGCTTTGCTCAGAGTTGATGCGTCATGTTTCTGAAGCTCAGCGTGCTATGGATCCAGCTGTGATCGTATGACCTACATGCTAAGTGGAAACACATTGACATGAGAGGAGTCACTGGATGTAACATGCTCAAAACACGAGTCATACCAAATCCATGTCACTGACCGTCATGCCGATGTCACTGTCTGCCAAATGGACGCTCGGCGCCATCGTTCTCTGCTAAAAACTACATTTAAAAAATTGCATTAAAGTCATAAAAAATAGAATTCAGTTGTACATTTTTTTCCTTGAGATAACTCTGTCAAAGAGCGATTTTTTGTAACGGCCTTCAACTCGATCTCGAGCCATGGCAACTTGACGAATGAATGATCTGTAGGAAGATCAACATTTGTGCAAGTGTAGGGTCATCTCCGAAAATATCTTGATAGTATTAAGTCATTGGGTCGTTGGTCTTCCTCTTTGCCTTGTTCCTTTCATTTTTCCAACCATGTTATCCTTCTCAGTGATTTACTGTCTCAAAAGTGTGAGCACACATGCAGAAAAAGCTTTGGGTATGCTGACAGCAATGGATGGTAAGGGCACCCTTGCAGTTGCCAAATATTTTTTTTTAAATATCTTTCCAGATTTGCCTTTTTTTCATATGTTGTGGCTTAGTTTAGTGGATGAACTCTAAGGGTGTGTTCACACCATATATTCTCGATTTGCTTTTTGCTGCAATTTTTGGAAAATTGAGTAAAACAAATAACACAAATGCATCAACTGGACAAATCCCATGTATTTGAAGAGTTATTTTAGGCAGCAGATCTTCTCTAAAATTCTCCTTGAAAACCATTTAAAAAAATTATTGGAAAACTTTTACTATTCCCTGACTATGCTGGTCAAATTTGGAGTTTTTTTAACTTGTTTTTTTTTCTTGAAGAAGCTTTAGAAAAATAAAAAGCCTGTTGGCAAAAAAGTACACTCTTGGAAGTAGATTTTGATGGAATCTGCCAAAAGTAAACACAATACAAACAAATGGCTGCAAAGAAAAAAACTGGAAAAGGGAAAAAAAACTGTTCAACATAACCTCAGGTAAGAGATGATCTGGGTCTATAGGCCCCCCAAAGCAGGATCCTGTCCAGTGCATGGAAACTCTGTGTATTCCGTTTACATTATTTGCTTATTTAGACATCCTGTGAAATATAATGATTTCTGTGACATTACTTTTTCATACAACCCTTTCAATTTTTAGTAGAAAATAATTGTGAACTTGTATTATTAGATTTAAAGCTTGTCATTGAAAATCATGATGAAATAAGATCAGTCCACTGAATAAATACAATTGAGTTCCCTGGAGGTTGATCATGAGATTGACCCATGTCTGTGTTTTCCAAAGAAACATTCTTTTAATTGCCTTCGATTTGGTTTCATCTTATCTCAATTTGAATTTTACAATAACAAACACTGTTGGCATTTTTTTACGCCTCTATTGATGCCAGACTTCCGTTTCAGCAAGTTATCCATAAGGTTCACACAGTCTAACAAAACTTTCCTCTTTCATGAAAGCATGATAATAGCAATAATTATCATTATCATCCAAAATACGGTGCTTATTTCTATAGTTTGTGCATATAGGGGTAAATTATTTTCTGTAATTTTCCAGTGTTTGCTTCAAAATTTTGATGGCAAGAAGAACAAACAAATCAATTTTGTAACAAATCAAGCCAGACATGTCACTCGAAGCAAGAATCAACAAGCTACAACTTACCTACTTTGGACATATGACATGAAGAGATCAATCGCTGGAGAAGGACATCATGGTCGGAAGAATAGAAGAAGCAAGGTGAAGATCAAGACCCAGGGGTGTATCTAGGCTTTCTGGCACCCTGGGCAAGAATTCGGTTCGGTGCCTCCCCCAAGCACACATGCGATTCGCACACTTAGTCATGTATCGACGAGCTGCTCTCCCTAATGCTCTCAATGTTCAGTGAAAAATTGAGAGAAGCAGGAAGAGAAGCATGATATCATAGGACCATAAGTATGAAAATCGCATATGAGTGAAGTGTCCATGTGATGACTACTGGAACCTGCAGAGCTGAATCCTAACATTGCAACTTCTGAATTCTCACAACAAATGCACTGCACACTTTTAGGGTTCTCCCTTACCTTGGCAAGAGTACACGATCATGTCAGCCCAAGCATGTGATTTATATACTTCTGGCCACATTCCGACTAGACGTGCCCGGCCTCGCTCTGTTCATTTTCATTGAGTGAGGCCACACATGTCTAGTCAGCATGTGACTGAATGTATGTAAATCACCGGCACGAGAGAATCCTAACAGCGTGCAGTGCGCACTGTGAGAATTCTGAAACTGACTAATTCTCATGTTTTTATTTATGTTATTATTATTATTTATTTCTATAGCACCATTGATTCCATGGTGCTGTACATGAGAAGGGGTTACATACTAATTACAGATATCACTTACAGTAAACAAACTAACAATCACAGACTTGTACAGAGGGGAGAGGACCCTGTCCTTTCGGGCTTACATTCTACAGGATGGGAGACGGAGACAGCAGGTTGGGGGATTGCAGCAGTTCCGGTGTTGGTTGAGGCGATATCTCCGGTAGTGGTGAGGAGGCAGTGGGGTCATTGCAGGCTGTAGGCTTTCCTGAAGAGATGGGTTTTCAGGTTACATCTGAAGGATCCGAGAGTGGTTGATAGTCGGACGTGTTGGGGCAAAGAATTCCAGAGGATGGGGATATTCAGGAGAAGTCTTGGAGGCGGTTGGGTGAGGAGCGAATAAGTGTAGAGGAGAGAAGGAGGTCTTGGGAGGACCAGAGATTACATGAGGGAAGGTATCGGGAGATTAGTTCAGAGACATATGGGGGAGACAGGTTATAGATGGCCTTGTAGGTCAGTATTAGTAATTTGAATTGGATTCGCTGAGGGAATGGGAGCCAGTGAAGAGATTTGCAGAGGAGAGATGTGGAGGAGTAGCGAGGAGAGAGATGAATTAGTCGGACAGCAGAGTTAAGGTACTGCCACACTAAACAATCCCGCTAGCGATCACGATAACGACGCATACTAATGCGATCGCTAGCGGGATTGTTTCTATATCGCTAAGTGCGGCCGCATTTAGCGATATAGTTAACGACGCTATCGCCGTTAGCGATCTTCTTAACGACTTTAGCGGTACAAAAGTACCGCTAAATCGCTAAGAAAAGGTGCCACACAGCGATTAGATACTTACCCAGCGGGAGCGCCGACGAGAAAATAGGGTCCGGAACGATTCCAGCGACGAGCGAGATCACAGCAGGAAGCTCGTCGCTGGCAGCTGCCGCACTGAACAACATCGCTAACAGGATCGCTAAATAGTGACGTTTTTTAGCGATCCCGTTAGCGATATTGTTTAGTGTGGCATACCCATACAGGGAGAGGCCAGAGAAAAGGATGTTGCAGCAGTCGAGGCAGGAGATGATGAGGGCATGCACAAGCATTTTAGTAGATTGAGGGTTGAGGAAGGGACGGATTCTGGAAATATTTTTGAGCTGAAGGCGACAGGAGGTAGAAAGAGCTTGGATGTGTGGTTTGAAGGACAGGGCAGAGTCAAGGGTTACTCCGAGGCAGCGGACCTCCGGTATGGGGGAAAGCGTGGTGTTGTCAATTGTTATAGATAGGTCAGGTAAGGAAGATCTGTGAGATGGGGGAAAGATGATGAATTCAGATTTGTCCACATTGAGTTTGAGGAAGCGGGAGGAGAAGAAGGAGGATATGGCTGATAGACACTCAGGGATTCAGGACAGCAGAGAGGTGATGTCTGGACCAGAGAGGTAGATCTGAGTGTCATCAGCATATAGGTGGTACTTGAATCTGTGAGACTTTATGAGTTGCCCCAGGCCAAGTGTATAGATTGAGAAGAGTAGGGGTCCTAGAACAGAGCCTTGGGGGACTCCAACAGAGAGAGGGTGTGACGAGGAGGTAGTGTGGGAGTGGGAGACGCTGAATGTGCGGCTGGAAAGGTATGAGGAGATCCAGGATAGGGCAAGGTCCTTGATGCCAAAGGAGGAGAGAATCAGTAGTAGAAGGCAGTGGTCAACTGTGTCGAAAGCAGAGGACAGGTCAAGAAGGAGGAGTATAGAGTATTGTCCGTTAGCTTTGGCTGTGAGTAGGTCGTTAGTAATTTTGGTCAGGGCTGTTTCAGTGGAATGATGGGGGCGGAAACCAGATTGTAGATTGTCAAAGAGCAAGTTAGATGAGAGATGGGAGGAAAGTTCAGCGTGGACATGCTGTTCCAGGAGTTTGGAAGCGAGTGGGAGCAGCGATATTGGGCGATAGCTGGACATAGCGGTTGGGTCGAGGGTTGGCTTTTTGAGGATAGGCGTGATTGTGGCATGTTTGAAAGCAGAAGGGAAGGTACCAGAAGTTAGTGATAGCTTGAAGAGGTGGGTTAGTGATGGGATAAGAGTGGTGGCGAGGTTGGGGAGGAGGTGGGATGGGATGGGGCCGAGTGCACAAGTGGTGAGGTGTGATTTGGAGAGAAGATGAGCAAGCTCCCCTTCCGTAATGTTGGGTAAGTAGGTTATGAGGTTTGGGCATTGGTCAGATATACAAAGGGGTTGTGGTGGTTGAATACTAAAGACTTGCCGTGTTTGGTCTATCTTGTTTTTGAAGTGCATGGCGAAGTCCTCAGCAGAGATAAGGGAGGTAGGAGGGGGCAGTGGTGGGCGGAGGAGGGAATTAAAAGTATTGAACAATTGTTTGGGGTTGTGGGATAAGGAAGATACAAGGGATGTAAAGTAGGCCTGTTTAGCAGAGGTGAGAGCTGATTTGAATGCAAGTGTTGCTTGTTTGAGTGCAGTGAAGTCTTCTTGTGAATGCGTTTTCTTCCAGCGCCGTTCAGCAATTCTGGATGCTTGCTGAAGCTTTTTTGTGGTGTTATTGTGCCAGGGTTGTCTATTGATTTGTCGCAGTCTGTTATGCATGACAGGGGTGACCGAGTCAATGACTGATGCAAGAGTGGCATTGTAGAAACTAGTGGCAGTGTCTGTGTCGTGGAGTGAGGATATGAATACCAGTGGTAGAATAGAGTCAGAGAGTTTGTGGGTGTCTAGGTGAGCAAGGTTTCTGCGGGGGTGCGCATGTTGCTGGACATGGGTGACAGGTGAGGAGGACAGGGATGAGAAAGTGAGTAGATGGTGGTCAAATAGGGGGAGAGGGGAGGTTGTGAAGTTAGATAGGGAGCAGAGACGGGTGAAGACCAGGTCGAGTGTGTGCCCGTCTGTGTGCGTAGCTGATGAGGACCACTGGGTAAGTCCAAAAGATGATGTAAGGGACAGGAGTTTAGAGGCTGCCGACTGGTGGATGTCAATGGGGATGTTGAAGTCACCCATGATGATGGTGGGAATGTCAGCAGAGAGAAAGTGGAGGAGCCAGGTGGAGAATTGGTCAATAAAGGCAGTGGTCGGGCCCGGAGGTCGGTATATGACGGCCACTTTGAGGTTATAGGGAGAGTAGATGCGGACAGAGTGGAGTTCAAAAGAGGGGAGGATAAGGGAAGGAAGAGGTGAGATTGGGTTAAAGATACAGTTAGAAGAAAGGAGAAGGCCCACACCTCCACCATGTCTGTTGCCGGGGCGGGGAGTGTGGGTGAAGTGGAGGCCGCCGTAACATAGCGCAGCAGGGGAGGCGGTGTCGGAGTGTGTCAGCCATGTTTCAGTGAGGCCAAGGAAGGTAAATTTATGAGAGGTAAAGAGGTCATGGATCACATGGAGTTTATTGCAGACGGAGCGGGCATTCCAGAGTGATCCAGAGAGAGGGAGCAGGGTGGTGGGCGTCAAGGGCACGGATTTGAGGTTGGAAAGATTTTGGGTGTTAATACTGGGTTGGGAGCGATAGGAGGGAGTAATAATGGGAGGTATGAGCTGTGGGGGTCCAGGATTGGGAGATATGTCACCATCAGTGAGGAGAAGCAGAGAGAGACAAAGTATGTGGGAGAAGGACAGTGGGCTGCTTGTTTTGTGTCTTATTAGGAGAGATCTGAGGTTGAGGAGCAGGTCAGCGGAGGAGGTTAGGTGTGGAGGCAAGAGGGAAGCAGAAATTAGTAGTTGGTTAGCGGGTGCTAGAGTTTGTGGATAGGGAAGGAGAGTGAGGATTACTGGAGGCAAAACTGGTAGACTGTATGTCAGCATGGTGGGAGTAAGTGTGGAGGAAAGAGGAAGAAATATAGTACATTTAATAACAAAAGTTAGTCGTACCTTCTATTCACTTCTGAAATTCTGACTCATTTCTGACATATTTCTGCAGTCAGTTATACTTAAAGAGACATCTTTGCAGTGACAGACCAAGGTCCAGACAGACCTATGAGTCTGAATTTATAACAAGTTAACAGCACATGAAACAGGTCAGGTGTGATCAGGAGGGAGGGCCAGCAGACAGATTGGTTACAGACACAGGAGGGGATTAATTAGAAGTCAGAAGACAAAATACAAGGGAAATAGAGCCAAATGGACAGAAAAGGACAAGTGACTGTTAGCATCTATGAAATAAGGTATTGCAGTAGTCAGTAGACATACCAAGAGTAGCAGAGAAATGCAGGATGATTGGGATCAGGAAAGATGGGTTATATTATTGCAGCAGTCTGTAGACATACCAAGAGTAGCAGAGAGATGCAGGATGATTGGGATCAGGAAAGATGGGTTATATTATTGCAGCAGTCAGTAGACATATCAAGAGTAGCAGAGAGATGCAGGATGATTGGGATCAGGAAAGATGGGTTATATTATTGCAGCAGTCAGTAGACATACCTGAGGATGAAGCAGAGCGATTGTCAGAATCATAGTAATAATGAAGAAGCATAGTAATAATAATAATGAAGCATCTGTAGCAGGGAGTTATATGTCTGACATATTTCTGCAGTCAGTTATCCTTAAAGAGACATCCTTGCAGAGACAGACCATGTTAGGAGCATTAAAGGGGTTGTCCAGGTTTGTGCTGAGTCTGCAGTCATTCTATGTGACTGCAGACGCAGCACAAACCTGGAGAACCCCTTTAATGCTCCTAACATATGTTTGACACCGCACCACAATTGTGGGTTACCAGGGCTATGGGGTACTCGGAGCCGAGCCTGTAGATTTCTATAGGGAATGTCACTGGTAGCGTGGCTCGGTCCGTGTCCCTGGCGGTCAGGCGTTAGAGGGTTTATTTACAGGGGATTTGGTAGATAACAGTTCGTGACGCCACCTGTAGTTTTCTAATCACTAAAGACCAGCGCTGCTGAATAGAACTCTGAGGGGATGTTGTGGCAGCTAGGTGTTGGGTCCCCCACAGGTGGGACTGTCCTCTGAGTCTATGGTTATAATGATGTAGGGTGCAGATAAATGAATCAGTCTCACACCATCCAGCGTCTTTCCATACCTTTTACTTCAAGATGTTAGACAGGTCCCGGGGAGCTGGTCGGGGTGGAGACTGCACGTCCAGGTAACAGCTGAGCAGGTTAGAGGCCTCCTTAACTTCCAGATTGTAGAAGAGCTCAACTTGCATAAAGCTAAGTTAACTCCGAATACTCCAGCTAACTCTATAGCTGTACTGCCCGGCCAATATTGTGGTGGAGCCTTCTATGTGGTGAGAACAGAGTCCTTCTATGCTTGGCCTAGCTAAAAGTCCTTGTTCCTCCTGACTCCGATTACGTATTGACACTTCAAGGGCTGCTTTCTGCGACCTAAGGTCCAGTAAGACTCTGGTTGTTCCGTTACTATGCGTGAAGCGATAGCAACCCTTCGGTCCCCAGTGACCGGGTAAATTGTGCAGACAATCCAATATCTAAGGCACTTCTCTAACTTCTTCCTCTGCGCCCTTCGCCCTGCTTTCCACTCTTAACATAGGCACTGCACACTTCCTATGGTAGTACAAGTCAATCCTTTCTTACTTCTTCCTTGGAGCTCGCTGACAGATTCTCAGTATTCTCCTAGTTCAGGAACACATCGTCTGAACTTCACTGTCCTTGGGACAGGCGACTGAAGTTTCTGCTGCAAACTTCCCTTTCTCCAAAGCTGTCTCTGTCTACAGGTTAAGGAACAGCTCTGACTAGGCTAGGATGAACTGGCTCACCCTTACTAGCCTCCACTTTATGAACTGCTGACAGGAACTAACTGTCTTTCACTTCGCTTCATGGAAGACTCAGCACAACTCAACCACACCTCACTCTCTGCTGCATGTCACTAGCTTATATACCCTGAGGGTGTGTCTAAAGTGTGAATGGATGATGTAAGCTTTAACTGTTACCTTTCTGTGCAGACTCCAGGATTTTTATGTGTGCCTTACATACCAGGGCTACACATCCCCCTTGGTAAAACACAGCACTCCCGGGCTGTAAAATATAAAAAGAAAGACATTTTGTTTTGCATTTAAACAATTAACATCAAACTCTTCCCAGCAGGGAGGTGAGAAATTCTTAAAACGTTGCATTGTATACAATGGTCATTAGTAAAATACAAAAGTATTAAGACATTTTCATATAAATACACATAGTATTCTTGTGAAGGACCCGCACCAAACCTTCAACGTGGGTCCTGGGTGGGCTGCAGGACTTCTGACTGCAGACCTCACTCAGTGCCACACCATACGGGTTTTATGTTCAGAGGTAAGTCAAGGCTTCGTGTGAAACCAAGACAAGGCACCGTAGTGCAACTATTTACAGGATACAGTTTTTGGGCTGGCTCAGTCCTCAGCCACGCAGTCCATTATAAAACATTTTCAAGTAATTCACATTACAATAACGAAACTTTAAATTCCTTCAAGTGCAATAAACTTCTTTATACAACTTTATACAATTGGTCATAAATAATAACCCTTTTCTGAGTCATAATAAACTAGTTTGTTAGGACTACTGTTGATAACGAATAGGTAGCTTCCCTTTCGTTGTTCGTTCCGATCTATGTGAAGTAGCATCAGGTATATTGGTCTCTGATCTATCTGTTCTGCGTAACGACAAACTATAATACTGCCTCAATCTTTCTATGGATCTGGCAAGCGTACTGAGGGCTGGGCGGTGTGAGTCAGCTTCACCAGGGGATCCCATAGCATGGGGCGCTGCTTCTGGTGATTCTACTTCTTGAGATTCTGCAGGCTGGGGTTCTGCTGGAATAGGTACCTCTAGAACTGGTTCTGTTGGCACAATGGGTACGACTGGAGGAAGAGTTTCCTCTTGTGGCTGATAAAACTGCAACACAGGAATGATTACCGCATCTCCCAGTCTGGGCCAATCCGCAGGTAAATCTCCCAGATCCGTGTGTATGACCTCCTCCTCACTTTCTTCTCGATTGACGACAGGGTTCTCTTCACGAAGCTTTAACGGCTCTGGACACAACTTTAAATGGTCTCTAGACACAGTGGCAGTCGTTTTTCCTCCATCCTTGCTGATGATACAGACTTTTCTGTTATCAAATTTGGAATCTTGTACGACATATGGTTCTTGTTCCCACTGGTTGTCCAACTTGTGCAGCTTCCTTTTCCTTTTTAACACAATTTCTCCAGGCGTGAAAGGCTTAGCGGGAGCATTCTTGTTGTAAACATTTTCCTGCTTTTCCCGTGCTTTATTAAGACTTTCTTCTACGCAGGCTTGCACTCTTCTGTATTGCTCTTGCCGATTTGTGTCCCAATTTCCAACGGTGTCATCTGCCTCTGGTTCCACCACACCAAGTTCCAAGTCCATTGGCAGTCTTCCAGGCCTTGCTCTCATAAGGTAAGCTGGTGTGCAGTTGGTAGAACTCACTGGTATGTGGTTGTACAAGTCAACCAGGTCAGGTAACAATTCTGGCCACCGATTTCTTTCTTCCAGCGGTATGGATTTTAGCAAGTCAACGACAATGTGGTTCATTTTCTCGCAAAGGCCGTTGGTTTGGGGGTGGTATGGCGTCGTTCTAATTTTCTTACACCCATACAAGTGACAAAATTCCTTAAACAGATCCGCTTCAAAAGCAGGGCCTTGATCAGTCAGTACCTGCTCTGGATACCCATGCGGTCTTCAGAAGCTTGCTTGGAAGGTCCTTGCTGCCGTCACTGCTGTCTGATCCTTGACAGGGATGACCACCAAAAATCTCGAATAATGATCCACCATGGTCAGGGCATATGAGTATCCAGACCTGCTTGGCGACAATTTGACGTGGTCCAAGGCCACGATCTCCAAGGGACGAGTCGTCCGGATAGGCTGCAGAGGTGCCTTCTGACTACCGTAGTCCTTTCGTCTGAGACCACAGGGTCCACAGTTCCGACACCACCTCTCGATGGAGCTGCGCATTCCTACCCAGTAGAACCGACACCTCAACAGGGTCTCCAGCTTTCTCCAGCCAAAGTGTCCTGCTTGATCGTGGTACGCTTCCAACACCATTTGGACGTCTGCCTTGGGGACCACTATCTGCCATACCATCTCATGGGTTCTGGGGTTGACGTACCTCCTGCACAACTTCTCACGGTATAGGAACAACCGGCTTCTCTCATTCCACAGGAGCTTTGCTGACATAGGTGCATCTTTTTCCAAGGAGGAACCTTCCTGTCTTAACAACTCCTTGATACGGCTGACCACTGGATCGCTGTCCTGAGTCTCTTTCCAGCTGTGATGGGGTAAGGGATTTAATGTTGCGCCATACTGCTTTCTGTAGACACACTGCTCATGGATTATCCCATTTCGATGGAACGCAGGTAGCTCAATTTCTTCCAGGTCGTCCGATTCTTCTTCCGTGTCAGATTCATGTGGCATTCGGGACAATGCGTCGGCGTTAGCATTCTTACGGCCTGCCCGGTACTTGATGGTAAACTGGTAATTTGACAACCGAGTCATCCAACGCTGCTCCATGGCTCCCAGCTTGGCTGTTTCCAGGTGCGTTAACGGGTTGTTGTCTGTGTACGCCGTGAACTTGTTGGAGGCAAGGTAGTGCTTAAATCTTTCAGTAATGGCCCAGACCAGCGCCAGAAACTCCAGCTTGAAGCTGCTATAATTTTCCAGATTCCTCTCAGTTGGCCTGAGTTTTCTGCTGGCGTAAGCGATGACTTTTTCTTGGCCATTCTGCTTCTGACTGAGAACTGCTCCCAAACCTTCATTACTGGCATCGGTGTACAGCAGGAACGGTTGGCTGTAATCAGGATAGGTCAAGATTTCATCACCTGTAAGGATCTCTTTCATCTTTTGGAATGCTTCAGCCTGTTCCTTACCCCAATTAAAGGGAGGGTTTCTGCTCTTTAGGGATTGTCCTACTAGGAGGTCCTGTAGAGGCGCTGCCTTCTTCGTGTAATCTTTCACGAACCTCCTGTAGTAACCCGTTAGTCCCAGGAACTGTCGCACTTCCTTGAGGTTCTTCGGCTCCGGCCATTTCTGGATGGCGGTGACTTTCTCTGGGTCCGGCGCTACTCCCTCTGAACTGACGATGTGCCCCAAGTATTGTACCTTCTGTTTGAGTAGATGGCATTTTGAGGGTTTCAACTTCATCCCGTACCTGGACAGGGATTCGAATACTTCTGCCAGGTGCTTCAGATGGTCCTCATATGTCTTGGAGTATACGATGACGTCATCTAGGTATAGCAGCACGGTTTCAAAATTGAGATGTCCCAGGCAATTCTCCATCACTCTCTGAAATGTTCCCGGGGCACTGCTGAGCCCAAACGGCATTCTGTCGAACTCACAGAGCCCCATTGGGGTGGTGAAAGCCGTTTTCTCACGATCCTCCTCAGCCACAGCCACTTGCCAGTACCCACTAGTCAGATCAAGGGTAGAAAAGTAGTTAGCCGTTTTCAGAGCAGCTAAGGACTCCTCAATTCGTGGTAATGGGTAAGCATCTTTATGTGTTATGCGATTCACTTGCCTGTAATCCACACACATTCTCATACTACCATCTTTCTTTTTAACCAGAACTAGAGGTGCTGCCAGGGGCTACAACTATCCCTTATCACCCCGGCTTCCTTCATATCATGTAACATTTCCTTAGCTTTCTGATAATGGGCTGGAGGTATAGGCCTGTACCGCTCTTTGATGGGAGGATGACCACCTGTAGGGATATGATGCTGTACTCCCTTAATGGCCCCAAAGTCGAGGGGGTGTTTACTAAACACTTGTGCGTACTCTTGTACCACCCGTAATACCCCTTGTTTCTGGTGGGCGGGAGTGGTGTCTTTCCCGACATGGAGTTGCTGACACCAATCCGCCACCTGAGTTGCCAGGTCATTATCCTCCGCTAGTTGGCGGGAGTCTAAGGACTCAGTCGGGAGAATAGAATTATTATCGACGGCATGTAATTTAGCATCTGTTGCATAACAGGGTAAATTTACTTCATCATCTCTCCAGTTGAGAAGCCGTACCGGTACTCTCCCATTTATCACTTCCACTACCCCCCTCGCTGTCATGAGTGTGGGTCTATGTTCTGAGCAATGGGGTTCTACTACTGCTTGGTAGTTTTGTCCTCTCAGACCTATGGCTGCCCTACACCATATTATCATTTCACTCATTGGGGGTATCACAATAGGATTCGAGTCGGTGACCCGTACATTACCAATTTCGCCGTCTGTAAGCTTCGCTTGCTGCTGACACATCAGGGCCCGGATCTCTCTCTGGATCACTCCCTTCTGCCTTGGTCGAGCGATCTCAGCGAGCTGTTGGAGTAGAAACACAACTTCTCCCAGACAGTTACTGATAATGTTAGTACCCAGAATTATGTTTAAACCGTTCTCTTCATTTACAGTCTTTACTACTAGAAGCCCCTGGTCTTTCAACTCCTCTCTGCCCACTTTCACATCCACACTTTTGGTCCCGAGTACTTCCACAGGGAGACCATTAGAAGCATACACGGTAAAGTCAGGGCTCGGGGGTTGAAGACTATCCATAGACCAGAACTTTGTATATAGGGCATCAGGTATTATGGTCACCGGAGACCCAGTATCTAGCAACGCCGGAACTGCAATCCCATCCAGAATGATGGACAGGTAGGGTCGTCCACCCACGAACCTGCGGTTCCAATCTAAGGGGCCTGACGAGTCTCCACCTGGGTGTTGGCCCTCGGACCCAGGTTCTGCCCGTTTAAAGGACACTGTGTCGACATATGACCTTTCCGGTTGCAGCGGTAACAGATGATCTCCCGGCGAGGAGGGTGCTGGTCAGGGGTCGCTCCTGGGGTGGCGTTGTCCTCCTCCGGTGGGGCGACGTCCTCCTTCTCCTCCGGTTCATCCATGGGACATCCTCCGGTCAGTCGGCTAATAAGATCTTTCCTTCTTCCTCTTTCCGCAGCTGCAGGGCACTCATCACAGCAGCCAGATTTTTAGTCAACTGGCGCACTTCTGAGCGCAGACAGTCCAATTCACTAGGGGCGTCACCTGCGTTTTGGCTTCTGCCGCTAGCGGGGAAAAGGTGGGTACTGCCGGTTCCAGAGTGACTTCACCCTGGTGACGTTGGGTTGCCACTTCAGGTTTGCCCAGGGGTCGCAGTCCTTTTATTGCCATGTCCTTTAGGGCATCAAAGGTGGCATCTGGATGATCTAAAGACCACCAATTTACAGTTCTGCGTTCCGATTGGGACCTCAGTCCTTGCACAAATTGTTCTTTCAGCATCTTACTTTCATCAATGACACTTATGGTATTAACCTGCTTGAGGGCTCTCAGGGCCCCTTGTAGTCGGCAGGCATAGTGCCTTATACTGTCACTTGGTTGCTGTGAACAGTTGTAGAATGCCATCTGGAGATCTGTTTCGGTGCGATCTTCAAAAATGGCCTGTAACTTTAAGAGGATCGCAGGCACCAACTCCTGGTCCGTGGTAGCCCAAGTCTCCACTTCTCTCTCAGCAGCGCCAGTTAGCTGCCCTATTAATACTGCAGCTTTTTGCCTCTCAGACATAGAGTACATTTCCAGGACACTGCATATCTTCCGTTTGAATCCTGCTAAAGTGCCTGGCTCGCCGCTGTACTGGGGAAGCCATTTTGCCCCAGGCATATATGGGAGCGTTAGTGGCATGAGCGGGACTACCGGGCCGGGTGCTGGGCCTGCGCCCCATCCGGCGCTACAATGCCACGCGGCGCGGGGTCGGGGCCTCCGGCTGGGGCCGCACTGTCGGCCGGTTGTTGCGACATATTAGTGCCCCCTTGGTTAATCGGGGCCTACCGTTTCCAGAAGCTGCCGCTCCACAAGCACAGCGATGGGGACAGGACCTTCGTCGCAGGCGCTCTGATGTCAGAGCGTTCACTTCCTGTCGCAGGACCTGCCGCTGAGTCAGAGCCGGGGGCGTGTCCGAGACTCTGCGCGCCTTTCAGGTACGCCCACCTTCTTCTCCAGCGCCTCAGGGCGCGAATATGGCAGCAAATATGGCGGTATTTGGCGCCAAAAGCACAAACAGTCCTTTTCACTGAAACATTTCACAGGCACACAGGGCTCGCAATGCTGCAAGTTTCGGATCCTGTTGGTGACGCCAAAATTTTGTTTGACACCGCACCACAATTGTGGGTTACCAGGGCTATGGGGTACTCGGAGCCGAGCCTGTAGATTTCTATAGGGAATGTCACTGGTAGCGTGGCTCGGTCCGTGTCCCTGGCGGTCAGGCGTTAGAGGGTTTATTTACAGGGGATTTGGTAGATAACAGTTCGTGACGCCACCTGTAGTTTTCTAATCACTAAAGACCAGCGCTGCTGAATAGAACTCTGAGGGGATGTTGTGGCAGCTAGGTGTTGGGTCCCCCACAGGTGGGACTGTCCCTCTGAGTCTATGGTTATAATGATGTAGGGTGCAGATAAATGAATCAGTCTCACACCATCCAGCGTCTTTCCATACCTTTTACTTCAAGATGTTAGACAGGTCCCGGGGAGCTGGTCGGGGTGGAGACGGCACGTCCAGGTAACAGCTGAGCAGGTTAGAGGCCTCCTTAACTTCCAGATAGTAGAAGAGCTCAACTTGCATAAAGCTAAGTTAACTCTGAATACTCCAGCTAACTCTATAGCTGTACTGCCCGGCCAATATTGTGGTGGAGCCTTCTATGTGGTGAGAACAGAGTCCTTCTATGCTTGGCCTAGCTAAAAGTCCTTGTTCCTCCTGACTCCGATTACGTATTGACACTTCAAGGGCTGCTTTCTGCGACCTAAGGTCCAGTAAGACTCTGGTTGTTCCGTTACTATGCGTGAAGCGATAGCAACCCTTCGGTCCCCAGTGACCGGGTAAATTGTGCAGACAATCCAATATCTAAGGCACTTCTCTAACTTCTTCCTCTGCGCCCTTCGCCCTGCTTTCCACTCTTAACATAGGCACTGCACACTTCCTATGGTAGTACAAGTCAATCCTTTCTTACTTCTTCCTTGGAGCTCGCTGACAGATTCTCAGTATTCTCCTAGTTCAGGAACACATCGTCTGAACTTCACTGTCCTTGGGACAGGCGACTGAAGTTTCTGCTGCAAACTTCCCTTTCTCCAAAGCTGTCTCTGTCTTCAGGTTAAGGAACAGCTCTGACTAGGCTAGGATGAACTGGCTCACCCTTACTAGCCTCCACTTTATGAACTGCTGACAGGAACTAACTGTCTTTCACTTCGCTTCATGGAAGACTCAGCACAACTCAACCACACCTCACTCTCTGCTGCATGTCACTAGCTTATATACCCTGAGGGTGTGTCTAAAGTGTGAATGGATGATGTAAGCTTTAACTGTTACCTTTCTGTGCAGACTCCAGGATTTTTATGTGTGCCTTACATACCAGGGCTACACACATAAATAAAAAACATGAGAATTAGTCAGTATCACAAATAATATTTACATCTAGGTACCTTATAGATGATGTCGTCTCTGGAGTCGTTCTCCTTTTCTTCATCTTGTCCAGATCCCATGACGAGTTTTCTCATCCACAGCCGTCTCTGCAGATTTCCATCTTCTCCGCTCTTCTGCACCAACTCTCCACACGATGCCCTTAAAGACAGAAGAGTCATTATAATGCCCCTAAATAAAAATATCTGCAATATACTGTCACCTCACACTATTCCCCTCCCTCCTCACATTGTCTCCTCTCACATCCCCCCTGTTCAGCATACTGTCTCCTCGTATATTTACCCCCTCACTCTCTATACTGTCTGCTCTCACATACTCCTCTCTCCCTATACTTTGTCTGCACATATCCCATCACCCTCACTCCCCATACTGTGTCCACATACATTCACCCGTTCGCTCCCCATACTGTCTGAAACCATCCCCCATACTGTTTCCTCATACATACTCTTCTGTACCCTCAAATCCCTCCACACATATTAAATGCCCCATCCCCACTCCAAATACCCCCACACACATTAAATCCCCCATCCCCACTCCAAATCCCCCACACACATTAAGTATCCCCTATCCCTACTCCAAATCCCCCACACACATTAAATCCCCATCCCCACTCCAAATCCCCCACACACATTAAGTATCCCCTATCCCCACTCCAAATCCCCCCAGACACATTAAATCCCCCCATCCCCACTCCAAATCCCCCACACACATTAAGTACCCCCCATCCCCACTCCAAATCCCCCACACACATTAACTACCCCCCATCCCCACTCCAAATCCCCCCACACACATTAAGTGCCCCCCATCCCCACTCCAAATCCCCCCACACACATTAAGTGCCCCCATCCCCACTCCAAATCCCCCCACACACATTAAGTACCCCCATCCCCACTCCAAATCCCCCCACACACATTAAGTACCCCCATCCCCACTCCAAATCCCCCACACATAAAATAACCCCCATCCCCACTCCAAATCCCCCCACAAATAAAAAACCCCCCATCCCCACTCCAAATCCCCCCACACATAAAATAACCCCATCCCCTCTCCAAATCCTCCCACACATAAAATAACCCCCCATCCCCACTCCAAATCCCCCAACACATAAAATAACCCCCCAACCCCACTCCAAATCCTCCCACACATAAAATAACCCCAATTGCCACTCCAAATCCCCTCACACATAAAATAACCCCCATCCCCACTCCAAATCCACCCACACATAAAATAACCCCCCATCCCCACTCCAAATCCTCACACACACATAAAATAACCCCCATCCCCACTCCAAATCCCCCACATATAAAATAACTCCCATCCCCACTCCAAATCCCCCACACACAAAGTATCCCCATCCCCACTCTAAATTCCCCCCATACACACACACTCACACATTATGTCCCCCATTAATCTTCGGTGGTTTCTTCAGCTCCACAGTGGAGCACACTTACCACCAGTCTTCACCCTTCTGGGTGCCGCCGGTAAGTGACGTCAGCAGCGTGATCACATGACCTGGTCACGCTGCTGGTGTCGCTCTGACCCGGCGGTCAGAGCTTCAATTGTACTGGCGTCTGTATAGACGCCAGTACAATTGAACCCTGGGAGCCGGCACGCAGCAGCTTCTCTGCGCTGGCTGTCAGCTTGACAGCCGACACAGGGAACCGACGACTCCAAGGCCGGGGCGGCAGAATGCTGCCGCAGGGGAAACACTGCGGACCGCCGCATTAGGCGGCCCAACTGCGTCCCTCTGCCGGCTGCGCCCAGGGCACGTGCCCCGGCTGCCCACCCTAGATACGGCCCTGGCAAGACCAGCAACCCGATGGCTTGATACTATCAAGATAACGGCAGTGAAGACCCTTGTGGACCTATCTAGACTTCACAAGATTGATCTTCCTACAGATCGTTCATCCATCAAGTCGTCATGGCTCTAGATCAGGCTGAAGGTCATAAAAATAAATTGACCAGTCTTTGCTTTAAAATTTAGTTTAACCGAACTTGAACACACAAGTGGAGTGTGGGGGAGAGGAATCTTAAATTGTATCAATCACATTAATGTCGTACACTACGTCGTATGAATCCATTGGGACCAGCTGACCGTATGGGGGCTTCCCAACTCTCTCTTGATAAATGATAATGGAGGAAAGAAGAATCAAATTTTTGAACTTTCGGCCAACAACCATCCTATGTGTTTGGCCAGCTTAAGGCACAAAACCATTGTGGTCCACTGCCATAGGATCCCATACTTTGCATTGAGATTCTACACGCTCCTTTAAATTCCCCTTTAATTTTTTTGTTTATTTAGAAATACTAGAACATAATATTTTGGAGTATTTCTTCATACAATCCTCTCAGTTTTTAGTTGGAAATTATTGTGTAGCTAGTAATTAACATTAATATATTTAATGCTTATTGAGAATCATGATTAAATAAGATCCTTCATATATCTTTGTTTTCTGAAGAAAAATTTCTTTAATGGTATTTGATTTGGTTTTAATCTTATATCAGTTATACTTTTTAGTAACAAACATTTGTTGACATTTTTGAAGCCTCGATTAAAACCAGACTTCCGTTTCAGCAAGTTTTCTATAAGTTTTAAATAGTCCAAGAAAACTTTCCGTTGTCCAAAAATGAATTATAATTGGGAATGAGCGAATCCGAACTGTAAAGTTCAAGGTCCGTACCGAACCCCTAATGTTCGCGTATGGACACCAAACATGGACTTTTCCAGGAAGTCTGTCTTACTGTTCTGGTTCGGCAGCTTAAGGAAAGCTTGTTGAAAGGCTGTTTGTTAGGCAGTCCCTGAATGTGTTGTGGCTGTTGAACAGCTGCGAGACATGCAGCCGCGGTGACTCGAGCATTTTTTCGAGCACGCTGAGGACACTCGGCTAGCACACGAGCATGCTCATATAACACCTTATATGAGCATGCTCGCCATCACTACATACTATAAAAGAAGATGCCATTATGGTATTCTTCACTGCATCATTTTTTTTAAACATATTGTAAATTGCAAATATTTGCAGAGTTTTCATGATCTATCCAGTGGATGTGATATATTTATTGGTGTGCCAACCCCTTTAAGCACTATAATCAGTGCAGTGTACAGGTGTTTTAGCCATCTGCTGTTCATCTTCCATGAGATTGCCTGGTGACACATTGCAAGGTTAGCTGTTACATCACTAACTCGGGTGCATGCTATTAAGCGTGAACCTGCAGATCCAATGTTTCATCTCACTATGTCCCTGTAGATTGTAACAGAGCTGAAAAGTAGAAACTTTAATGAATGTTTTTATTGATGCTCGATAACTCAATTTTAGATTTTGACTCAGGAGATTTTTTTTTTAGAATTTGCAAAGTTCATGGCTATTGTGAGAATAAACAGTCTGGCTGTGAATCGCTTTTATCGAGACTCATCATAGCTGTCATATAAATCAAAAGCTGTTATAGACGGTGCTATTTGACGGGTGCGTGGCGTCGAAATGAAATCTGGTTGACAGGAGCTTTTGAAATGACAATGTTGGGATAAATAGGTCAGCTATTTAAAGTGAACAGTAAATGACTACAATGCCTATGGGGTAAAAAGTCAGAAAAAGTGCCAAGTTTATCAAAGTGACTCATGCAGTGGGGAAAATATGATCAAATATTTATCAAAAAGTCTGGTATTTAACACCAAATTTTGTGACTTTTTGTTCCTTTTTTCACGGCCGTCGGCACTTTGTCAACAGTAGGTGGAGCAGAGCAAATGAGGGTGTAGCTTACCGCCATGTTACAAATTGACTATAATGTATGCCTAAAAACCGTCATACATTGATGCTGAACTGTCCATCAGCTCATGTATTTAATTTTCTGGATCATGGATAGCCCAATTATAAACAAAAAATTTTAAGAGCCAGGTATCTCCCAATTAATTTGGTACCCGTACTCCAGTAGTCACTCTATAGGTGTATAAAATTCCTCTTCAAGTTTCTAAAAATATTTAGACTTGAGAGTCCTCAGTGGTTGATACCTTTTAATGGCTAACTGAAAAGATGGTAACAAATTGCAAGCTTTCGAGACTACTCAGGTCTCTTCATCAGGCAAAGACTAAAACAAAAGCTGAAGAATCACATATTTATATACACAAAAGGACACAGGAATAATGCAATAGGTAAGACAAGTGACGTGAAGCAGAACTGTCATTATGGCAGAGGGATGAACATAAATATGACTAGTTCATAGATAAGGAGTGAAAGTTTTATTACCCTCTGATTGGGGTCTGGTATTGTGTTGTGATGACCCTAAAAGGTCAGGGAGGCAGATTCCTTAATTGTTGTAGAAAGACATAAAACTCTGGGATATATTCATCCCAGCACTAAGAGTGTCAAAGGTCATCATAAGTTTATATTCCCAGACTTTTCTATCCTTCTCAGATTTGAAGTTAGATTTTAATACAAGTAATTCCATATCCGTCATGCTATGACCGGGCATACAAAAGTGTTTTGCCACAGGTAAATCCATTCTTTTTTCTCTTATTGTGTGGCGATGAAAATTCATCCTTGTTCTCAGTTTTTGCCCGGTCTCCCCCACATACAGACCCCCAGTTGGACATTTAGTACATATAATAAGGTACACCACATTAGATGTGATGCAGCTGAAAGTACCTGGTATCTTGTAGTCCTGATGGGAGTTGGGGATCTTTATCCTGTCCGTGGTCATTATAGATGCACAGGTTTTGCATGCAAAACATTTTGAAATGACAATGTTGGGATAAATAGGTCAGCTATTTAAAGTGAACAGTAAATGACTACAATGCCTATGGGGTAAAAAGTCAGAAAAAGTGCCAAGTTTATCAAAGTGACTCATGCAGTGGGGGAAAATATGATCAAATATTTAAAAAAAAGTCTGGTATTTAACACCAAATTTTGTGACTTTTTGTTCCTTTTTTCACGGCCGTCGGCACTTTGTCAACAGTAGGTGGAGCAGAGCAAATAAGGGTGTAGCTTACCGCCATGTTACAAATTGACTATAATGTATGCCTAAAAACCGTCATACATTGATGCTGAACTGTCCATCAGCTCATGTATTTAATTTTCTGGATCATGGATAGCCCAATTATAAACAAAAAATTTTAAGAGCCAGGTATCTCCCAATTTAATTTGGTACCCGTACTCCAGTAGTCACTCTATAGGTGTATAAAATTCCTCTTCAAGTTTCTAAAAATATTTAGACTTGAGAGTCCTCAGTGGTTGATACCTTTTAATGGCTAACTGAAAAGATGGTAACAAATTGCAAGCTTTCGAGACTACGCAGGTCTCTTCATCAGGCAAAGACTAAAACAAAAGCTTAAGAATCACATATTTATATACACAAAAGGACACAGGAATAATGCAATTGGATGCAAAACCTGTGCATCTATAATGACCACAGACAGGATAAAGATCCCCAACTCCCATCAGGACTACAAGATACCAGGTACTTTCAGCTGCATCACATCTAATGTGGTGTACCTAATTATATGTACTAAATGTCCAACTGGGGGTCTGTATGTGGGGGAGACCGGGCAAAAACTGGAAACAAGGATGAATTTTCATCGCCACACAATAAGAGAAAAAAGAATGGATTTACCTGTGGCAAAACACTTTTGTATGCCCGGTCATAGCATGACGGATATGGAATTACTTGTATTAAAATCTAACTTCAAATCTGAGAAGGATAGAAAAGTCTGGGAATATAAACTTATGATGACCTTTGACACTCTTAGTGCTGGGATGAATATATCCCAGAGTTTTATGTCTTTCTACAACAATTTAGGAATCTGCTTCCCTGACCTTTTAGGGTCATCACAACACAATACCAGACCCCAATCAGAGGGTAATAAAACTTTCACTCCTTATCTATGAACTAGTCATATTTATGTTCATTCCTCTGCCATAATGACAGTTCTGCTTCACGTCACTTGTCTTACCTATTGCATTATTCCTGTGTCCTTTTGTGTATATAAATATGTGATTCTTCAGCTTTTGTTTTAGTCTTTGCCTGATGAAGAGACCTGAGTAGTCTCGAAAGCTTGCAATTTGTTACCATCTTTTCAGTTAGCCATTAAAAGGTATCAACCACTGAGGACTCTCAAGTCTAAATATTTTTCTATCTACTGGCTAACACGGTACGAAGATACACATCTTTCCTTCTTCAAGTTTCTAACACTTATTTTCAGAGCTTATTTTTCACAGATTTGACCATAATTTTGGTGCATGGTGTAAAATTGTAGGTCATTCCCTGTACTGCTATTGCATTCCCCTTGTAAAAAGTGTTAGAAAAATGGTCTAAAGCACATCTTAAATGTGGTGCAAGGTGCGTATGCAGAAATTAAGCCAGACTTCTGGCACCATTAGCATAGTAAATCTCAAGTATATGGTAAACGTTGGTAAATTCTGGATAAGAAAGGAAGTAAACATTTCTCATAGATGCCCAACCAAAGGATAACAATGTAATCAATAGAGTGGAACCACTTAACCACTGTCTCCCAAAGTTGCAACAATAGTTATGTGTCGACCCGCCACCACAATTGTGGGTTACCAGGGCAATGGGGTACTCAGAGCCGAGCCCATGGAAGTCTATGGGGTTTGTCACAGGTAGCGGTGGCTCGGTCTGTGGCCCTAGCGGTCTGGCGTATGTTGGGGGAATATTTACAGGGGATAGATATATTTACAGTTCGTGACGCCACCTGTAGTCTTCTGGTAATTTATACCAGCGCTGCTGTAGAGCTCTGAGGGGATGGTGAGGCAGCTAGATGTCGGGTCCCCTACAGGTAGGACTCTTCCCTCAGGTCGATGGTTAAGGCAGGGTTGTGCAGGCATGCAAGTAAATAACTCAGTCTCACACGGTCAGCGTCTTTCCATACCTTTACTTGTAAGATGGTAAGGCAGGTCCCAGGGAGGCTGATGGGGTTGATGGAGGATGAGCTTTGAGGCAACGGCTAAGCAAGTTAGGGGCCTCCTTTACTGTCCAATGTTGATGAGTCCAACCAGCCTGAAGCGTAGTTCCCTCTATAACTCCAGCTATTCCAAAGCTGTTCTGCCCGGTCAGTTTTTGTGGTCGGAGCCTTCCTGTGAGAGAGCTGAGTTCCTATTCTTGCTGATCAGGCTCAAGGTTCTCACTCTCCCTGACCCCAGATACGTACTGACTCTTCAGGGATGCTTGCCACGACCTAAGGTCCGATAAGCCTCTGGTTTTCTTACCACTAAGCGTGAAGCTTTAGTGATCCTTCGGTCCCCAGTGACCGGTAACAATGTGCAGTATCCTATACTTATGGCACTTCTCTGTTCTCTTCCACTATGCCCTTCGATATGCTCAACTCTTAATAGATATCTCAGTCCGTCTTATAGTGGGGCACAGCTCTGACCAGGCTGAGGTGAACTGGCTCACCTGTACTGGCCTCCACTTTCTGAACTGCACAAAGACTGCACTTCCTCACTCCTTCGAGTCACTGACTGAACTGAACTCAGACTACTTAGCACTCCCCTCCACACCCTGGTGGGTGTGTCCGAAGTGTACATGATATCATGAAGAGCCCTTAACCGTTACCTCTCCACTCATCCTCCTGGTATTGTGTACCAGGGCTACACAGTTACAAACATGTCTGCTCCTACTAACCACAAAAAAGGTTTATATAGGAGTGGTGCACCATTCCCCCATCACTGTACCCAATAGTTGGTCAAAAAAATAACCCAATCAAAATCAAAAATTATTGAAATGAAGTCCAATAAATGAATCAAAAAAGATTCATGCATCCCATGTATACTATATTATAGATCTAAGCGCTATGTTGGAGTACAATGACCCATCACAAGTCATTAATAAAACATTACCAGAAACCATGACTTCTTCCATTAATTAAATCAAGTGCATAAAGTTAAGTTAAAAATATTAGTATTGAAGGTTAAAATAAATTATCAATATAAGTGCAGATCTTTTTACACAAGCCACCACTACCTAGTAAAGTAGACTATCTAGAGGCAGGCTAATAATATTATTCTAGTGTACTAATTTGCCTTTGAAAAAAATTAATAGTTTTGTAAAATTTTTATTTTTTAAAATGAAAAGAAACACTAAGAGACATATAAAATACAACTTTATAACATACACTCTCCTTCTCGACTCCTCCCTCATCTCTTCTTCCCACAACCGCATACAAGACTTCTCCCGGGCTTCCCCCATACTCTGGAACTCCCTGCCGCAAAACATCAGACTTTCACCAACAACGGAGACCTTCAAGAAAAACCTGAAGACCCACCTGTTCCGACAAGCCTACAACCTGCAATGATCCTCAGTCTACTGAACCATCGCACGACCAGCTCTACCCTCTCCTAGTGTATCCTCACCCATCCCTGCAGACTGTGAGCCCTCGCGGGCAGGGTCCTCTCTCCTTCTGTACTTGTGTGTCCCTTGTCTAGCACATGTTTATTGTACCTGTCTATATTTTTCCCTTTTCATATGTAAAGCGCCATTGAATAAATGGCGCTATATAAATGTGTAATAATAATAAAAAATAATAATAATAATACACGATCTTTAGAACAGGATATACATAATCTGAAATTCCCCTCTTCATCACATTTCCATTATCACATACTTGGCATGCCAGCTTTACCCAACCTCTGGGTTTCGCTTGTCGGCTTCATCCTGGGAAACACTGCTTACATACAGTGTTTGATATACTTTTTATGTTTCTCTAACTCAATTGGATGCTAAATGTCTCATAGTGCTCCACTGTGTCTGGTTGTTTTTTGAGGGAAACTCATGACAGTATTGTTGGCACTGCTTGTGGAATTACTGGTCTTAGCAAGACTGAAAGTAACATCACTCGAAGTGTGATACTGGAAGTGTGACGAGAGAGGTGATTCCAAATGATTTGGATTCTGCTTTAAAAGGAATCTGTCACCAGGTTTTTGCTACTTCATCTGAGAGCAGCCTGATATTGGCAAAGAGACCCTGACTCCAAGGATGTATCACTTAGATATATCAGCTGATACAGGAGCTGTTCTGACACAATCAGAGTTTTTAGATTTAGCAATGCAGCAGAGCTCTGAAACCTGCCCTGGCTCTTAATGTGAATTGTCTCTACACAGTGAGCTGTTTATCACAGGAGGGGGTGGAGTCAGACTAGCAGACTCACACTGCTGCTGCTACTGTAGTATGGACAATGATAATCACCAGGTGATAAAACCTTCAATGTAGCTAAGCAACAGCACACAGCCTGACATGTGACACATCATTGAGAAATTTGTGTTTTAACCTCTACATCATGCTGTTCTCAGATTTCATAGCAAAAACCTGCTGACAGATTCCCTTTAAAGATCTTACATTAAAATATATTTTATGCTTTTACTGTGAAGTGTGTTGGGTTGCTTTATTTCATTTTTCCTTGTTCCAGCTTCACTTTTGTTCTTGCAGTGGGAAAATGGAAAGAGTGCCTCCCTAAATAATTACAGTCAAAAGGCTGTTTTTTATGTTTGGTTTCCTGAGCGGTTTAGGAAGTCTTAATAAACCAGCCTGGACATTTTAATGAAACCATTTCCTGTGCCTACCTTAACTGCAACCAAGTGAGCAGAAACCCTACGATATATTTATATCATGTCACATATATATATATATATATATATATATATATATAAAAATCATGTCTACCTCTACATCCCAAGAGATCAGCCATTACCCACCTCCTCTACTTTACAATCTTGTCTCTGGCTGAGGGACAACTGGCTTGAGATTTTCTGTGTTATGACACAATGATGGCCCTTTGGAAAAGTGCAACCCTTTCAGCCATTTCAGCCATAGAGTAAAAAACCCTACAGTTGTCATAGAGCTATACTGTATTTAGTACCCTAGTCAAGTCCAAGTGACTTATGAAGCAAAAATTATGAATGAGGGTCATAACTAGATTGGGGGGACAAGGCATGTTCTGGATGCCGGTATGCCTCACTGCCGTAACAATTGTATTCAGAAAACTGTGTAAGTGATACAGAAAGTATATTGTATAATTTTCATGATATAATAAATATCATTAGATTACATAATCCAGAATACTCCTTTAATACATATTCATCAGAAACAAAGGTAAAAAGAAACGACGTACACTATATAGGGTCTGTTAGCGCTTTATGATGTATTGTGGGAATATGCTAAGCTAGTGCTTAAGATCTCATCTATCAGGATGCTAAACAGAGCTGTCCCATTGGAATTGCTGTAAGGTTCGATGCTAAGCAGATAGCACGTTGTACATTTGTGCCTACATACTCTGTGTGCATTATCAACAGGTCGTAACTACGAAGCATCAGTTGTGTGAAAATCTGCTGTGAGAGTAACCCAAGGCAGTAACTTGCAATGAATCAGACTTGTAAATCACAGCAATCATCTGGTATTTCTATAGTTGAGTCCTACATGAGACATGTTTACCAGTACTAACTCATATTCACTAATATATTTTCTTGGGAAGTTTCTAAAATGAGTACCTAGACATGTCCTATAAGTAGTGCAACCAAGAGTCGAAGACTCTCAGTAAAGTCAATAGATTTCTTCAGAGTCCGACTCTATATGAAGAAAAATGGATCTGCCATAGTCCCAATGACTTCATATGGATAGATGACAAATGCTTAAGCCCAGATTGGTGTACCTGTCGTTTAGGATGAGTTTTTAGAATAAGCAGTTCTGTGTAGAATAACATTATTTCGGGACATTGGATGACTTATAGCCTACAGATTTCACCAGTTTTCCCTTTAGCAATCTCTCTCTCATTTACAGTTGTCTCTGAGCTACTAGGTGGTGATCACAGCACAAATAGACATGAGGGATTCCTGCTTTCCTGATTCTATGGCTCATTTTCAGAAGAAGCATCAGCATGGAGGCCATCATACAGCAGTTTTGAGAACTGTAGCTGTGAATCCAGCTCTGGGATTCACTAAATGATTCACTAGAAATTGCAACATGATTTGATTTTCGTTGTCTCTGCTTGTTTTCTATCTCTGCTACTCACTCTTCGCTCATCACCTTTCCATGTTGATCCAGAGGAAGGAAACGTTTACTTTAGGCGGATACTAATTGCCCCATCTTGACAAAAAATCCTTTCCCTGATCACTCCTAAGCTTTTGATTTTCCAAAATGAATTACTCCAAGTCTGATATCTATCTTACTAATGCAATGTTAGTGACCTGGCACTGGTTACTAAGGCTGAGTTTTCTGCCTACCCATACACTCAAGTCTTTTTCAATGACAATTTTACCTAGTGTATTACTATTCAGTTCATAATTCTACATTTTATTGCCCTGACCCAAGTGCATGACCTGACATTTATCTACATTAAACTTCAATTACTATTTCTCAGCCCAAGCCTCAGGATTATATAAATCCCTCTGTCATATTAAATTATCCTACTATGTGTTGATTACTTTGCAGAGTTTAGAACATTTTGAAATTCTACTCTGTATACCCTCTACAAGGTTATTAATATATTTAAAAAGTTAAAAAGAGGGCCCAATGCTAACCCCTGTGGTAGTCCACTGTTAGGCCTCTTTCACACATCAGGCTTTTTGAATCAGGCGCCATCCGGCCTTTTTTTTGAACATCGTATGCGGCGAACGGATACGCCGGATCCGGTGGGTATAACATTGAAAAGATATAGCGCCGGATTGCGCCGCATGTACCTGCGTTCTGTCCGCTGTCCTCCGGATGCGGTGTCTGGTTTGTTTCCGGCGTCTAGAAAAGACGCATTTTGTAACGTTTTTTTTCTCCGGCCAAAAAGCCGGAAGCGCCGGATCCGGTGCTTCCGGCCTTTGTGTGCAATGAAAGTCTATGAGCGCCGCATTGCGCCGCATCCGTCAGAAACCGGATCCGGTGGCCTGATCCTGTTTTTTTGTCTGGGAATGTTAATTGGGTCTAGACAGAAGCAAACATATATATAGACCACACCTGTGGGACACTGTGCCACATGCATTACAAGAAGCTTGAGAGCCACCGAAGCAAGAGAGCCACAGAAGCAAGCAAGAGAGCCACGTCTCCACATTTCAAACCGCATCAATATGGATTTTGGGGACCACCAAGATGTGGGAGCGGAGGAGACCGGAGAAAATGGCAGAGGGTAAATATCACCCCATGATACTATAGCGTGTATTTTATGTGTTTGCATTGGTTGTGTTCAATACAATGTGGATATTAGTCTTGTTTGTTTTGGATTATTTTTCAATACATTGTTGGCATTGCTCTTTTCTGGTTTGGCGTACTTTAATACATTGTTGGTATTGCTGTATGATGGTTTTTAATATACTTGAATAATTTGTGAGTAGTGCAAATTTTATTTTGCCGTACTTATGAGCTTGCTTGCACACAGTTGTATTGTTGATTTTTATTCTAGGACTTTAAAGGCAACATAGGGATTACTACCAGCAGTGCAATAAAAATTGGTCAAAAACTTGTGTGTACTTATTTCATTTAATTGCATATTTTTGTGTATATTGGTGGGTAATATTTAATGCAATGTGGGTATTGTTATATTATTATTTTCATTACTTATATGCTATGTGGCTTTTGCTTAAATAAACGTGTGTTTTTCTATTTTCTGCTTTTTTATACTTTCTGAATTTGATGGTACTGCTATGTTATTTATTTGCATACAAAAATTAGCTTGCTTGTCTGCATTTTTTTTTTTTCTAGTAATAAAAGTTAACATAGGGATTACTACCAGCAGTGCAATAAAAATTGGTCAAAAACTTGTGTGTGCTTATTTCATTCAATTGCATATTTTTGTGTATCTTTGTGGGTAATGTTTAATGCAATGTGGGTATTATAATGTATGTGGCTAGTACTTAAATAAATGTTGGTTTTGCAATATTGAGTTTTGGGGTACTTGTATACAATTGGGGTATTGATATATACTAGGTTGGCACAGTAGTATACAATGTGCCAAAAGATATATCCTTTTTGAATTGATGTATACTAGTTGTGTTTTGGTATATACTGTTTTGACATACTTCTATATTATGGTTATTTATCTATACAGTGTTGCCTATTTTCTCTATTATGTTGTTATTGCTGTATGCTATGAGGCTTGTGCTATGCAGTGAAAATATCCTAATTAATCATGATTTGATTAGCTCAATGTATCATGTATATGATGATTGTGTCCATGTATTAAATTGAATTGTATTTTTTCCACAGCAGAGGACATCAGAGGCAGCAGGCTGCGACTGCATCAGCACAAAATAGAAGAGATGGAGGACAGCAGCGTGACCGGGCCGCATCTAGCAGACGGTAAATATAACAAACCCAATAACCGCAAACAGAACTTTTGACTTTCATAGTGGTACATGGTTTTAAATTTTTTTTATTATTTTTGTTTGTTTTGGTAAAAATGCAGAGGAAAGCATCGTAGGCCACGTAGAGCCACACCATCACCACCACAACAGGAGGCTGAAGAACAGGCGCCATCAATTAGACGGTAAATATCTCAAAACAAATAACCGCAAACAGAACTTTTGTCTTTCATACCAGTCCCTGTTTTGAGCCATTTTTTTTTTTCTCCTTTTTGTTACTTTTGTTACACTGCAGAGTACAGCATAGGAGGCCGCGGTCTGTGACACCACCACCACCACAACCAGAGGCAGAGGAAGAAGAGGAGCAGGCGCCATCCAGGAAACGGTAAATATCACATAACAAATAACCGCAAACAGAACTTTTGTCTTTCATACCGGTCCCTGTTTTGAGCCATTTTTTTTTCTCCTTTTTGTTACTTTTGTTACACTGCAGAGTACAGCATAGGAGGCCGCGGTCTGTGACACCACCACCACAACCAGAGGCAGAGGAAGAAGAGGAGCAGGCGCCATCCAGGAGACGGTAAATATCACATACCAAATAACCGAAACCAAGATTTTTTTTCTTTCAGCACGGAGCATGATTGTGGCTATTTATTATTTTGTTTTATTTTCCTCTTTAATGCACAACAGACGACCATCTCTGATAGGAATGGAGTACAGCCGGCAGGACAGTAGTTCTTCTGGGAGCCCTCTCACTCATCGGCAGCGTTTAACGGTAATTTTGAACCAAATATTTTTCCAAAATCATTTGGTGAATTTTTTTTTATTATTTTCCTTTTCTTTTTTTTTCAATACAGGAATCTGAACCAGAGGACCTCCCAGAAGAAGGACGTGGTGGACAGATACCCGGAGTGGGCTCGCAATTCGTAAGTTTCCTGCATCCATCATTACAACACAACATCTCACTACACAACACATCCTAAAAAATAAAAAAAAAAAAGGAAATAAAAATTAATATTTTTTTTTTTTTTGGCAGTCTTCCGCACCTGTGGCTTCAAGAGGTCAAACCAGTGCCTCCCAGAGTCGACATGAAGAACGCGGCGGTCTTCCATCTGTAAGTATAATTTTTTTTTTTTTTAGTTTTAAAAAAATGTTTTTAATAATTTTATTAATTAAAATTTTTTATTCACATTTTTTTTAAAGGCTTCACAGCGTGCTCCCGACTCAGACGGAGAGGAGGGGATCGACATCGATCTATTGATAGATCTGATTAGAGAGCGGGAGCCGCTGTGGAACATGGGGGACCGCCGCCATTCTGATCAGATAGTGACACGTCGGCTCTGGGATGAAGTTTGTTCCCTACTTGTTGGATACTGGGAGGACCTCGAAGCTCGGTCACAGACTAAAATGCGTAAGTATGTACAGTTCAGTAGGGATGCTGGATTTAAACCTGTGTTTCCACAACTCCAGTCCTCTTGAACCACAAGAGGTCATGTTTTCTGGATTTCCTTAGGTCCAACACTATGTAAATACTGAAAACATGACCCATGGTTGACATGAGGACTGTTGTTTTGAAAACATGTATGTATGAAATAATAACCTATTTGTGCTATCTCGTTTCAGGGGAGAGAATTGTGAAGCGGTGGCGGTCTATCAGGGATCGCTTCAAGAAAGAGTTCAACAAAGAAATGCGGGCCCCGAGTGGTTCTTCAGGACGCCAGAGTAAATATAAGTATGCAAGAGCTCTGGCGTTCCTGCGTGAAACAATGGTCACCAGAAGGTAAATATTAAAAATTACATGTATGTCTAAAAATTTTTTTCACAGCCAGGGCCATTTAAATACAGTTTATTAATTGTATCTTTTCTCTTTATTCCACAGCACGGTGAGCAGCACTCGGGCGCCCGCAGAGTTGGGCCCTTCTGAGGCGATCCCTGAGGAGACCGGCACCGAGGGACAGATTGACCGCCCCGACCCATCTGCACCCACACGTGAGCCCTCTTTCCCCTCAACCAGCGCTGCAGCAGCGTGGCCGAGTGCATTACATGAATCTGCTGGTCAACAGATAGATTTTCCTTTGCCCCACCCTTCTGCCCCTGCCACCTCTAGTACATCTGCGGCTACTGGGCGGCAATGGCAGAGGGGTCAGGAAAGTAACTATGCGCCCGAGTTATTACACATTAACGCATCTTTCCAGAACTGCCTTAAGTTGCTATCTGAGCAAGTTACCGCAGGCGTTAATCAGATAACCTCACTAGTTGGTGAGGTGAAGACACTTCTGGAAAGTGTGCGTTCTGAGGTAAGAGGATCCCCGAACCACAGTTTTTTTCGGTCGGTTGCGGAGCGCATAGATCCTCTATCTGCTGACCAGCAGATGTTTGTGATGCACACGTGCCACGCTGCTCTAGTGCAGGTTGTCTCCCATCCTCCTCCATCCACCCCAGTTGTTCCTCCACCTCCACCCCCTACAGTGAGCGTGCCTCCTCCCCCTCTTATTCATTATCAGCCACCTCCACAGTTCCAGCAACCTCCCCACTATCACCAACCTTCCCAGTACCAGCCACCTTCCCAACTTCAGCAACCTTCCCAACTTCAGCCACCTTCCCAGTACCAGCCACCTTCCCAACTTCAGCAACCTTCCCAACTTCAGCCACCTTCCCAGTACCAGCCACCTTCCCAACTTCAGCCACCTTCCCAACTTCAGCCCTTCCACTTCACCACCTTCCAACTTCAGCCACCCTTCCCAACTTCAGCCACCTTCCCAACTTCAGCCACCTTCCCAACTTCAGCCACCTCACCAACTTGAGCCACATTACCAACTCCAGTCCCCTCAACAACTCCTGTCACCTATTCAGTACCAACAACCTCCCCAGTACCAGCCACCTACCCCGTACCAACAACCTACCCCGTACCACACTCCCACCTCTTACCAATCTCCTTCCCCCTACCAATTCCCTACCATGTCAGTTGCTCCTCCAGTACCTGCCCCACCCTGCACTCCACCACCCATCACCGAATCAGTCTCCAACTTGTCTTCCCATTCTTTAACCCTTTCCACCCTTCACCTCTTACTGTTCCTTCCCCACCAGCATCACAGTCCTCTCTACACACTCCCACGGTCGAATTGTCCCGCAGCCCCTCCAATAGTATGTCCACCACACACTACACATCGTTATAATGTTATGTACAAATGTTTTTTGTAAAAAAAAAAACAGTCTTTGAATGACAAAAATTTTTTTATCAAAGATATTTTGAAATTTAACATTTACAAACGTTTAAAAATATTGGTTTAATAAATTTTGAATTGGTTGATTCAATTTTTTGTCTCTCATTTCTTTATAATGTTACAGATTATGTAAGGTTACATGTGTATTAAACATTAATAACAGTACCAATGGTAAAGACAGAAACATTACATTTAGGTACAAACATAACAATTGATCACACATGGTCATCCTGCCAGTCTACCTGTCCTTCGGCTGAAATAAAGTACTGGGCAAATCTGTCCCTCATCCTAGAAACAGCAACAGAACTTCTATTAGTATTATTATGGTAATCATGTAAACTTGTTTGTTGATGGTGGTCCTCAATGGTCAATTGTTCTTTTGAGATCACAACATTGTGGAGTACCACACAAGCTTTTATTACTTCGTCAACAGTTTCCGTTTTCAAATTGATGGCTGTCATTAGCACCCTCCACTTTGCAGTAAGTATTCCAAATGTACACTCCACCATTCTTCGTGCTCTAGTGAGCCGGTAATTGAAAATACGTTTTGTATGGTTCAGTCCTCTGCTGGCATATGGTTTCAGTAAATGTTCTGATAGCTGGAAAGCCTCATCACCAACACACACATATGGCATAGGTGGGCCTGTGGTTTGAGGCAGCGGCCTAGGGGCTGGGAAATTGAATGTGTTGCCATACAGTCGACGGCCCATTGCTGAAATTTTGAATACTTGAGAATCGTTCGATCGACCATATGCCCCTATGTCGACTGCAATGAACCTATATTCGGCATCGGCGATGGCCATCAACACAACGGAGAAATATTTTTTATAGTTAAAATATTGTGATCCACTTCCTGATGGCTTCACAATTCTGACATGTTTGCCATCTATCGCTCCAAGACAATTTGGAAATTGGCATATCTTTTCGAATTTATCAGCTATTTCCATCCACCGCTGTGTGGTCAGTTCAGGCATATATTCCGAGACCAAACAGTCCCAGAGTGCACGGCAGGTGTGCTTTATTATGCCCGATATGGTTGAGATTCCCAAACGAAATTGGAAATGGAGTGAAGAGAGTGATTCTCCACTTGCAAGGAATCTAAAAAAAAAAAAATACACTATCAATGCTCAGATCTCAGGTATAAAAATTTTAAAAGTGAAAAGACAGAATATATCACTACCCACATAGTATAAAACAATAATGACAACATTTACAAGTATCCCTAAAAAGAACACAGCACTACACACCAACTATTAAAAGTACGCAAAACAGAATAGAGCAATAGCCACATTGTATTTCATTACGCCAAAAAAGAAGATGGCACTACCCACAAACTATTAAAAGTACGCAAAAACATAACATGGCACTACCCACAAACTATTAAAAGTACGCAAAAACAGAACATGGCACTACCCACATAGCATAAAAGTTTGAAAAAAAAAATATAACAATAACCACATTGTATTAAACATTACCCACAAACATACACATAAATATGCAATTGAATGAAATAAGCACACACAAGTTTTTGACCATTTTTTATTGCACTGGTAGTAATCCTTCTGTTGCCTTTTAGTCCTAGAATAAAAAACAACAATACAACTGTGTGCAAGCAAGCACATTCAAAAATGATAGCTTACCTTATTGTCACCATGAGACGCTCCGACGGAGAAATCGAATACCGGCAGTACGTGTCACATCTCCTGATCTTGTCTTCAATCCTCTCCACCAACATGTCAAAGGTTGCCTTCTTCATACGAAGATAAGAAAAAAATTTATGTGGATTCTCTCTTAACTCCATATTGAGTGTTGAATAGACTCCACGGGTTAGTCGCTGTGCCGTGATGGGGTGTATCCACATCCGACGGCGGCGCTGTCGCTGACGCTTTAGGCGCTGCTCGATCCTTCTCTCCTTCTCCATAACGATAAAACACAAGCGATTCGCCTCCGCTGTGAAATCCACAAGATTCCGGAAAGTATTACCAATAATCACCTCCATCTTCATCAGTCACTTGCTCTTCTCTCAAAAATGCTCCTCTACAACCTGTCAAAGATGTTCTGTAGGAACACTGTATATATAGGATTTACAATAGCCAATCAGATTTTGAAATGAAAGGGGCGTGATTGGAAAACGGATCCGTCAGAATCCGTCAAAAAACCGGATGAAACTGCTGATCCGATAAACTGATCAGGCAGAAAAATGGATCCGGCGTATCAGGTTTTTTATTTCATTGCCGCATCCGGCGCTCCGGCGCGACGCCTGACTGCGCCTGATTCAAAAAGCCTGATGTGTGAAAGTAGCCTTAAAGAGGTTGTCTGGTCCAAATCGATAAGTCTGCAGTCACTCTATGTGGCTGCAGGCTCATGAATCCCCTTTGAGCACGCTCTGTGCGCTGTGAGGATTCGCCGGTTTCTGACACAGGATCGGAGGATATGTATAATTTTTGCATACATACTCCTGGACAGAGCTCGTCTAGTGGGCGTGGCCTGTCTCCATTCACTTCTATTGAGCAAGGCTGCATCTCGTCTAGTGATTTGGATGTTCAGTGGGCATGGCCTCACTTCATACAAGTGTATGGAAGCAAAGTCACGCCCACTGGCCGGGAGTATGTGTAACTCATACATACCCTCTGGTCCTGGGTCAGAAACTGGTGAATTCCTGCAGGGCACAGCATGGGGGGATTCATAAGTCTGCAGTCACACAGAGTGACTGTAGACTTGCCTATTTGGACCAGACAACCTGTTTAATTGTGACCCAGTCAGAGTGTGCTCCATTAACCCCTTAATGACAGATGATACGCCTTTTAATGGTGGCAGTTAAGGGTACTTAAGCCACAGCGCCACTTTTTAACGGCGCTGAGGAATAAAGGTATAGTGCCCCCCAGGGTCAGAATTTCTCTGGGGTCTCAGCTACCGGAGGTAGCTGAAACCCCAGAGAACATGATTCGGGGCGGTTTTACCGACCCCGGTTTGCAATCTCTATTATTAACGGTATAATGGCAACTGAAAAAAAAGTCTGATTTCCCATTTAATTTCTCTCTCCTCTGATGTGATCGTACAACAGAAGACAGATAAATAGGGTCCCCCAATCCCCCCGATACCTCCGTTGTCCCTGCAACCCCCCACGAAGTCCATCGGGCTGCGAGCATCTTCTTCCGGGAGAAAATGGCGGGTGCATGCGCAGCGCGCCTGCCGAGATCTGCCAGCCGGCACCCGGCAACAATAGGAAATTTTTCCTATTGGTTCATTTTGTTCACTGTGATAGAGACTATCACAGTGATCAAAATAAAAAATAGTAAATCAAACCCCCCTTTATCACCCCCTTAGTTAGCTAAAAATATAAAAAAATGTATTTATTTCAATTTTTCCATTAGGGTTAGAGTTGGACTAAAGTGAGTTGGGCTAAAGTTAGGGTTACGGTTGAACTAAAGTTAGGGTTAGGGTTGGGATAAAGTTAAGGTTAGGTTTGCACTAAAGATAGGGTTAGTGTTGGGCTAAACTTAGAGTTAGGGTTGGGCTAAAGTTAGGGTTAGGATTGGGCTAGGGTTAGGGTTGGGGCTAGGGTTAGGGTTGGGATAAAGTTAGGGTTGGGGCTAATAAAAGGGATGGAAAAAGTTAGGGTTGGGCTAGAGTTAGGGTTGTGGTTATGGTTGGGATTACGGTTAGGGTTGGGATTAGGGTTAGAGGTGTGTCAGGGTTAGGTTTGCGGTTAAGGTTATGGTTAGGGATGGGATTAGAGTTAGGGATGTGTTGGAGTTAGGGTTGGAGTTAGAATTGGGCAGTTTCCCCTGTTTAGGTACAGTAGGGGAGTCTCCAAACGAGACATGGTGACACCATTGATTCAAGCAAATTTTGCATTCAAAAAGTTAAACGGTGCTCCCTCCCTTCTGAGCTCTGCCATGCACCCAAACAGTGGCTTTTCCCCACATATGGGGTATTAGCGTACTCAGGAGAAATTGCACAACAAATTTTGTGGTCCATTTTTAACAAATTTTATGGTCCATTGATGCCCTTGTAAAAATAAAAAAAAATGGTTCCAAAGTAAATTTTTTGTGAAAAAAGTAAAAATGTTAATTTTTTCCTACCACATTGCTTTAATTCTTGTGAAGCACCTGAAGGGTTAATAAACTTCTTGAATGTGGTTTTGTGCACCTTGAGGGGTGCAGTTTTTAGAATGGTGTCATTTTGGGTATTTTCTGTTGTATTGACCCCCCAAACTCACTTCAAATGTGAGGCAGTCCCTTAAAAATGGTTTTTAACCCTTATAACGCCCTAACAAAAAAAATTATATTTCTATGTTTCCAAAAGTGTGCTGATGTAAAGCTGATATGTGGGAAATGTTATTTATTAACTATTTTGTGTGACACCACTCTCTGATTTAAGTGTACCAAAATTAAAAGTTTGAAAATTGCAAACTTTTCAAAATTTTTGCCAAATTTCCATTTTTTTCAGAAATAAATGCAAGTTATATCGAAGAAATTTTACCACTAAAATGAAGTACAATATGTCACGAAAAACAGTCTCAGAATCAGTGGGATACGTTGCACCGTTCCAGAGCTATTACCTCATAAAGTGACAGTGGTCAGAATTGTAAAAATTGGCTCGGTCAATAAGGGGTTAAATAACCATTTTTTCCTAACATTTAGACCATTCTTGACAAAATTACTCATACTTCCCTTAGTTCTATTTTTCTCATTTTTCATACTAAACTTTCATGCGGCACCATATTGAATGTCTTGAAAAGTCCAAATACACAACAACAAATAACAACAAATATTTGCATTGCTCTTTTCTCACAAGTGTAGAACATACAAGTGCTTCCAACAAAATTAGAATATCATCAAAAAGTTAATTTATTTCACTTCTTCAATGCAAAAAGTGAAACTCATATTATATAGAGTCATTACACACAGAGTGATCTATTTCACGTGTTTATTTCTGTTAATGTTGATGATTATGGCTTACAGCCAATGAAAACCCAAAAGTCATTATCTCAGTAAATTAGAATACTTTATAACACCAGCTTGAAAAATGATTTTAAAATCCGAAATGTTGTCCTACTGAAATGTATGTTTAGTAAATGCACTCAATACTTGGTCGGGGCTCCTTTTGCATCAATTACTGCATCAATGCAGCGTGGCATGGAGGTGATCAGCCAGTGGCACTGCTGAGGGGTTATGGAAGCCCAGGTTGCTTTGATAGCAGCCTTCAGCTCATCTACATTGTTGGGTCTGGTGTCTCTCATCTTCCTCTTGACAATACCCTGTAGGGGATGTGCAGGCTGCTGCTTTGGGTCCTGCATTCATGTACATGCCTACCTGGTGAAACCGGGTACATGTTATGTGTTCATTATGTACACTTTATTATATCATGGCAGCTGACACTGTTCTGATGTGAACTGATGTACCTGTGTTGATATCGGTATATGGTAATGACGAACATTTATATGACCGGAAAATAAAAAACAATAACAGGATGAATAATAATAATAGTACAGGGTCATAAACAATTATTAATTAAACATATCAATCCAAACAAATAAGTAGGACTAAATAGGACTGATTGTAATAAAACTGAAAAGCAGGGGGAGAGAAGAAACTCGCCAAAAGAATACAATCAAAAAGTCCATAGTACAAAAAAGAATAACTTTATTGCTCAAACATGCATAGGTGGACAGGGAGAAGGTGGATAGACAAACCACCATGCAACGTGGAGGGCAGGTGTGACCAAGGATAAAGTCAAATTATGGTCGAGAGTTAGCCATATAATCTTCACATCCACTATAGTTCATATAAGTAACTCAATTCACTAGCTGCCAACATTAATGATAATGGGGCATCAAAAGATGGTATATGCATAGCACATGATAAACCAAAATAATATTAATGAATGTTATATCTGTACGTGTTAGGGACAGTAATAGGGACAGTCAGTTTTAGAGTTAGGTCAGCACTGTTAGGGGTTATGATAGTGTAGTGTCGGGTTAGTGTCGAGAGGGGCACTATAGAGTTAGATGTAGATTAGATTTAGATAAGATAATATTACTCCAATAGGAAGAGAGTTTGGGAGGAGTTAGCTAGAGGTTAGGGGAAGTTTTGAGTAAGGTGGAGGCAATTGTTGTCAGGAGAGAGAGACAAAAAGAACTGGAAAGGAGAGTTCTGAAGAATGAAAGACTGTGGGGCACAGGTGGATCTAGGCAGCCTGAAAGGATAGGCTAGGCTAGGCTGTGGGTTAACTTCTGTGACATCTGACGCGCACCACATGTGTGGATACCAGGGCTATGGGGTACTCGGAGCCGAGCCCATGGAAGTCTATGGGAGTTGTCACTGGCAGCAGAGCTCGGTCCGTGGCCCTGGCGGTCATACAATGGGGGATATTTACAGGGGATTATTAGGATAGGTAGTTCGTGACGCCACCTGTGGTATCTGATCAATTGGACCAGCGCTGCTATAAGGATCTTCGCAGGGGATGTTATGGGGGCAGCTGGGTGGTAAGTCTCCCACAGGTGAGACGGGTCCCTGGAAGTCTATGGTGATGATGCAGGGTGTAGTTAAGAATTCAATCACACACAATGCAGCTTCTTTTCATACCTTTACTTGTAGGTGTTTCAGGCAGGTCCCGGGAAGCTGGTCGGGGTGGAGAATGCACATTCGGGAAACCGCTGAGCAGGTTAGAGGCCTCCTTTACTTCATATGTATCTGAGTCCAAACTTGCATGAAGCGAAGTTAACTCTGCAATCTCCAGCTTTCTCAATAGCTGCAACGCCCGGCCGACATTGTGGTGGAGCCTTCTATGTCTCTGATTATCAGATGTTGAGAGAACTAAGTCCTTACTTTTGCAGGGCCCTGCTCAAAGTCCTTGCTCCCCCTGACTCCGTTTACGTATCAGCGCTTAGGGCTACCTTCTGCGACCTGTAGTCCAGAAAGCCTCCGGTTATCTTGTTACTAGGCTTGAAACACTAGCAACGCTTCGGACCCGGTGTCCGGTGAATTAGTGCAGGTAATCCGGTACCTGGTGCACTAGCATCTATCTTCTCCACTGGGCCCTTCGCCCTGCTCTCGCTCTTAACATAAGCACTTGTAGCTTTTGATGGTAATGTCAGCTTTCTCGAGAGCTCACTGAGCAGCTCTCAGTATCTTCCAAGTCCAGACTGGACTGACACTGAACTGCACTGTCCTAAGACAGGAAGCTGAATAATCTGAGCTCCTCTCAGACAGGAAACAGACTGAACACTGATTGCTACGTGTCACTACCTCTTATACCCCTGATGGGTGTGTCTGAAAGTGTGAGTGACGTGAATGGATATCAAGCTTTTGCGGTTACCTTCCTGTGCATTCTCCTGGATTATGTGTGCCTGACATAGCTGGGCCACACATCCCCCCTTGGTTAAACACAGCACTCCCGGGCTGTAAAAGAGAAAAAGAAAAACATTTTTGTTTTTGCATTAATATCAACATTTTAACTCTTCCCATCCGGGAGGTAAGACTTCTTGAACGTTACAATTTGTACATTAGAAAAATACAAAAGTATCAAAAGTATCAAAACATTCTCAATATACAAGACAAATTCTTGTGGAGGACCCGCACCAAAAACCTCCCACGTGGGTCCTGGGTGGGCTGCAGGACTTCTGACTGCAGACCTCACTCTAGGCCACACCATACGGGTTTTTCTTCAGAGGCAATTCAAGGCTTTGTGTAAAACCAAGATAAGGCACCGTAGTGCAAACTATTTACATTGAAAGTTTTTGGGCTGGCACAGTCCACAGCCACGCAGTCCATGCATGAGAAAAGACACATTTCAAGACATATAAATAGAAATCACATTAATACTTTAACTTCTATTAAAGTGCAAAAATCTTCTTTGTAAAACTTTATACAATTCTTCAGGTGCAGTAAACCCCTGTCTGGGTCCTACTGGCTTTCATTTTTCTTGCTAGGCGTGACATTGACCTTTTCCATCCCTGGGGACAGAAGTACTCGATGCCCTTGGGTTCCCATTACTAGGATATCATGTCCTGCAATATAAGTCTGGGTCGCAACATCTCTTGTTTGTGCTGGTAGGGACCTCACTGGGACCTCTCCGGAATATAACGTAGGTTGCGCTGCAGGATGGGTCACAGATTGCGATGCAGGATGGGTCACAGATTGCGATGCAGGGGGCGACGTAGGTCGAGATGAGTATGCAGGGGGCGACTCCAGTGCACGGTCTGATGCTGTGGGAGCTCGGGACTGGGACGCTTCAGTATTGTGTACGGTACCGGCGTCGGGGACGGGGTCACTGATAACAGAGACGTTTAGGGCATACCATCCCTTTAAACCCCAGTGTCGCGTGTAGCTTACTATGTCCCCATTTATCAGATCCCTCCCAGGATGACCGATGGGCAAGTGGGACTCTACGTCCCGGCGGCTCACAAAGACCCCCGGATAGAGGCCCGGCTCACGGATAAAGCCCCTGCTCTTGCGGAGTTGAAATTCGGTGACGCACCCCTGACGCCGCGGTTCCCGTCGGGTACCTTTATCTCGGCGGACGGTTTCTTTGTCAGCGAGGAACTTCTCATGCCATTCCTGTCGGTCTCGCTGTATCTTTCTCTCTTCCTCCTGCCGTTGTCTCTCTTTCTCGCAGTGTTGCCAGGCATTTCCGGTTTGGAGGTCGTAAGTCACATCATCCAGACGCTCCATCTCGTCCCAGTCGATTTCCGGCAATGATGGCTGGGACCCCTCCGGTGTTCCTACCGGGGAACCGTAATCCGCTGCGGCCTCCTGACCTGGCTGGCACTCCGGAACGGGCAGGGCCTCCTCAGCCTCCTTCTCCTCCACCTCCGCATCGGTGGGATCAGGTACAGCACTTTTGGGGGCAGCCTCCAGTTGTCCTTCAGCCTTCTTCAGCAGGGACTTTGGGAAATCAAGTGATGGGGTGATGTCTGTGGGAGAGAACACTGCGTCCCACAGCAGCCGCTGTGTCTGGGCACGCCAGCGTCTCTCTGTCTCCTGCATGTCTGCATGACGCTGGATTAATCTTCTGAGCACCGCATTCTCTTTCTGCAGCTCCAGCATAGCGGGGTCAGTGTCCCGATCTGGGGACAGCTCCGGCACAGGCAGTAAATCCTCCGGTGAGCAGGGTTTGTATGCCTCCGCTCCTCTGCACAGATTCTCCTGTCCTTCCGCCATCTCACTCCAGGCCAGACTGTAGTTTCCATCAGGAACTGTCTGGTCTCTTCCGTGGAGGCGGGATTTGCATCTCCTCCTCTTTGCATAGAAAATGAAGAGGAGGCGGATTTCCTTAGCAGTGGGGCAGGATCGCACATTATAGTAGCATTTTGAGAGGGCGGCCATATCTTTCGCGCCACAGGGGGGTACACGCCCACGAATGCACGCCCACCTTCTTCTCCAGCGCCTCAGGGCGCGAATATAGCGGTAAAAATGGCGGTATTTGGCGCCAAAAGTGACACACAGCAAACAGTCTTTTTCACGAAACAGTTCAATAGGCAACACAGGACTCACAATTGCAAGCTTTGCATCCTGTTCGTGACGCCAAGTTTTAGATGACGCGCACCACATGTGTGGATACCAGGGCTATGGGGTACTCGGAGCCGAGCCCATGGAAGTCTATGGGAGTTGTCACTGGCAGCAGAGCTCGGTCCGTGGCCCTGGCGGTCATACAATGGGGGATATTTACAGGGGATTATAAGGATAGGTAGTTCGTGACGCCACCTGTGGTATCTGATCAATTGGACCAGCGCTGCTATAAGGATCTTCGCAGGGGATGTTATGGGGGCAGCTGGGTGGTAAGTCTCCCACAGGTGAGACGGGTCCCTGGAAGTCTATGGTGATGATGCAGGGTGTAGTTAAGAATTCAATCACACACAATGCAGCTTCTTTTCATACCTTTACTTGTAGGTGTTTCAGGCAGGTCCCGGGAAGCTGGTCGGGGTGGAGAATGCACATTCGGGAAACCGCTGAGCAGGTTAGAGGCCTCCTTTACTTCATATGTATCTGAGTCCAAACTTGCATGAAGCGAAGTTAACTCTGCAATCTCCAGCTTTCTCAATAGCTGCAACGCCCGGCCGACATTGTGGTGGAGCCTTCTATGTCTCTGATTATCAGATGTTGAGAGAACTAAGTCCTTACTTTTGCAGGGCCCTGCTCAAAGTCCTTGCTCCCCCTGACTCCGTTTACGTATCAGCGCTTAGGGCTACCTTCTGCGACCTGTAGTCCAGAAAGCCTCCGGTTATCTTGTTACTAGGCTTGAAACACTAGCAACGCTTCGGACCCCGGTGTCCGGTGAATTAGTGCAGGTAATCCGGTACCTGGTGCACTAGCATCTATCTTCTCCACTGTGCCCTTCGCCCTGCTCTCGCTCTTAACATAAGCACTTGTAGCTTTTGATGGTAATGTCAGCTTTCTCGAGAGCTCACTGAGCAGCTCTCAGTATCTTCCAAGTCCAGACTGGACTGACACTGAACTGCACTGTCCTAAGACAGGAAGCTGAATGATCTGAGCTCCTCTCAGACAGGAAACAGACTGAACACTGATTGCTACGTGTCACTACCTCTTATACCCCTGATGGGTGTGTCTGAAAGTGTGAGTGACGTGAATGGATATCAAGCTTTTGCGGTTACCTTCCTGTGCATTCTCCTGGATTATGTGTGCCTGACATAGCTGGGCCACACACATCCGGGACTTACGGTCTGACCAGGATTTGCAGTGGCAACCTGAATTTTTCTCCCAAAATGGGGAAAGTGGACGGGGAGCTCTTAGTATCAGCTAGCTTGATCGACCAGGGAGCTGCGGGACTGGATGCCAAATTGCAAGAGGTCATGCTGATAGGAAAGGCCAGGGAGAACTCAGGAGGAGGAGTTCTTTTGTGAACTGAAGATTGTTTGACTGTGACTATTGTGAAGTAAAATGTTATGGAAAATGAAATTGGACTATGAGGATTTGTGTGCGCTGTTAAAGAATGCGGGAGTTCTGTAGCCTGAGGAGGACTCTGACCCACAGGTGCGTGAATTACACCACACATACACCGCACCTCAGAATGGACATTTTAATTACGTAGCGTAGTGTCAGGTTGTGCTTCAGGAACAACAGCCATGACTACCACCCTGGTCCCCTTTACAATCCCATAGTTTCTCTATGGGATTAAGGTCAGCCGAGTTTGCTGGTCAATCAAGCACATTGATACTGTTGTTTGTAAACCAGGTATTGGTAGTTTTGGCAGTGTGGACAGGTGCCACGTCCTGCTGGAGAATGAAATGTCCATCTCCAAAAAGCTTGTCGGCAGAGGGAAGCATGAAGTGCCCTTAAAGTTTCCTGGTAGACGGCTGCGCTGACTTTGGTCTTGATAAAACACAGTGGACCTACACCAGCAGATGACATGGCTCCCCAAACCATCACTGATTGTGGAAACTTCACACTAGACCTCCAGCAGCTTGGATTGTGGCCTCCACTCTTCCTCCAGACTCTGGGACCTTGATTTCCAAATTAAATGCAAAATGTACTTTCATCTGAAAACAACAACTTGGACCACTGACAACAGTCCAGTTCTTTTTCTCCTTGGCCCAGGTAAGACGCTTCTGGTGTTGTCTATCGGTCATGAGTAGTGTTGAGCGATACTGCTCGATATCTAAAAATATCGTATCGGAATGGCATCGCCGATATCACTAAATATCGTCGATATCCGATTCCGATTCCGGAAGTCCAATGTAAGTCTATGGGAACAAAAAATCGCAACAAAAAAACCCCTTTCTTTCGTTTTAAACACAAAATATACACACATAGAATACATATATATATATACATGTCATTGTGACATATATATATATAACATATATTTATAGTTTATACACTTCAACATAGTAAAATAGACTCTGATTCAATTGCCGGTTAAAGCCGTGACATACCCCATAGAAGTCGACGGGCTCAGTGCCGAGTACCCCCAAAACCTCTGGCTCTGTGCGACTCAACTTGGGCGTCACGAACAGGATTCTGTAGCTCGCTATAAGCGAGTCCTGTGTGCCTGAATTGAACTGGTTTTGTGCTTGAGAATTGCTAAAATCATCAGAGAATGTATTTGCCATTTTTCCGCCATATCTGCGTCACGACGAGGCACTGGTGAAGAAGAAGGGCGTGCTCTTCGTGGGTGTACACTCACTCAGTGGCGTGAAAACGATGGCCGCCCACTCTAAATGGTACTGCAATGTAAGATGTGCCCCACAGCTCTTGAGTTCCGCCTCCTCATCCTCCTCAGTGTGCGGAAACTAACACGAAGGTCCCGCCTCCCTACAAAAGAGGGGCCCTCTCCAGATGCTAATGACACATGTGACTTGGCAGAGATGGCTAATGGACACGAGCAGAAGTGTGAAGGGATGGAGCAGTCAGAGCTCTCCCCCCACGGAAGCGACCCGATCGCCACGGAACCACCGTTGGGCACCCGGCCTGGAAACCCTCCTACGCTGCAAGAAGCGGAGGATACCCTAAAGAGCCTGGCCCGGCACCGGGAGGAGGTCGCCAGGATGGAAGCCAGCTGGCGTGCCCTAAAACTAAACTTGGAGCGGCGCCAATCCCTCTTACCTGAAGTGTCTGTACCGGAAGGTGAGTCACCCGTTCTAGTAGAGGAGTCCGTGCGGGCATCCCAGCCCTTGCAATGTGATCCGGTTGACGTTGTCGCAGTGGAGGCACCCGTTCCTGCAAAAAACTCTGCACCGGCAGCACCCCAGATCCCGCTGTCTGCCCCCGTCGCTGAGACAGAAGAAGCGACACCCGTCCTCATGGAGGAAGCCGCGCAGGCACCAGAGGTCTACTGTCTGTACCGGAGCCCCGACTGTCATCTGTTCCAGAGCCAGCTGCTTCCTCCGCAGGTGAGCGCCGCCAGGACTCGGGGGCGCCAGGAGAGCTGCCGCAAACCGGACATCATAAGCTGCAGTTTGATGGTGGAGACATGGAGCAGCTGGTGGAGGAGAATTACAACCGGCGTCAGGAGGAAGAGTGGAGACGTTGGGAGCGGGAAGCAGAGCGACAAAGGGAGCAGCGAGAATCCCAAAAGCTTCGCAACGTAACCTGGAGAAGGACCGGGCAGATAAGGACCGGATGAGAAAAGATAAAGGAACCCTGAGGGAGCCGCGGCGTAATGGTGCAGTACGGAGCTTTAAATTGAAAGGTGGTTGGGGCTTCATCCAGGAGCCTGGACTTTATTTAGAAGTTTTTGTGACCCGGCGGGACGTGGAGACTCACCTCCCAGAAGGACACCCGGGGAGGGACCTGTTGCCAGGAGACTTGGTGACTTACACCCGACACTGGGGTTACAATGGATGGTACGCCCTAAATGTCACCAGGTGCGACCCCTACTCCCCAGAGTGTCAGGAAACTGATAGACCCTCGAGCCTTCAGCCTCCCACATCCAGGCCTCTGCACAAGTGCCCACCCCACGCCGTAAATCTCCCCAGCCTCCCTCAGTGGTCTCCTCAGCAGCCCCAGCTATGGACATGATAAGTATAGCTGGCCCGTACTCGGCGCCTGTTAGGCCCCCTGGGGTTCGTTCAGTCCGGGACATAGGGCTCCAGACCCGGAGGGAGATGAAAGAGGTGGCCACACAGACACAGATAGCGGGTCACGACTTGACTGTACAGGCCACACGACGTCATCAGGTCCTGGTGGTCCTTGGTGTCTCGGATGTTTGGCAAGCATCAGAAGAGTACCAGGTGGTACCTGGAACACCCCTGCCAAAGAATAATAAATAACCCGGACAGGGTCCCTGTATGTAAATAGTTAAATTGTTGATGTACCCGGACGGGTGAATGTTCATAAAAAAAATTTTTAATTTAATAAAAAACACAACACAGTTTTCATTACTTTTATTACAGTCTCATCCTGCGACGCCATCGATCTCCTGTAAAAAAATGAAAAAAAAAACAGCAGTATACCACCTGTCCGACGCAGTCCATAGTAACGAGTGTCCCACGACGATCCAGCTCTGCTACATCAGAATGACAGGCAGAGCCGTCATTCCGGCGCAGCACAGCTGATTACCTGCTTCCCCGGCGGTGACGTCATCGGACTGGTTTACGGCCGGGATTACCCTGCAGTCACTGCAGTTATCGTGAAAAACTGCATGTGACCGCCAGGGAGAAGATAATGGCGGCCATCAAGCAGTCCAGGACGTGACCGCCGGAGATCTTCTGCCAGGTAAGTGCCGCTGACTCCTGACAGACCCGACCGACGGACACTCACAGTGACAGTGACAAATCCGATTCCGGTATCCGATATGACGAAAATATCGGTACTCGAAATCGAAAGCCCGATACAGCTAATATCGGCCGATACCCGATATTTGCAGTATCGTATCGCTCAACACTAGTCATGAGTGGCTTGACACAAGAATGCGACACTTGTAGCCCATGTCCTGGATACGTCTGTGTGTGATGGCTCTTGAAGCAATGACTCTAGCAGCAGTCCACTCCTTGTGAATCTCCCCCAAATTTTTGAATGGCCTTTTCTTAACAATCCTTTCAAGGCTGTGGTTATCCCGGTTGCTTGTGCACCTTTTTCTACCGCACTTTTTCCTTCCATTCAACTTTCCATTAATATGCTGGGATACAGCACTCTGTGAACAGCCATCTTCTTTAGCAATGAACTTTTGTGGCTTACCCTCCTTGTGGAGTGTGTCAATGACTGCCTTCTGGACATCTGTCAAGTCAGCAGTCTTCCCCATGATTGTGGAGCTACTGAAACAGACTAAAGGACCTTTATAAACGCTTAGGAAGCCTTTACAGGTGTTTTTTGTTAATTATTCTAATTTACTGAGATAATAACTTTTGGGTTTTCTTTGGCTGTAAGCCACAATCATCAACATTTACAGAAATAAACACTTGAAATAGATCACTCTGTTATGACTGTATATAATATATGAGATTCACTTTTTGTATTGAAGAACTGAAATAAATCAACTTTTTGATGATATTCTAATTTTTCTACAGGATTGGTATTTACGCCACATAATTTGTGCCAAAATAGTAAATAGCTATTGATCCATAAGATCCACTGAATATATTGACCATATAACAATTTTCTTGGCACATGGCCTGGTTTGTTCAGGTTTTGATGTTTTGATGCAGATAGCTTTATTTGGCTTACTCATCATGAGTTGCAATCTTTGAGTAGCAGCCTGAATTAATTTGGCATATTGCATTTATACGCCATTTAACTACCATAATACTGCTCCTATGTACAAGAATATCACTATTACAATACTGCTCCTATGTACAAGAATATATCTACTATAATACTGCCTCCTATGTACAAGAATATAACTACTATAATACTGCTCCTATGTACAAGAATATAACTACTATAATACTGCTCCTATGTACAAGAATATAACTACTATAATACTGCCCCTATGTACAAGAAATATATCTACTATAATACTGCTCCTATGTACAAGAATATAACTACTATAATACTGCTCCTATGTACAAGAATATCTACTATAAATACTGCTCCTATGTACAAGAATATCACTGTACATAATACTGCTCCTATGTACAAGAATATCTACTAAAATACTGCTCCTATGTACAAGAATATAACTTACTATAATACTGCTCCTATGTACAAGAATATATCTACTATAATACTGCATCCTATGTACAAGAATATAACTACTATAATACTGCTCCTATGTACAAGAATATAACTACCATAATACTGCTCCTATGTACAAGAATATAACTATACAATACTGCTCCTATGTACAAGAATGTATCTACTAAAATACTGCTCCTATGTACAAGAATATAACTACTATAATACTGCTCCTATGTACAAGAATATAACTACTATAATACTGCTCCTATGTACAAGAATATACTACCATATACTGCTCCTATTACAAGAATGTATCACTATAATACTGCTCCTATGTACAAGAATATAACTACTAGAATACTGCCCCTATGTACAAAAATATAACTACTGTAAAACTGCTCCTATGTCCAAGAATATAACTGCTTTACTACTGCTCCTATGTCCAAGAATATAACTACTACAATACTACCCCATGTACAAGAATATAACTACTATATACTGCTCGTATGTACAAGAATATAACTACTATAATACTGCCCCATGTACAGGAATATAACTACTATAATAATGCCACTGTGTAAAAGAATATAGTTACTATAATACTGCCCCTATATACAAGAATATAACTACTATAATACTGCCCCTATGTACAAGAATATATCTACTATAATACTGCCTCCTATGTACAAGAATATAACTACTATAATACTGCTCCTATGTACAAGAATATAACTACTATAATACTGCTCCTATGTACAAGAATATAACTACTATAATACTGCTCCTATGTACAAGAATATATCTACTATAATACTGCTCCTATGTACAAGAATATAACTACTATAATACTGCTCCTATGTACAAGAATATCACTATTACAATACTGCTCCTATGTACAAGAATATCACTATTACAATACTGCTCCTATGTACAAGAATGTATCTACTATAATACTGCCTCCTATGTACAAGAATATAACTACTATAATACTGCTCCTATGTACAAGAATATAATTACTATAATACTGCTCCTATGTACAAGAATATAACTACTATAATACTGCTCCTATGTACAAGAATATAACTACTATAATACTGCTCCTATGTACAAGAATATAACTACTATAATACTGCTCCTATGTACAAGAATATAACTACCATAATACTGCTCCTATATACAAGAATATCACTATTACAATACTGCTCCTATGTACAAGAATATAACTACTAGAATACTGCCTCTATGTACAAAAATATAACTACTGTAAAACTGCTCCTATGTCCAAGAATATAACTGCTTTACTACTGCTCCTATGTCCAAGAATATAACTACTATAATACTGCCTCCTAGCTGAGAGGTTGTGTGTTTGTAGCTCTCCTGATGTCTGGAGCAAGCCCAGGGAGGGGCCACCCTGGGCGGGGAAACTCCCCAAGCAAGGCCCAGGCTTCCAGGCCTACACTGGGAAGAAGCGCCCAAGCTGTTTCTAATGCAGATGGAAATCCTAAAGTGATTTCTGATGGGAAGAAAGCTCTGAATGGAAGTAGCAGCAACAAGAAGGATGAAGCTGTGAAAGTGAGTAAAGTGACAGAACAAGGAAAAGCCATTGTATGTAAGAAAGTTACAGTTAAGCAGTCGGCCAGCCAAGGCAAGCAAAGTGAAGTGCAATTAGGAGAAATCCAGAAGAAATCTCCTGGTGAGAAGCTGAATGGAGGAAAGCAGCCTGCAGCTCAGGAGATGCCATCAGCGGCCTCAGGTGTGCAGCTGATTTCCAGCAGGCAGAGGAGAACCTCACTGGAGAGGCAGACATTACAGGAAAACTTGCAGCAGAAATATGTGGTGACCAGCATGGCGAGCTCTGGACGCACAAGGTCGCAGTCAGGTGGCAGCAGTAAAAGTGCTGTGGAGCCTGGAGCCATGAAACCAGCGGAGGTGAAAATTAAGGAGACGTCTGGGTTCAAGCAGCCGGGGACATCGCTGAATGCAGGATCCCAGGAGGAGACACCACGTGCACCTGAGCTTCAGCTCGCAGAGGAGATCCCAGGACTGGTCAAGAAGTTCGGTGAGTTACAGCAGCAGAAAGACTCACTACAGATGCAGATAGACACTTGCTATAAGCTAAAGGCTATTAATCCCGGGAGTCATGATTTTTATGACGAGACTCTGAACACACTGGGTGTGTTGCTGGCAAAAGTGGTGAGGGACATGGACTGCGTCCTAGAGAGGATGGGGCCCCTGGCGGAGACTTATAGGAACCAGGAACTGTTTAATTCACAGAAGCAGAACTCTGCAGGTTCCAGGTCAGACATTGTCCCAGGTGGACTCCAGAAGCAGGTGCGGCCAGTGCTGCAGCCTGCAAGTTTCTGCTTCCAAAAGGGGCAAATGCCGCACCAGCAGCAGCCTGTAGTGCAGACCCCAGCAGAGGTACCACAAGTCTCAGAATGCCCAGCAAAACTGCCTGCGGCAGATCCAAAGCAGAAGCATGTAGTGCAGATTCCAGCAGAGGTACAACAAGTCACAGAATGCCCAGCACAACAGCCTGCAGCAGATTCCAAGCAGCAGCATGAAGGGCACATTCCAGTAGAGGTACAACAAGTCTCAGAATGCCTAGCACAGCCGCCTGCAGCAGATTCCAAGCAGCAGCATGGACATATTTCAGCAGAGGGACTACAGGTCTCAGAATGCCAAGCACAGCAGTTGGGCAGTGGACATGTGCCGGTAGTTCCTGATGGTGTCCAGCAGGGCTCTGATGCTGGGGATAACCGCGCTGTATCTGAGGGGTCGGGGGTTTGGGGGAGCACAGTATCTTTGCTGGACGCTGCGCAGTCTGATAGTGACATTGATGTTGATGATAATAATGTACATGATAATGTCTGTGATTTCCCCCTTTAATTCCGAGCACACAAGGTGTAGAAGCCCCCCCTGCTGCAGACCCTCACCCCATCAGTCAGCCTAGTGTGACCCTGCAGGTTCCCCCCAGTAATGCCTGGAGTCGTGGTGCTCCGTCCTTCACCTCTGGTGCCAATTATACCGGCCAGGCGTTTAAACGGAGAAACGTTGTGCGTTTCCGGCACAGAGGTGCCAAGGAGGATCTGCCAGATAGAAGGTTTGTGGTCAGGGAGCTCTTGTGTCGCCAGATGGGGTTTGCGCCAGTCAGCATCTTGGCGGTGATTAATCTTCCAGACAGGCAGGGCTATGACGTCAGCTTTAAGCTCATGAGTGACCTGGACAGGTTTTGGTCTAATTTCCCCAAGTTTAGAGACTCTGAGGGCTGGAGTAAGTTCAGCTTTATTCCTATCTCTAAGCCAGATACCGTTACGGTTAATCTCATCTTCTGGAATGAGTCTGTTCCCCCGCAGGACATTGTGGTGTGGCTCCGAAGGCATTGTGACCTGGTCTCTGACCTCACCAAAAGCAGAGACAATGATGGTATCTGGACGGGAGGGTGGAGGGTTTTGGTGAAACTGCGCCAATGCGATAATATCACTGCCCACTTACCCAACTCCTTCTTTATTGGGAGGAGAGGGGGTGTGTGTTTCTATCCTGGGCAGCCTCGTAAGTGCTTCAAATGTGGCAAGGCGGGTCACCTGGCAAATACGTGTACTGTGGTGAAGTGCAACCTGTGTGGGGAGGTCGGCCATGTGGCTGCAGACTGCCAGAACATCAGGTGCAACCTCTGTGGGAAGATCGGTCACCCTCACAGGGACTGTCCTGACGCCTGGCACAATATCTGTAAGGACTATCCTGATGAGGATTTGGTGGCAGGGGCAGAGATTCTGGAGGAGGCAGCTTTACTGTCAGGGGAAATACTGGCCAGACCTGAGGTCCACCAGGGGACCACTCAGGTGACACCAGAGCAGCAGGGTTCAGAGGGTGCACAGGGGAGTATGGAGGTTGTCCCTCAGGGGCAGCAGTCACGGGGAGGCATTACTTCAGTACTACCATCTGTGTCTGAAGGGAATAGCAAAAATCAGACTAAAAGGAAGAAGAAGGACAAGACCTCCCGTAAACCTGAGAAGGAGTATGACACTGGCCAAGGAGCCAGGAAGAAGGTCCAGAGTTCTGCAGGTGGAATGGTCGTATCTAATAGGTTTGGTGTTCTGTCTGAGTCTGATGGTGATTTTGAGGACGACCTTAGAAGAACTGACGCAGAGTTTGATAGGGATGTAGAGGACTGTCCTCCGCCCAAGCGGAAGCCATTACCTGAGGGCACTCGGGTAGAGTCTGAAATGGAGACCGGTGGTGACCAGAATAACTCCGACTCAGATCTGTGACGCTGTCAACCTGATAATGTCCGAGCCCAGATAGATAAAATCATTAGGAAAATTAGGGAATGTTAAGTTATGGAAGGATGTGTCACTGGGTTGAAATATGATGTTTTTTTTTTTTGTTTGTTTTGTTTTTCCAACCAGGTGTATGGACTCTTTAAGATAATTTTATATGTATAATCCGGATATGTAATGAATGTACAATCCAAGTGAATTTATTTTTGTATTACTGGAGGAATGTCAGTATATTTGTATTTGTTTGGTTTTTACAATAAAAATTGCCCCATGTACAAGAATATAACTACTATATACTGCTCGTATGTACAAGAATATAACTACTATAATACTGCCCCATGTACAGGAATATAACTACTATAATAATGCCACTGTGTATAAGAATATAGTTACTATAATACTGCCCCTATATACAAGATATAAACTACTATAATACTGCCCCTATGTCCAAAAATATAACTACTATAATACTGCTCCTATGTACAAGAATATAACTACTATAATACTGCTCCTATGTTCAAGAATATAACTACTATAATACTGCCCCTATGTACAAGAATATAACTACTATAATACTGCCCCTATGTTCAAAAATATAACTACTATAATACAGCTCCTATGTACAAGAATATAACTACTATAATACTGCTCCTATTTACAAGAATATAACTACTATAATACTGCTCCTATGTATACGATTATAAATACTATGATATTGCCCCTATGTTCAAGAATATAACTACTAAAAAACGGCCCACTATGTACAATAATTTAATTACTATACTACTGCTCCTATTTACAGGAATATAACTACCATAATACTGCCCCTAGTTTAAAGAATATAGCTACTATAATACTGCCCCTTTTTGCAAGAATATAACTACTATAATACTACCCCTATGTACAAGAATATAACTACTATAATACTGCCCCCTATGTACAAAAATATAACTACTATAATACTGCTCCTATGTACAAGAATATAACTACTATAATACTGCCCCTATGTACAAGAATATAACTACTACTAGATGATGGCCCGATTCTAACGCATCGGGTATTCTAGAAAATGTATGTAGTTTATTTATGAAGATTTAAGAATAATGCAATGAATACTGCGACCAATCAGCGATTTTGGCGCCAAATTTAAACACGCTCTCCGGGAGATGATACACTCTCTCCGGGAGATGAACGGCTGCTCGCGCCAGAAGTATCCCGACCGGCGGCGCCGCTCCCCGGTCCTCCGTTCACACTTGCCGTCGGGAGATCAGTGGCCGTAGCCACTGATCTGCCGACAGTAGCCGCATGGAGGTCAGCGGCGCCGCCTGTCAGGGTACTTCTGCTGCGAGCAGCCGGGAGATGACTGGCTAGCGCCGGTCATCTCCCAGCTGCATCGCCGCTGACCTCCGTGCGGCAGATAAGCCGCTAACGGCCGCCATATTTTTCTGAAATCCCGCATCGCTGATTGGCCGCGGCCGGACCAATCAGCGACGCGGGATTTCATGGACAGAAAGAAAGACAGACGGGATAAGACGATTATATATATTAGATAGATGTTACTGTGTATTACCTCATGTCACTGTGTATTACCTCATATTACTGTGTATTACCTCATGTTACTGTGTATTACCTCATGTTACTGTATATTACCTCATTTTACTGTGTATTACCTCATGTTACTATTATATTACCCACATGTTACTGTATATTACCACATTGTTACTAGTATGTATTACCTCATATTACTGTGTATTACCTCATATCACTGTGTATTACCTCATGTTACTGTGTATTACCTCATATTACTGTGTATTACCTCATATTACGTTATTCTATATTACTGTGTATTACCCTTACATGTTATACCGTTATTATTACCATCATGTATTACCTCATGTTACCCTGTTCGTATATACCTCATATTACTGTGGTATTACCATCAGTTATTCCTAGTTACTGTGTATTACCTCATGTTACTGTGTATTACTCTATCACTGTGTATCCATTACTTATACTCACTCTTACCTGTGATACTATTACTGTGTATTACCTCATTACGTGTATACTATTTATGTATTTACCTCATTTTACTGTTTATTACCTAGTTACTTATGTTACCTCATGTCACTGTGTATTACCCGTGTTCAGTAAACGTGACAGAAGTACATCAGACACTGTGACTGACAAAACATATTCAGTACATCATGGGCAGTTGGTGAGTCACATGACCACATGGGCAGAGTTAGCCCCGCGTCGCTGATTGGCCGTGGCCGGACCAATAAGCGACGCTGGATTTCCTGGACAGACAGACAGACAGGATAAGACGATTATATAAATAGATAATACTGCCTCTATGTACAAGAATATAACTACTATAATACTGTCCTGTATGTACAAGATTTAATTACTATACTACTGCTGCTATTTACAAGAATATAACTACCATAATACTGTCCTGTATGTACAAAAATATAACTACTATAATACTGTCCAGTATGTGCAAGAATATAATCATTATAATACTACCTCTATGTAAAGAATATAACTACTATAATACTGCCCCTGTGTACAATAATATAAACTACTATTATACTGCTCCCTATGTACTAGAATATAACTGCTATAATACTGACCATATGTACAAGAGTATAACTACTATAATACTGCCCCTATGTACAAGAATATAACTACTATAATACTGCTCCTATGTACAAGAATATAACTAATATAATACTGCTCCTATGTACAAGAATATAACTACTATAATACTGCCCTATGTACTAGAATATAACTACTATAATACTGTCCCTATGTATAAGAATGTAACTACTGTAATACTGCCCTATGTACAAGAATATAACTACTATAATACTGCCCTATGTACAAAAATATAACTACTATAATACTGCCCTATGTACAAGAATATAACTACTATAATACTGCCCCCTATGTACAATAATATAACTACTATAATACTGCTCCTATGTACAAGAATATAACTAATATAATACTGCTCCTATGTACAAGAATATAACTACTATAATACTGCCCTATGTACTAGAATATAACTACTATAATACTGTCCCTATGTATAAGAATGTAACTACTGTAATACTGCCCCTATGTACAAGAATATAACTACTATAATACTGCCCCTATGTACAAAAATATAACTACTATAATACTGCCCCTATGTACAAGAATATAACTACTTAATACTGCTCCTATGTACAAGAATATAACTACTATAATACTGCTCCTATATACAAGAATATAACTACTATAATACTGCCCCTATGTACAAGAATATAACTACTATAATACTGCTCCTATGTACAAGAATATAACTACTATAATACTGCTCCTATGTACAAGAATATAAATACTATAATACTGCTCCTATGTACAAGAATATAACTACTATAATACTGCCCTACGTACAAGAATATAACTACTATAATACTGCCCCCTATAATATCTCTGAGGGCAGTGTTGCTCCATAATAATCTGGTTTTTGATATAATCCTTCCCTTATCATTGTGGATGAGAATGCTTGAAGATGTCCACAATGTTTTCATTGAGTTACCATAATGGTTTCCTCATTTTCATCTGGCTTTTTGAACTTCTCAACTAATGTGTTTTATGATAGGATATACCAAGCATTGGGTAAATTCAGTCCAAGTGTGTATTATCCATAACCATAACCAATGTATGCAAGCTTCCATAAATTCTATTATCATTGATAATATACATAAAATACACGCATGGCGGAGGCAGAACCATATCATTGGATTGATTAAAAACGACTGTAGTTGAGGAGATCCATGTGTCTCCTCCATAAATATTTCAGCGCTGATTTCTGAGCTGCTTTGTGCATGAATTGCCCAGTTCTGTAGCTGTAACATTTATGAATGCATTTCCTTAAGTCAATAATAAAAACCATATCTCAAAATCTGTAAACGACAATGTGTTGAACCACAAGCTCTTACTTTTTATCCCTGTGCTTGTCAGGTTCTCAAAATTCTCTTAGGACCACCGTGAGCCTGGCCTTTGTGGTGGACACACTCTTGAGCCATTGTGAGATAGAGATAGGTACTGTACATGCATAGATAGATAGATCGATAGGTAGATACTATAAGGACTCTATCTCTTGAGGAGCTAAGGTATTCTTTTGGTTGACCATGTGAGATGTCACACAGTTGGACTTTTTAGGGCAATGCTACCTGGAAAAAAATGTTGCATATTTTTTCTCCCTATGAGCTGGACCTCTATCAATTAGAGAATCTAGTCAAAGTATGATCAGATGTTTTAAGAAAGTCTCCAGCTCTTTAGGTTCTTCTGAATCTCATTCAAAGTCTAAGACCTGTAAGCAATTTTTTTTATGAATCTTGGATAATTACATTAGGATTATTCAAATAGATGCTGCCCCTTGAAAAATATTGATTTATTTCAAAGATTCCTTGAAATAAGGTTATTACAACTGTAAGATGTCTGCAGGACATGTCCTTGAGGGGAGATATGTATCATCGAGGTTGGTAGCTACGGTGATGTCAGCTCGGGAAAGCATGCTCCTGCACCTATAGTGCTGAGAGAGTTATTAGGGCATTTCAGGGCCGGGTTTTATTGGCCATCAAAAGAGATGGGTGGGAATGACTGCTCACATACCCCCACCCCAGGGGCGTGGTTTGGCAGATAAAATGGAGACCAAGTGTCTCATTCAGTGTCTGTGTCTGGAGGTGTGTGGAACTCCTGTGTGTTGGTCTGTGCTAATACCTTAAGAACTGGACCCTAACCTGAGTGGGCAAACTTAGAATCCTGTAATGACTATGTACTTTGTGTTTTCACTTCGTGCCGGAAAAGACTTTACTTATCTTTGGTTTCCTGAGCGGTTTATGCAGGTCTAATAAACCAGCCTGGACATTTAAATGAAACCGCTTCCTGTGCCTACCTCAACCGCAACTGAGTGAGTACAAACCTCTACAACTGGTGCTAGAAAAACCCCAAACTATGAACTGGGATACAAACTGGTGTGTGCAGCGTGTAAACGCACTTTACACACTGGCCACTGAACAAAAAAAAAACAAAGACCGTAATATAATGATTGGATACCCTGCAGTAAATATACAGCAATAGTGTAGAATATATATGGTACTTAATTAGCATGTTATTGGTGAAAAAAATGCCTGCAGTAAATGAATAAACAGCAATAGTGCATAAAATTGATGCTAGAAGCACGGGCACGAATCCCAAGAGGCAGTGTGACTGCCACAGATATACCACATGTCCTGGGTGAAAGCGACTGCAGGAGCAAAATCCAACAGCATGAAGGAGTTGATAAAACAACTGGTGCAGTCTAATCTCCAGTGGCAACAGATATGGCAGCAGCATCAACAGCAGCAGTGGCAATAGCAGCAGCAGATGCAGCAGCACAGGTGGCACATGTCAGATGTAGGGAAGGACTTACTGAGCAGACTAATATATATTTTTGTCCAGACTGTGATTAACAGTCTTTAATGTGCGCACACAGAGACAGCTGTCAATCACTAAATGGGACCACCCACTGGATTCCTAATGACAAAATAAGCAAAAATTTAATTTATATGACAGTGTATACTGTAACATTTGTTTTATCTCAATCTACTCAACTTTTACTTCTCTATAACATGATGCCTCCATTTTTAACTTGACATGTTCCGTTGAAGAAGGCTCAAAAGAACCAACATGTTCATTTTAATTGTCAGACTAATGGAAATTTTCAGAACTTTACTTTCAGCTTCCTACCCTCAGGTTTCCAATATAAGTTGAATTGTTGATTGCCGTTTTTCTTTCTTTTGCCTTTATGTAGATTAAAACTGGAGAAGATCTTGTAAATGAAATCTGGCATTATTAGATTGAGGTAACATCATTTCTTCATGGGTCAGGGTATGGATATATGTCACCCGTGTCCTCCCTGTGTCCTGGCTGTATTTTGTGGCTGTGTTTATAATTGGAATCATAAGCTGATTAAACACATTCAGATTTATAGCAGAATTTCTTATACCTTGCTTTAGTCACAGTGTCCTAGACATGTTTTGCATTAGATAATACATAGGAGACGCACATATAAAATTGTATTGCAGTATTTCATATTATCTGATGATTTTCCTTTTCATGAATCAACTATGATTATAGTTTTTATAGTGTATGCAATATTTTTTTGGATAGAATTTCCCAAAATCCCAAATGTCAATTGAATCCTTTCCAACCAATGTCAAGAAGACAAGATCTGTTTGTTCAGGAAAGTAGAGAGCACTATAAACTGTGTGTGCATCAATGAAGTGATGGAAACTTTAAAAGTCTTCACTACTCCAAATGATTTCAATAAAGTGATGGCCAAGGGAGCGAAGGGACCAATTTGACATTGGTATTGATCTCAGATTCCGTCTTATCCTTTGGGCCTTGGTAGTGTCTGTTCTTATGAGTGGTCAGGACAGGAACTTTTGGTTATGGACAAATATGTCTAAACATGAAGAAAAAGCTTCTGATTGGATCAAGTTTCTCTTATAGGTAAGCTCTGTAGGTTGAAGAAGACCTTCAAGTTCAAAGCCATTGGCTGGGCTTATTGAAAGTCTGAGGTGAAAAGTGCCCGAGATGAATTCAACCGAGTAAAAACTTTTCACACTCTTTCTTAAATTTAGGCACATGAACCTTTACTTCCCTGGCCTTTTGGTTAAGCCAGTATGAGAAATTTTAATAATTTCCCCAAAATATCTGAATCATATTCTTTATTCAATTTACATTTTTTGTCACGGTATCACTAGTCCACATTTTTTTTTTCTGCAAAGATTCTTCAAGTTGTGGTACCCTTATGGGATGTATGGGATGTCCCTCTTGGAGGGCTAGTGTGTGTGTGTGTGCATCAGCTTCCTCACTTTGCTATAACCCCTTCTTTTATCTTCAGTGGAGGAGAGAAGAAGGGAGCAAAAGGGACACTCCTTTAGTTTCATGAAACGGAAACCATCGTTCCTGAACTGTTCTGTGACCTTCTGTTTTGGAGGAGTAGATTGACCCTGCTAGATGAAAAAGCTGCCATTAGGGACAGAGAAAAAGGATTATTATCCACAGAGGGGAGCACATAAGCTTATTTCTGTGATAAAAAACTGTATCCCTCAAAAAGGACAAATATTAGTTAAAACAGAAGGAAACATAGGGGCTTATTCCTAATTTTAACCAAGTGAAAAGGATGCAGTGGTGTGCAGTTTGCCAGTCTAGAGGAACTCATGGGTCCTGCTGCCAAGAGAGTTGACTTAAAGAAGAGGCAGTGTCCTGTGATGTGAATGTGTGCTACATTGCATTGTAAAGGAGACAAAGAGATTGTGTCTGTGTAAAGGAAGTGCTGCTGAGGTGTTTGACAGCAGACTGTTGCAAATATGAGCAAAGTATCATTTGGAAATACTTGTGTTTTATTCATTGCTCTTTATATACTCAGGGGTCTAGTATGTGGACTCATTCAGTAATTGACAGATACAAATGTCTGAAGGGCTGTCACGGTGTAAGGGGATCATCCTTATTCTCATTTTCACATAGAAACACGGGAAGCATTGGAATAAAACTGAAAGAGAGAAGATACAGATTAGATATTAGAAAAAACTTTTTGACAGAGGGTGATCAATGAGTGCAACAGGCTGCCACGAGAGGTTGTGAGTTCTCCTTCAATGGAAGCCATCATACAGAGGCTGGACAGACATCTGTCTGAGATGACCATAAATCCAAGACTACGGTTTTACCATAATACAATAACCGTAAAGAAGTGTTCAAGCATAGTATTAAAATACAAATTTATTAATAAATCCTTTTTAAAAATACATACATAAAAAACAGAACAAAACGATTAGATACCCAGTAGAAGGGAAACAATCCCTATATAATAAGAAAAATATCTAGCAAATCCAAAGCTACAAAATTTATTATAAGGTACATATAACCTCTAAAGGTAAGGCAATTGCCTATCATTAAATGCGCCCATAAGGAATTAACCTACTTAATCGGAAAATATGCAGCAAAAATTTGCAAAAAAATTGCATGTGTCATTGCTCCAGCACAATAGTATAGAAATACATCAGGGCTAAATAAAGGCTAAACATAGATGAATGGAAAGAATCCTAAATCAATTTGTGCCTATTGAAGCACCAGATAGGATATCACAAGTGCTGGAGAAGTGACACATATATAAATGGATACAAACATCCTAAATCCAATTTGTACCTGTTATGAGCGCATGATAAATGAGGCTAAAGTGAAGGAATGAATATACCTAGTAGCAGGACTGCGTGATCGTGTCTGGCGTTCCCTCCTCACCCCAACGCACGTTTCGCAATAGCTTCTTCCGGGGGCGTCCGATGATCCTTTTGACTTCTTGGATATAAGCCACCACAAGAGAAGTCAGGTAGTGGTTCTCTCATAGTGAACACATAAACCCTCAGCCGAGCCAAGTGTTCCTGTGAATGAGGGAGTTAGGGGAACATAGTTGTTGACCCACTGATTGTTTGTCCAACAGCTATCTAATGTGTATGGGTGACTTTAATGTGACAGGTTCCCTTTAAGTCAAACTTTATTTCCTGTACTCTATGTTTGGTTTACAGATGTCTCTTTTAAAAATGTTGTTCATAAAAATCTGTGAATACAGTAACTGAACAGAACAAATGACTAATACTTCAAAAGTCATTGTAAAAAATTATTAAAACTTAGCAGTAATATCTCAGTGATTCTGTACTATAGTGTAAAAGAAAACACATGGGTCTGGTGGCAATTAAAATGATGAAGTTATATCAGTTTAAAGAATTTCTTAGTATTTCAATAGTGCAACCTGGTAAAATCTATGTTTTATAGTCTGTATTTTTATAGCAACAACATATTCTATAGCATAGTGGTCTATCACTCTATTGGGATTCGATTGAATTGATATGACTCAAGCAGACATAGGCATTAGGGCACTGCTTAAAGTGTAACTATATGTTAAAGGATAAATAGCAAACTTCATCACTGAAAAAGGAAAATTTATTGAATATAAGGCAGGACAATAAAATCAGAACCCAATGAAATCAGATATGTGTTAAATCGACGTTTCGGCATATCATAGCCTTTTTCAAGCTATATCTGCGTATAAAAGACGCAACAGTATTATTAAGCGATAATAATACAACATAAATACTGGGTCAAGATATAAAATAAAAATAACTAAACCTCTAAACTATATGTAGTAAATATCTACTTATTGTATATAATTTTATGTACCATACATCTTATACAGTACAAGTTTGAACAAAGGAAGGAGACAACATGCTAAATCACTATATCACATACTGTGTATGTATCAAGGTTGGGATTTTCAAGGATGGAGTAACTGCAACTGAATGTGGATATGTAAGGGGCATAACAGTATGTATAGCATCATGTATGGGAGTTTGTATCCACAGAATATACATTGAGGAACATGAAACCCAAAACGTACCTGAAGGGAGTGGGGTCACCAAGTGCAGGATAAAGGAGTCCTTGGGTGCCTTGATGCCGGGCCATGTGCACACTTGTTTTGTATTCCCCGGTAGGAAGTGATCCGAAAAGCTTCTAGGTTCACGTCAGCTGACGTATCAAAATGTGCACTGCGAATGCGTGAACAGTAAACTGGCGGAGAAGGCCAAGACCTTAATGTGTATAGATGTATCGGCTTCAGAAGGGAATGTGTGCATGTGTAACAGTGATGGGAGCTGATGGATTGCTCCCTGACACTCAAGTGCATTTAATCTCCATGTATGTGCTACAGGTATAATACACCTGGGGGCTGAAGTTAGCTGGGACAGAGTTATGTCAAGTAGTCAATTTTAGGGCAGCAGTGAGAAACGTAGCAGTACTAAGGCTGCTAGGGAGAGCGTGAGCCTGATACTTGGGGCAGTGGATTACTGTACATACCCTTCCATGTAATTCCATCTAATGGCCTGGGGCAACCTCAAGATGGACGTAGGGGGCCAAAGGCACACTAAGCTTGTGAAGAAACAGGGAAAGATTGACTCAGACTACATGGGGTGGAAGGTATTGCAATTTGTACATACTGCCAAAAGTGACGAAGCCAGACAGAGGGAGATGCCACCTATATAGAGAACCAGGGATGAAGTTGTATCCGCTACCTGTAGGAAAGATGACAACCCGTTGGGCCTTATCCTTTGCATCTGCTTGTATAAATACTGTACAGACTGCCATTCACAAAGTAAAAGTTTGTTTTTTATGAACCTCGTGTCTCCTGGATTAAGGAAGGAAGCACACCATCAGAAGATGTTTGGCTCCATTTTTCCTGCATTGAGTAAGTACTGAGACACCTTTCAGAGAGTACTCACCAAAGATGGCTTATTACCAGCCAGAGTTCAGCGAGCTGTATCACGGTCTGGAGGACGTCAGATTTGAAGATATAGAGGAGATCCTCACCCCAGGGACGCATTGGGTAACCAGCCTACAGTAGGAGCCATTCCAGAGCCAGCGGTGCTACCGCGAATGTTAATGCGGTGGGCGGTGATTCCACAGCTGGATGTGGGTCTCCTGGCCCATGAACTGCACCTCATGTGCTAGAACTGGATACCAGCAGGTTAGGTCCCCACGGCTGCAGAGGAAACTACCCCAGAAGGCGTAATGGTAGCATGCTCCGAGGTCAAGTGCAGAAGTGCCGCAGCCAGTCCCAGAGCCAGTTCCCATGGAGGAGTGTGGTGAGACTGTACCCGCCAGTGAACCTCAAGTGAGGCCGGTTCCAGAAAGAACTCCAAGGATAAACTGGAGGGGGGTTGAACGCTTCATCATGAGTACTCCACTGTTTGAGAGTCCCCCCTATGATAAGTCACGGTGGTTGACTGAGAGAGCTCCGCCCATGAGTATAAAAGAAGAGAGAAAGTGGAATGGTGGGTGGCTGCGGGGTGGCTGGAAAGTTCACATCCTGGGTGGTGGGAGTCTGTGGAAAATTCGGGGGCTGGTTCTTGAATTCAATATCGAGTAGGGATATGTGTTCTTGGTGGAGGAATACACCAGAGATGATGTGTACATCAACCGCCATGTGGTGAAGAGGAAGTATTTGCCATCCCATCTGCATAACTTATACCCTGGAGAGGTGGTGCGTTTTGTGAAGTGTGAGTGCAGGTGGGATGTACGCTGCCACGGTGAACCGTCTCTATATCTGGGAGGATACCCTGGAGAGGGACCTGGTGGTTTTCACCCTGAGGGCTCAGTTGGGAGGCCCAGAGAAAACAGTCAGAGGATGCCAAACAAAAATGGTCCAGGGAGGCCCAGAAAGGATTCATGACCGCTGGGAGGCAGTGATTTTGTTTGGGAAGTATGGAGCCAGACCAGTTAGGTTAAAGCTGGTATCCGGAAAGGCAATTTAGAGATTGGGTCCCCGTTACGCCCCCTTGAGGAGTGCAAGCTGTTGGCTTTCCACCAGGACTGGTGAGGGAGTCAACCACGCTGGGGCTGAGGTCCGGGATAAGATCCAGAGCTGCCACTGGACAGATGGTTCAGGAGTTCCATGTGGTGACATGGTCCCACCAAAGTGGGCTGTGAGACCTCCACCACTGCAGACCCCGGTACATGGGGATTAAATGCACTTAATCTTTGAGTGTCAGAGAGCAATCTATCAGCTTTCACCACTGTTACACATGCACACATTCCCTTCTGAAGCCAACACACCTGTACACACGCGCATTAAAGTCTGGACTTTCTCCGCCAGTTTACTGTTCGCTCATGCGCTATGCACATTTTGGGACATCGTCCGACGCGAACCCAGAAGTCCTTCGGATCACTTCCTCCCGGGTTATACAAAACATGGGTGCACATGGCCCAGCATGAGGCACCCAAGGACTCCTTCCTGCACCTGGTGACCCCACTCCCTACAGGTACTTTTTGGGCTTCATGTTCCTCAATGTATATTCCGTGAACACAAACTCCCATACACGATGCTATACATACAACTATTCCCCTTACATATCCACATTCAGTTGCAGCTTACTCCAACCGTGAAAATACCAAGCTTGAAACATACACAGTATGTGATATAGTGATTTAACATGTCTCCTTCCTTTTTTCAAACTTGTATAAGATGTACAAAAAATTATACACAATATGTAGGTTAGAGGTTTAGTTAATTTGATTTTAAATCTTGACCCAGAATTTATGTAGTATCATTGTCGCTTAATAATACTGTTGTGTCTTTTATACGCAGTTATATCTTGAAAAAGGCTATGATGTGCCGAAACGTCATTTTAATACATATCTGATATCATTGAGGTCTGATTTTCTAGTCCTGCCTGATATTCAATAAATTTTTCTTTTTGAGTGCCGAAATTTGCTATATATTCAGTATATGGAACCATTTACTTCAGAGTACCACCTATACAGTGAGCACCCTGTAGCTTCCTATATAATATCTTAAAGGAGTTTTCCACTATTGGACAACTGCTTATAAATGGCCCCAGAGTGTTACATAAAATATACCTCCCAGACCAAAGCTTCTCTTCTGCTCTTTGCCCTGTGTTTTTGGCCGGTTTTGTGACGTAACTAATATCACATGATTGTTGCAGCCAATCGTTGGCCAGTAATTGGCTGTAGCCTTCACAATTCAATTCAGAGGAATTCAACTCATACTTGCCATCTTTCCCAAATATCCAGAAGGTTCCTATGATTTAGGAGACCTAAAAAGTCACAAAATGTTCAAAGCATCCTTGAAGTCTCCCAAAACCTTCTAGATGTTACTCATCACCTGTCCCTGCTCCAGAACTGACTCTGTTTCTTCCTTTTCTATGGTAACTTAGCATGCACTTTTGAAGCCATCATCCAAGGTTTTTAAGGGTGGCTTAAGGGGCTGTGCACAGCCGGAGTATACAGGTATTAGTGCGCAATGCTAATAAGTGCTTTTCAGGAGTCAATAAACACTTTCCACTGGGTTCTGCTCCTGACAGGTACCTCATTATCCACTCAACTGCTCCTGAGTGTTATCCATCATCCCATTCTTACAATCCACTTAGCCCTACTGTTCCTGGTGCTGTCCACACTATTTTATCTGCTGAATCAAGTTACCTGCCAATTTACTAGTCTCTTCTTTTCCTGGTGCTGCCTTAACTTTTAACTCTGCTAATCCCGTGTTCTACCCTAAGTCCTGCAACAAAATGCCTGTTTGCCTACTCAGCATTGCTATCCTGTGTGCAACAAGGTGCCCAATTGCCCACTCAACTCTACTGTTCACGTTTGCTGTCCACACATTTCAGAAAATTCTTCTACATCTAGAAATTATCACTGCAGTTTCTTTTTGAGAAAGTTCTCCCCAGCTGTAAAGGATTACTCCAATTGTGATCAAGAACTTTTACCCATAAAATTAGTTTTTGAGGAATGACAACATCTTACTTGAAGGAGCTAAGTTCCCAATGATCATCTATACAGATCAAAAAAATAAGGAATATTTCCAGCCCACAGACAGCTCTATGGTCACTTTACTTCTTTGGTTTTGACTTCAACTTCACTTGCTGTCCACCTGTGAAACAACTGCAGAGTTGATGCTCTCTCCAGGTTCGTTGATCCACATGTTGCCTCTGAAGATGCACCCACTCACGTCATGGAACCAGAATTTATTCTTGCTTCCAATTCCTTTTCTTCTTGTTCTCCAGGTAAAGATCTTTCCCATGTCTCTAAAGCTGTCACGCTGTATAGCAGATATATATATGTGATGTCAGTAATCTATATCAAAAGGGCAACATACTATATAACATGCGCATAGATATATGATAACATAGATTTACCTGACAGAATGTCCAGTGGGTCAAAACGGAATCCGTTATACGCTGTCTCCGGCTAGAGGGTGACCGGGGTCTAAGCTGACCCTAAACTGGGGTCCTAACTAATCCCTCAACCTGGAGGTACTGTTAAAGGTACAGAGGTCCAGGCCACCAGCGTAAACCCTGTCTCCTATCAATCCCTGCCAACTGTATTCTAGTCCTAAGAAGGACCCTGAATACCACCAAAGGGAATGAACAGGTAACGGTTAATGAACAGAAAGACATACAAGAAAGACAAGAAATAAAGTAAATAAAGTCTTACATACAACACTCACACACAGTAGGAACACCTAAGGTCTCAGAGATAAACTATAAGCTATAAGAGTAAAAACAACTAAGGAGCTCTTAGCTTAAGTATTCTCAGAACCGCTCCAGTCTGCTAGACTACATGAATGCTTTCACTGGCGTCTAACACCCAGACTGGCAGGAATATAAAGGAAACTAATTAGAACATAATCAAAAGCAGCCGGGCGAGGCTGGACCTAGTCTTAGCAAAGAGCTAGGTAAAATTAACTCTCTCATTACCAAACACAAAGAAACAGCAGCTCAGCTGTGAGAAGTCAGAATGTGCAATCGCGACGATCTTCGTGGCGATGCACCCATGACAGTACCCCCCTTCTACGAGGGGCCTCCGGACCCTCATGACCAGGTCTGTCCGGGTAAGTTGTGTGAAAGGTCCGAACCAATCGATCTGCGTTAGCATCAGACACAGGGACCCACGTCCTCTCCTCAGGACCATACCCCCTCCAATGAACTAAGTACTGAGGGGATCGGCGACTGAGACGTGAGTCAATGATTTTCGACCCATGAAATTCCACGTTATCATTGACTACCACTGAAGGAGGAGGTAGAGGTGACGGTATGACTGGTGCCACATACTTTTTAAGTAATGACTTGTGAAACACATTATGATTTTTAAATGTAGGAGGGAGGTCCAGACGAAATGCCACAGGATTAATTATGGAACTGATCCTGTACGGCCCGATGAATCTGGGACCCAACCTCCAGGAGGGAACTTTAAGTTTTATATTCCTGGTAGACAACCACACCAGATCGTTCACCTTCAGATCTCGACCAGAAACTCTCCCCCTATCAGCCATCCGTTTGTAACGGTTCTCCGTAACCTTCAGTCTTAACCGATCTGGAACTATCAGTCTCCCTGGAAGTCCCACAGGGGCGTCCCCCTGAGCCCCCAATACCTCCCCCTCAAGCTCAGAGCATACAGCTGACACTACAACTCCCTCCTGAGGAATAGGAACCGGATCATCCATCCTCCCGGTCCCTGGGAAAGTACGAGATAAGGCATCAGGAAGCAACTTTATTGAGCAGTCATATGCGCGATGAGGAGGTAACTCTTTACACCCCTCCTCTGAGAACATCTCCCCAAAGTCCTCCAGAAAAGGAGGCAAAGTCCTAGGCACAACCGCACCGATGACCGTGCTCATGCAGTTATTCTTGCAAAATTCACCCCACTGGCTTATCTTTCTGGATTGCCAATCAATCACTGGGTTATGTTTAGCCAACCAAGGAAGTCCCAACACAATAGGAGTAGGTAGACCCTCCAACACATAACAAGACAATTGCTCTTTATGTATTGCCCCTACTCGAAGATCTATGTTATGAACAGCTTGTACCAAGCTACCTTGACCAAGAGGTCTAGAATCAATAGAGAGTATAGGGACCGGTTTGGCCAATACACTCAGTTGCATACCATGCACCTGGGCAAACCGAGCGTCCACCAGATTAGCCCCGGACCCACTATCAAGAAAAACAGAAATCCTCTCAGTTCTAGTACCAATCACCACCTCCGCAGGCACGAGAAACTGAGAGGGATTTGGGGACGAAATACACACTCCCAGGTTAACTCCTTGGCTCAAAGAGGTCCGGGATGGACACCCCCCAACAAAATGTCCCTCTCTCCCGCAAAAGAAACACCTTCTAGTCTTGCGGCGCACCGCCGATTCCCTCCTACAAAATGATGTCCCTCCCAACTGCATGGGTTCCTCAGAACAGACCAGGGGAACCTCAGTATAAGGGACTTTAGTAGTAGGTGGAGTCATCACGGGGGCGGAGTTACCTCGCGTCTTCCCGAAGTCGTCTATCAATGCGAATAGCGAGGGCCATAGCAGCCTCCAGTGATGGAGGAGAATCATACTGAGCCAACACATCTTTTAATTTGTCAGACAACCCTTGACAAAACTGGCTCCTAAGAGCTGGGTCATTCCACTGAGTATCTGTTGCCCATCTACGGAACTCAGAAGAATATTCCTCCGCTGGACGATTTCCTTGCCGTATTTTACGTAACCTTGTTTCAGCAAGGGAGACTCGATCCGGATCATCATATACCAGACCCAGGGCAGTAAAAAATCGATCCACTGACTGGAGATCTGGGGAGCCTGGAGGAATAGAGAACGCCCAAGATTGAGGGTCCCCTTGTAAGAGCGAGATAACAATTCCCACCCTCTGCTCTTCACTCCCAGATGACCGAGGCCGCAGCCGAAAGTACAATTTACATGCCTCCCGGAAAGTAAAAAATTTGTCCCGCCCACCAGTGAACCTGTCCGGGAGAGCAACCTTAGGTTCAGATCTGGTTTGCTCCGGGGGGGACAAAACCTTGGACTTAATGTCTGCAAATTCCATGGACAACCCCTGCAACTGCCGGGCCAGCTGGGCTACTGGATCCATGACAGCTGGGGAGAATCTTTAGTTGGGCCGGTGAAAATGTCACGCTGTATAGCAGATATATATATGTGATGTCAGTAATCTATATCAAAAGGGCAACATACTATATAACATGCGCATAGATATATGATAACATAGATTTACCTGACAGAATGTCCAGTGGGTCAAAACGGAATCCGTTATACGCTGTCTCCGGCTAGAGGGTGACCGGGGTCTAAGCTGACCCTAAACTGGGGTCCTAACTAATCCCTCAACCTGGAGGTACTGTTAAAGGTACAGAGGTCCAGGCCACCAGCGTAAACCCTGTCTCCTATCAATCCCTGCCAACTGTATTCTAGTCCTAAGAAGGACCCTGAATACCACCAAAGGGAATGAACAGGTAACGGTTAATGAACAGAAAGACATACAAGAAAGACAAGAAATAAAGTAAATAAAGTCTTACATACAACACTCACACACAGTAGGAACACCTAAGGTCTCAGAGATAAACTATAAGCTATAAGAGTAAAAACAACTAAGGAGCTCTTAGCTTAAGTATTCTCAGAACCGCTCCAGTCTGCTAGACTACATGAATGCTTTCACCGGCGTCTAACACCCAGACTGGCAGGAATATAAAGGAAACTAATTAGAACATAATCAAAAGCAGCCGGGCGAGGCTAGACCTAGTCTTAGCAAAGAGCTAGGTAAAATTAACTCTCTCATTACCAAACACAAAGAAACAGCAGCTCAGCTGTGAGAAGTCAGAATGTGCAATCGCGACGATCTTCGTGGCGATGCACCCATGACAAAAGCACATTGCTAATAGCTGTTAACTTGGGCCCATTCTTCTCTTCCCTCCAGTGAACTAAGATTAAATTGAACTGCTGAACTTTTTTTTTACCATTTCTTTTCTTGGCCTCAATGTAAACTAAACACCAAAGAATTTATAGCATCTTGTCTTCAGTGTGTACAATTTGAATCCTCCCATCAAGCACCTCTTGGTCCTCTATAGCCTCTTCCTATTCCACAACAACCTTTGTTTGAAATTTCAATGAATGTGTCAGCATGATATGAACTGCAAGTTACGCAAATTTTGTGAATTCACAAATAGAAGCAAGACAGTCAAAAGCGCAAAAGTGCCCATGTATGTAATAATGTTACTCATAGTCACAGATCGATAGTAAGAGCCGCCACTTACCCATGGTGTATGGAGATGAAACGCCCTACACCGTCCTGACGCGCGTTTCGCTTTCTCAAGGGGAGGTGACCTATTATGTGAATGTAAGCTACATTGCATTGTAAAGGAGACAAAGAGATTGTATCTGTGTAAAGGAAGTGCTGCTGAGGTGTTTGGCCGCAGACTGTCACAAATATGAGCAAAGTATCAATCGGAAATATTTGTGTTTATTCATTGCTGGTTTTGTGTTTCTTTTGTGATGTGAGAACTGCGTTTTTTGAGCAAAGCGGATATTTCCCTTACTAATTGACCTCCTCTCTATCTTCCTCATAATGTTTCACTGAAAAACTGAGTGAAGAGCTGCAGCTGCATCCCCCTCCTATCCTCTCCTCTCATCTGCCAGTGTCTACTCTTTACTGCTTTACACACATTAGACTGAAGTTTCTAAACAGTAAAAGGGGGATAGCAAAGTACTGGAAGATAAGGAAGATGCTAAAGTTGCAAAGTTTCATATATTCACATGTACTTCTGATTCTTGCTAATAGTGATAAGAATAGGTATGTTTCGAGCACTGAACTGGAGCTCCACATTAGGCATTGATGTAGTTACGCGTATAAGCCTGTCAAATCCTCATTCTCTTAAGAGAGAAATTGCATTAACAGTCCAGTGCCCACAACATCTTCTTATGTACTTACTCATGTATATTGCAACTGAGCCTAATTAAAAGAAAAAACAAACTTTTTATTTTTTTAAATAAAATCTTGGCTTTATAGGGTTGAAGAAATGACTCAAAGCCAGGAAACAATTTGTTGAAACAGATGTCTGTCCACTGAGTGCAGATGTTTCATGATAACAACTGTAAGAAACCAAAATCTGAACATGGTAACAGGACGCGCAGGATGCAGATACATATAGTAACAGCACAACAAACACACGCAAGTCACATCTTATTAAGCTTAAATGGTTCATACTGTGCCAAGTAACATGCACCTCTTACCATGCAGGCCACCATCTAAAATACTTACGTATACAAAGAGATGAGTGAATCATTTTAAGGCAAATTATGTTTTTTTTGTGATTCGTTTCTCCCAAATCCAGAAAAAAATAGGGCAGGTTGTTTTGTTGGATTTAAAAGATTAAGAAAATTCTGCTCATATTTCCTTTCCTTTTTTTACCATATGAAGATTTGTCTAATTATTATTTAACGGCCTTCAGCTAAATCTCAAGCCATGGTGACTTGATGAATGACCCTTCTGTAAGAAGATTGATCTTGAGTAAGCCTAGATAGGTCCACCAGGGTCTTCTTCGTCGTTATCTTGATGCTATTAAGCCATCGGGTTGCTGGTCTTCCTCTTCGCCTTGTTCCTTCTCTTCTTCCGACCATGATGTCCTTCTCCAGTGATTGCTCTCTTCGTATGATGTGTAAATAGTAGGAAAGTCGTAGCTTGGTGATCCTTGCTCCGAATGACATGTCTGGCTTGAATATGAAGATACCTCAAAGCATAATATGGCACTTTTAATTCCCATCAATGAAATTTGATGCAAATCGGATTTCCTGGACAAATTTGAGCTTATCTGCAAATTCTAATTGTTAAAACCTACAAGAAACAAAATGATCATGAACCCTGCTGTAACTAAATAAGTAAAAAAGTAAAAGTGCATTTAAATAACATAAGGTTCTTAGTAAACACTGTTTTTGTTCAAAAAAAGCATAAAAGCCATCCCAACATCAGCACGGTGACCCTATTTGGGATGGTCCTACATTGTCCACTAGTAAAAACCTTACCATGTGTCAGAGTTGACCTAAATGTGTATAAGGGCAGACAAAGGACCGGTTACCATAACTGAGGACACCAGTCTAGGGAAGCTATTTAAATGTAATAAACAGCTCAAAGAAGTGAGACCATACCCCGGTTTGCATAAAATACAAAGCGAAAGACGGACTTCCTGGTCAGGCCCTGGCTGGGAGGGTGTGAGATGAAATAGCTCCGCAGCCCCGGCAGATTTCACCCCTTCAAAGCTGTAAAATCTGATAAGAAAACTAAGGATCAAAAGCACAGAGAAGTGAGAAGCAGATAATCCAGCCGATGGAAAGTTATCTCCTCCGCAGCAGTAAGGTCTGGGTCTCACATAGCGATACACCAGCGATCCCGACAACGATATGCACTTGTCAGGATCGCTGGTGTATCGCTACATGATCGCTGCTGAGCTGCCAAACAGGCAGCTCAGGGCAGCGATCAGCACAGCGACCACTGCGGGTAACATCGCTTAGTTACCCGCAGTGTACCTTGGATACCAGCGCCCTGCATCAGGGCGCTGGTATCCAAGGTACACAGCGGGTTTCTAGGCACAGCCCCGCACCTGGAAACCCGCTGTGTACCTTGGTTACCAGCGGATCGCTGGTCTCCCGCCTGTCACACGCAGCGATGCGTGCCTGTCAGCGGGAGACCAGCGATCAAAAAAATGTCCATGACATTCAGTGACGATCAGCGATACCCGGCAGGGGGGCTGATCGTCGCTGAATGTCACACACAGCGATATCGCTGGGGAGATCGCTGCTGCGTCACAAAACTAGTGACTCAGCACCGATCTCGCTAGCGAGATCGCTGTGTGAGACGGGGGCTTAAAACCCCGGTGAGTGATATGACAGGGGAGACTCAGGAGATATCCAAAATGGCCACCAATGAAGCCTTGCTGTTATCACCAGCACAGGAGCAAAGAGGGGAGGATTTGTGTACAGACTATCAGCAGGAGACGGGGGCGAGAGAAGATGGGAGAAGACGGGAGAATCTGACCAGCTGAGGGAAGAGATGCAGGCAGACTTCAGCAGTATAAACTACAAAGAACTTACTGAATCAGTAATCGAACACCTCACCCCACAGATAAGAGTCTCCCTTGAGAATGCAATGAAACAGACGCTGATGGGTCTTAAAGAAGACATCTCACAACATGAAGTGAGAATAGAGGTGGCAGAAGGCAGAATTGGGCGGTTGGAAGATATTAATGAACAGGCTGATAAAGACATCAGTTTACTGCAGAAGCAAGTTCATATTTTGATAGATCGCATTGAAGATCTTGAAAACAGATCACGTAGGAATAATTTAAGGGTCGTTGGACTCCCAGAGACTATCAAGCCCAGACAACTTCAGAGAATATTTGAAGATGATCTACCAGAGGCTCTGGGAATAGCCTCTCACAGGAGGGTAGAAAGGGCGCACCGAATAGGCCCTCAAAGACCGAACAATACACCAGAGAAAAACCAGAGACCAAGGCAAGCAATAGCCAAGTACTTGGACTTTAACGATAAGGAAAACATCCTGCGAGCGTTCAGACGTCGAAGAGAGCCGTTAACTTTTCAAGGACACAAAATTATCATTTTCAATGACTATTCTGTGGAAGTTAATAAACGGCGCAGAATGTTCAGTGACTGTTGTTCCAGACTATTTAAAAATCATATACAGTTCCAGTTACTGTACCCGGCCATATTGAAAATAAGGCACACAGATGGCTCAACAAAAAGCTTTCAAAATCCGAAGGATGCAGAAGAATACATACTGAAGCTGCTGAGGAAAAACGGACAAGATGAAACAGAGGTCGGAGCATCGCCGAAGCAGGGGAGAAAAGCAGAACAGAGTACAGAGAGAGAAGAGGAATCCGGAAATAGGAGGATGAGCCCACAGACCCAAAGACAAAGAACACCCCGACATCACAAGACACTCCAGGAAGTGGATATTGAAGCAGATAAGTAATACACTCTGGAGGGGATAAAGCAGGGAGAAGGACACTTTAATATGACTGGCGATCCAAGGACTTAAAGAACTTAGAGTTTGCTTAACGAAACAAATATTGCCGGGGAGGAGAGTGTGGGGGAATAAGCCAGAAAAAGGAAGTCACAGAAAAATGCTATTGAGTGATTGTTTGTTGTTGGTTGTTAACTTGTTTTTTGTTCAAAGGGGAGACATGCAGGAACACAATGTAAGTCAGAACAAAATTGTGATTATTTGGTGTGAGCACCCAACATATAACTCAAAAATGAAAATATCATAGTATGCACATTGTATCATGGAATGTAAAGGGGCTTAGATGGTTCTGCATCATTTAAAGAAACTAGAAGCAGATATTGCATTATTGCAGGAAACACATCTGAGAAATGAAGATATGTTTAGGATGAAAAAACTGTGGGTGGGAGAGGTGTATAGGTCAGAGGGGGTGGGAAGAAAGGCAGGTGTTTTAATATTGCTGCACAAAAATCTACCGTACAAAGTAACGCAGGTAGAACGGGATACAGATGGAAGGTACATAATGCTAACGCTAGAAAGAAATGAGGAAGAAATCTGTGTAATCAATATATATGCGCCCAACACAGACCAAAAACCTTTTTTTGAGCAACTACGTTTCAAAATATTGCAAAACACAACAAAGAACATGACAGTAGGAGGAGATTACAACAACACACACTCTATCGAGGAAGATCGATTGAGTCACGTGGGGACAAGAGGGGAAAAAACTAGTGGGAAATCAACTCTATTGGCAGAATTAATAGAGGACTCAGATTTATCGGATGTTTGGAGGTTGGAATCACCCAATGAACGAGAATTTACACACTTTTCCCACCCACATCAAACTTGGTCTAGAATTGACTATATATTGGTGAGTAGAGGGCTACTAGACAGATGCAAAAAGTCGAAAATTGAGGAAATGGTGATTTCGGATAGTGCGCCAATCTCTCTAAATTTACTTGAGCGGTTTCCAAGGGGAACGGATTACATATGGAGATTCCCATCGTTTCTCCTTGGGGATGGGCAATTTAAAGTGATATTGCAGCAATGGTGGGAGGAGTATTCTTACCACAATTCGGCGGATGATCTGAAACCACAAACATACTGGGAAGCAGGAAAGGCGGTCCTGAGAGGGAAACTAATAGCGTATGTGCATACATTAAAAAAACAAACAAACACTAAATATGAGGAATTTAGTAGGAAATTAAGGGAGAAATGCTTGCACTTTCAACAACAAAATACAGCAAAAACTAGGGATGAATGGAGGGAGGCCAAAAGGGATTTTGACGTATGGGCGGAAAGAAAAGAATTATTTAGAAAGACGCAAATGGAAATAGAGCTCAGGAGATATGGGGATAAAGCAGGAAAGCTATTAGCAAACTTGGCAAAGGGCAGGAAGGGAAAGAATAATATCTTAAAGCTTGAGACTAGAGAGGGTTTAATGGTAGATAACCCTAGGGAAATAAACTCAACCCTGCGGGAGTATTATGCTAACTTATATTTAGAAGAGTCCAAGGGCACAAATAGGGGTGGGGAATTTCTAAAAAAAATTAACATGCCTTATGTCACAGAGTCACAGTTAAATATGCTAAATGCTCCCATTACAGAGGAGGAGGTGAAGAGTACAATTGGGGGATTGCCAGCTGCAAAAGCACCTGGGCCGGATGGGTTCACGGGCGATTTTTATAAGGTCATGTCCCAACAAATAACCCCTACTTTGACTGTAGGTATAATGAATTGTTACAGGGGGGGATTTGTTGGTGGGCACTAATGTAGCTCATATTAGCTTAATACCAAAAGAAGGGAAAAATGTGGAGGACCCAGCATCTTATAGACCTATATCCTTGATAAATCAGGATGTTAAAATAATATCCAAACTCATGGCAAACAGATTAGCAGAGATACTCCCAACATTAGTAACACCTGCACAGGTGGACTTTGTGAAAGGTAGGAGTGCAGTTACAAATGTAAGACGTACATTGTTAGCCATTGATGCAATAAATAAAGAAGAAATCAGTCCAGGTATGCCGGCTCTGGTTACACTAGATGCAGAAAAGGCTTTTGATAAGGTGAAGTGGAGTTGGGTAGGACAAGTTTTGGACAAAATTGGGCTTGTGGGAAATTTTAGAAATTTTATAAAAGCCCTATATGCTAATCCCGCAGCAAGAATTCAAACACCAGGTCATTTATCGGCAAATTTCCTCTGGAAAAGGGAACACGTCAGGGATGTCCTTTGTCCCCGCTAATATTTGATCTGGCATTAGAACCCCTTGCACGATACCTAGAACAACATGAAGTATTTGAAGGGATACCAGTAGGGGACATGAAGCTTAGGGCCTCGTATTTTGCAGATTATATCATTCTCTACATGGCTGAGGTGGCAAGAGATCTGCCGGGGGTCCTGGATCTTATGGAAAATTTTGGTAGGTATTCGGGATTCACTCTAAATAAAAGCAAATGTGAAATTCTCCACTTAACAGATAGAGGCAGAAGTAGTATGGTGGAAAAGGAAATATGCAGTATTCCAATATCCAAAACACATATAACATATCTGGGGATCAAGCTGGGTAGAAAACCAGAGTCAATATATAACTTAAACTTTCCTCCAGTCATCTCCAAAATTCAACAGGAATTAGATAGGTGGCAAAATTTGCCTTTGAGTCTATTGGGCAGGATTCACCTTTTAAAAATGATGAGTTTCTCGAAGCTCATGTATCCGTTGCAGACCATCCCTGTTCTCCTAAAGCATGTTGATGTGCAGAAAGTATACTCGGCTATCAGGAAATTTATCTGGAGAGGTCGAAGACCCCGTATAAAACTGATTACACTAATGGCTTCCAGGGAAGAGGGAGGGGTAAACTTGCCAGACATAAGAGGTTATAATCTAGTGTGTATTTCCAGTCACATAGTAGATTGGTTTAAAGACACTAGTGGGTTTTCTGATACGGCCCTGGAAAAATCATATGCGTACCCGTGGAACTTAGTTGCCTTATTACACTCGCCACAAAGCCTACTGCCTAAAAAAATAAAAAATTCAATAGTGTATCGGGATACAATAGCTACATGGAAGGAACTTAGGAGAAAACTTAAATTATCTTGGAGAATATCGAGAGATTTACCTATATGGGGAAACCCTGCGTTCCAACAAATAGCAGAGAACAAACTATTTCAGGAATGGAGGGTGAAGGGCAGGGCCGGCGTCAGCACCCGGCACACCCGGGCAAGTGCCGGGGCCCTGAGCAGGCGGGGGGGCCCACTCGCCGTCTGGCACCCCCGCGCCCTTTAGCAGAGGAGAGCGGTGTCAGCGCCACCACTGGCCCCCCCCCCCGCTTGCTCAGGGCCCCGGCAGCAGCTGGCACAATACTTACCTCTCCCGTGCCTCCGCTGCCGCAGCTCTGGGCTCCAGGGGGCGCCAGCGCTTCCTCTCACAGCAGCGCCGCTGAATGACGTCATCATTCAGCGGCCGGCTGTTGCAGAGAGCGCGGACGCTCGACAGGTGAGACGTGTGTGTGTCTCTGTGTGTATGTAGTGCGGTGCTTTGTGTGTGTGTGTGTGTGTGTGTGTGTATGTGTGTGTGTGTATGTATGTGAGAGAGTGCTTGTGTGCTGTGGTGCTGTCTGTGTGTGATGATGGGCAGGCATTGCTGATACTGGGGAGGAGATGATGATAATGGGCAGGCATTGCTGATAATGGGGAGGCATTGATGATGGGGAGAAGATGATGATGGGCAGGCATTGATGATGATGGGGAGGCAATGATGATGATGGGCAGGCATTGATGATAATGGGGAGGCCATGATGATGATGGGGAGGCAATGATGATGATAAGGAGGCAATCATGATGATGGGGAGGCAATCATGATGATAATGGGGAGTCTTTCCACAGCGCCCTTTCCTGAGCCGTAACAGTGCAGAACGCAGTACAGTGCAGAGGAGAGCTCCATATTTTGTATGGAGCATTATATGGGGACCAGTATCCTGTATGGAGCATTATATGGGGACCAGTATCCTGTATGGAGCATTATATTGGGTCCAGTATCCTGTATGGAGCATTATATTGGGTCCAGTATTCTGTATGGAGCATTATATGGGGGGGTGACATCCTGCATGGGGTATTATATGGGTGATGAGGGGGAGACTGTGGTGCCCATAATATTGTATGGAGGACTGTACTGTCCAGTCTGTACTGTGCACTGTGAGGATTTGGCGGTTTTTGAGCTATTGTACAATTTACAATAGATATCACTCATGTAATGGAAGAAGTGAAGTATTTGGCATTGTACTGTACCTATATTTCTCTGCTGTATCTGTGCATCATGAATCGTCTGTGTTAAAGGGGCCCACGAGGCTCTTTCGCCCGGGTCCCATAAAAACCTGGAGCCGGCCCTGGTGAAGGGGATCCATAAAATAGCTAATCTACTGCATGAAGAAGAAAATAGGTGGCTGAGTAGGGAAGAGATAATATCAAAATTCAAGCTAAGTGAACAACAATTCCTACAATTTGGGCAAATAAAAGGGACAATAATGATGCATTTAATAAATGTGAGGGAAGAGACGAGAGGGAATGCAATGGATAATCTATTATTTGACCGAGCAGGTACATGCAATATATCTGCAATATACAGAAATCTGAAAGCCATCCTTGGGAAAATGGACATAGAGAAAACATTTAGATCCTGGGCCAAACAAATAGAGGGTGAGGAAATTGGGGAAAAAATACTGGCGGGTTGGCAGGTAGGTTGGAAAAACATCTTAAGTGAGGTTTGGAGAGACACACAATTTAGGATTATGCACAGGGCTATACTGGCCTTCAACATACCAGTATCTAGAACAATGAGGGATCGTCTGGTACATTGTCCAAAATGCAAACTCAGAAAGTCTGATCTGTTACACGGTCTCTGGGGATGCCCTAAAATACAGGAATTCTGGATAGACATAAAACATATGATGGAAAATATGAGTATTGGGAAAATATCATTGCACCCGTTACCGTTCCTCTTCCATTACTGGAAAGGGGAAGAAGACCCACAACAAAAAGGGAAGGACACATTATCTCCAATGTTCCACTTAATTTGTATGATAGCCAAAAGAAGCCTATTAAAGGATTGGTTGAGCGATTCCATTCCAAATCGGAAAGTTATAATGGGTCAAATGAAGACTTTGTTTCACTTAGAATGGCTGGAAGCCGAGCGAAACAAGGAAAAGAGTATAAAATCGCTCATAACAAAATGGAAATGCTTCTTACTTAGACATTACGCAAACAAAGAGCTTCAGGGAATTATGAAACCCTTTGAACAGACCAGTTGGTACATACTGGAAGACTTGGGTGGAACATTGGGGAAGTTGAAAATAACTGACTTGAATGTCGATGGAAAAGGTGGAAGGGATACGGGTTAAGATGCAGTATAAACTATAGATGCAGACTAAATGTTCAAGAATGTGTAAGGGATTAAGATGAGGACGAATAGAAAGGTTGAGGAGCACACAAGGAATATACAAGTGCTTCCTGCATGTTTGGGAAGAGGGAGGGTAATGGGGAAGGGAAAATTTTTTTTTTATTTTTTTGTTGTTTTTGATGTTTATTTTGCATTTAGAACATACAATTGGTAGTGTGATAATTAAAAACTGAAATGTTGAATACTTAAGCTAAGAACAATGCTTTGGAATGTAAAATTTACATACTTATGTTATATGTTAAAAATTAATAAAAATTATTATTTAAAAAAAAAATACAAAGAGAAAAAGAAAAAACACAAAAAAAATGATCTTGGTTTTAAGTTGTTATACATACAGCACCTAAATGCATGTTCACATTGGCCATTAAACAGAAATAAACCTACAAAAAATAAACAGATCATTTGTTGCACAATTAGCTGTTACCCATTGCAACCTGTCCTTTGTCTGCTATTAGTTCCTACGTCCATTATATCATATCCCCCACTCCACAACGAAAATCTTGTCCTAAATTATATGGAAAAAACTGATATATTGGGGGAAGACTCATTAGAGAAGACAGACTTCCGTATTTCTCGTGGGAGGACGGCATTGTAAACCTCGTACTGGCTATTTGCTCTCATGATCTGAGTTTGACAGCTGCATAAAGATACATCACGCTGTCACGGTCAGGTCAGCAGAGGTGTCGGGACAGTCTGTGCAGTGCAATGCTATCATTGCACGAGTTATAGGGCAGTCTGTCTCTGCCCTTAGTCTAAAAAAATCGTCAGCCTGTCATCTGTAAAAATCAAATGCCATCCATATGGTATTATCTTATTTTTTGTTGCACACCCATAGAATTGAATGCATAAGTCTCATCCGAAATATGGAAAAAACTTGTGCGTACTACAATTTTTTTTTAACGCAGATTGAAAAAAAAAGGTATCTTAACAGTCCAGTTAATAATAATAATAATCTTTATTTATATAGCGCCAACATATTCCGCAGCGCTTTACAGTTTAACAGTTTCAAAACACAAGTCATAAGTAACAACGTTAACAATACAATAATTAAAGCAAAATAAGCCGCCCCTGCTCGTGAAGCTTACAATCTACAATGAGGTGGGGGACTACAAAGTACAGGTGTTTATATACAATGGTGATTTATAATGATGGTCCAGCCATCTTGAGGGAGTGAGGGATGGATGGAGATAGTGAATGGGCTACACACACACACTTACACATAGAATGACTTTGATTAGTGAATGTGATAGGCCGCTCTGAACAAATGTGTTTTGAGGGAGCGCCTGAAACCATGCAAATTGTGGATAGTCCTAATTTCTTGGGGTAGAGCATTCCAGAGGATTGGTGCAGCGCGGGAGAAGTCTTGGAGTCGGGAGTGGGAGGTACGGATTAGTGCAGAGGTTAGTCGAAAGTCGTTTGCAGAGCGCAGCAGTCGGTTAGGCCGATAGATAGAAATGAGGGAGGAGATGTAGGGGGGTGCTGCATGTGGAGAGCTTTGTGGGTGAGAACAAGTACTTTGAATTGGATCCTATAATGAATGGGCAGCCAGTGTAAGTCCAGTTGAATAACAATGGTCTTAGTGATGTCAGTTTTTTTCACAGACAGCACTCGGACCGAAAATATGGTCGTGTAAGCTTGGCCTTACAATCCCGAAGTTAGGGAAGACCATTTGACCCCACATGCAGAAATTGCTCTAGATATGTTAGACCCTATTCCAACTCTTGCCAAACTAAACACCAGTAACCTGTGAAAATTCCCTTTGGTTTAGAACAATGTTTCCCAAACTCCAGACCTCACGGCCGCCTACAGCTCATATTTTCAGGATTTCCATAGTCTTTCACGGTGAGAAAATTGCTGATGCCTTGATGATACTTCCATCACCTGTGAAATACTACAGAAAATCCTGAAAACTTGACCTGTAGAGGACCGTGGGAACTGGAGTTTGGGAATAATAACAATAAAAATTAAAAAAAAAAAAAGAGATGCAGGTCCTCCGTAGTCCTGGGAATCTGCCATAGTACTGGAAGTCCGCCGAAGTAAACAAACGAATATCTGAAAAATATAAAAAGAGAGCAAAAAAATACAAATACACTCTCCCTCGTTCACCAATTTATTCCATAAAATGTTCCCACACAGATCCAACGTAGTCCAACGCTCCCTGAATCGGACCCCAGCGAGTGTGAATAGCAGTAACGTTACTGCTGTTCACCGGCATTGGGTACTGATGTCACCGCTCATCCGAGTTGACATCAGTACCCGGAGTTAACGGTCACAAAGACTTAAAAGAGTATTCTCAAAATCTAAAGTTATCCCTATTGATGGAATAGGGGATAACTCATTGATCGCAGTGAGCGCTGGGTCCTGTGAAATGGGCTCTGCAGAACTCTGTCTTGAATGCAGCGGAGGGGCACATTTTAAACCTCCGCTTCATTCATTGTCTATGGGACTGCCAGAGGAATCAAGTACTGCACTTTGCCATTTTTCACAGTGCAATAGACAATGAATAAAGTGGAGCCCTATTTTCATCATCCGGAGCGAAGTTCTCTTAGCTGTCGGATCTCTAGCAATCAGTAAGTTTATTCCTATCATATAGATCGAGGATAATTTTCAATACTTGCAACACCCCCTTGAGTAGGATGCCCTATCTGGGATATTTATGATAACGGAATATACCATAAATGTCCAATTGATGGGAATAGAGATGAGCGGATCAGCAAGTTTTTTCCTTGTAAATTTGAAATAATATTCTGTGAATGTAATGCCCCTTATTATGCTCAGGGTTTTCTCCTGAACTCAGAACCTAATGAACGTAAAAATGTTTTTTTTTTCTTATGGTAAAAATAAAATAAGAATAATATATTTTTTGGTAGAAAGCTGAAAGAAAGTCACGCGAGAGAATAGGAGACCATACAAACTCCATGAGTAAATATCAGTGGCTTCTGATCTCTAATACCGGACACAACATGTAGATTTTCAGAGCGAGGAACAAAAGGATAGAGGGGGCACCTAATCAAATGTTAACAGCAATGTATTTTCTTCACAAATACTCCAGATTCCATTTTGCCAGATCCAACAGAAACAAGTGAAGGTTAATCATGGGACAACTGCTTTAAAGCTGTGACATGATCAGAGTGGCTCAAAGCCCCATCGATCAAATAGAGCAATATTCGGCGTGCTAGGTAATAAGGTATCACGCTGAAACAGATCTGTATTCATTCTAATGCTACAAATTATTCTCATTAGTGAAATGATTTGGAAAGTGTAATTATAAATAATTATAAATTGATGCTTAAAGTGTTTGCATGAGTTCTAGCTGAAGATGAATTTCATATGTTTCCATCACATGATCTTCAGGGAGTACGGGTACAACATCAGTATACTTATAATATATAATACTGTATTGATCGCTTTCACGATGATACGTCATGGCTAGAGATGAGAGAATCTCCCAGAATTCATTTCACTGGATTCGGTTAGAAAAAAAATCGGTTCAAGTCTAAAGAGTACGATTATCATGAAAAAACACTTATTATGCTCTAAGGTCTCGCCAAAGCCTAATAAATAGAAGGAAGGGGTTAAAAAAATAATAAAATACATTACACTCATTCATATGCTCTCACCTATCATTACGTCACCTCCGGTGCACCGCTCTAGTCCTCCATAATAGTCTTCAGTTCTTATGGCGCTGAGGACAGTGCTTGGTCTCACCTGGTCGTGTGGGAAAAAAATGTGCCTCATTGACTTCATACATGACCACTGTCTTCAGCACCGTAAGAACAGAAGACTGCCATGAAGGACTGGGGGAGGCTTCTGTGGAGGTGACGTAAGGACAGGTTAGTGTAATGTATGATATTTTTTTAACCTTATGGAGTGGAGTGAACTTCAAGAGGTCCTATATTAAAAGCAATAGAGTGGGGTATTAGTCCAAGAGTTATGGAAAGGGTGGAAAGGGTACAGAGGAAAAACCAAACCATCAGGCCCTCCTGGGTGACAAAACTAAGCACCATAAGAGGCCAAGAAAAAGACTTCCTGGATTTCTGTAATAGTCCACAAACCTCTGGTATATTACTTCCGGAAATTCTTTTTGTGTCTGAGTATTGAGTGGCAGGAGTGGGCATGGGAATGTGTGTGGTATTGAAAAGGGGGCCTGGTTGCTGAACATTTCCAATCTTCCAGATCTTCTGGTGTTTTGTTCGCATCTCATGGACAAGTCTGGGTTTGGTGAATGCCAGAAGGACATTACCCGCCTGACTGCATTGTGACCACTGTACAATTTGGTGGAGGAAGGATAATGCTATGGGCTTGATTTTCAAGGGTCAACCTAGGCCCCTTAGTTCCAGTGAATGGAGGGAAATTTTAATTCTTCAGCACAAGACATTGTGGACAACTGTATTTTCCATCTTTGTGGGAAAGAACAGTTTGAAGACCCTTTTCTGTTTTTCCCATGACTGTGTCCAATGCACAAAGTTTATGGTTGGGGAGTTTGATGTGGAAGAACATGACCAGCCTCACAAATCCCTGACCTCAACCGCATCCAACAACTTAAGGATGAACTAGAATGTAGATTGTGAGACCGGCCTCTATCCAAAATCAGGATATGACCTCACAAATGTTCTTCTGGATAAAGGGCAAAAATTCCCACAGACACCTCAAAAATCTTGTAAAAAGTCTACCCATAGAAGTGAAATAAATACCTGCTGTGAGACAACCCCTTGCAAGCAGTCTGTAAGGTCATGGTTTTTAAAGGAAAAATAAAACTTTCTTACTACATTCTTTACTACAGTATATTATCTTTCATCACTTTTCTGCAGCTTTGGACTATTTGGCCTTCATCTTCCAATTATTATCTCAGAATCCTAAAGAATATACAGCCTGTAAAATAAATAGAGAGCTCAGAAAGAGGTTTGAACACAGACCTAGACCAGAACCTGAAATAAATACAGACTTCCGAATTGATCACAACAAAAAACAGATATGTAGATAAACACAGATCACAGAATCCTTCCATGCCTTTTGATTAGACCTTTCGGTAAAGACATCAGACCTAAAAATGACCGCAAAAATCATTACAGAGTCCAGACACTGTACTTAACAAATAGTCCCTCAGCCCTTGTGGAGATCATCATTCCCTACGACCAGGAGATCCCCCCCACCACAGGTCTCTTCTAGATTTCTGGCTCATCCTTGGGTACAATTTCAAGATACCTGAAGGTGCCTCGTTCATCTGTACAAACAATTATACACAAGTACAAACAATATGGGAATGTCCAGCCATCATACCGCTCAGGAAGGAGACGGGTTCTGTGTCCCAGAGATGAACGTGCTTTGGTCTGACATGTGCAAATCAACCCAAGGACAAAAGCAAAAGACCCTGTGAAGATGATGGCGTAAGCTGGTAAGACTGTGTCAATATCTACGGTGAAATGAGTACTATATCAACATGGGCTGAAAGGCCACTCTGCCAGGAAGAAGCCATTACTCCAAAAGATACATAAAAAAGCCAGATTAATGTTTGCAAATGCACTCAGGAGCAAAGACCTTAAGTTTTGGAGACATGTCATGTGGTCTGATGAAACTAAAACTGAACTTTTTGAGCATAATGACCATTGTTACTTTTTGAGGAAAAAGGGAAAAGCTTGGAAGCCTAAGAACACCATCCCAACTGTGAGACATGGCGGTGGCAGCATCATGTTGTGGGGTTGTTTTGCTGCAGGAGGGACTGGTGCATGTCACAAAATAGATGGAATCATGAGAAAAGAAGATTATGTGTCAATCTGAAGCAACATATCAAGACATCAGCCAGGAAGTTAAACCTTGGGCGGAAATGGGTCTTCCAAATGGACAATAACCAGATGTCTACTGCCAAAACAGTAACAAAGTGACTTAAGGATAACAAAGTCAATGTTTTGGAGCGGCCATCACAAAGCCCTGATCTCAATCCTATTGCAAATTGATGGGCAAAGTTGAAAAGGCCGGTGCGAGCAAGGCGACCTACAGATCTGGATCAGTTACACCAGTTTTGTCAGGAGGAATGGGCCCAAATTCCGACCAACTATTGTGAGAAGCTTGGGGAAGGATATCACAAACGATTGACCCAAGTCATACAGTTTAAGGGCAATGGTACCAAATACTAATGAAATGGATGTAAATTTTTGACCTTGCAGTAAGTAATAAAAATGCCTTAAAACATTCTCTAACATTATTCTGGCATTTGGCAAATATTAATAATTATGGTAATCCTAACTGACCTAAAACGGGAAAGGTTTATTTTGATTTCATGTCAGATATTGAGAAAAAAACATGCAGACGTGTCTTTTTATGTAATGTATGTAAACTTCTGGTTTCTGCTGTAAATCCCGTATGTACTCACTACATCCAGAATGCACAGTTCTTGGTTGAGTGCTCCAAATGTGGAAAGGGTCTGGAGACGTTCTTCTAACTTTTATGGGAATGCCCGGGCATCAGTGGACACTGGGCCCAAGTGGTTCAGTTCATCACAGAGAACCTTAAGATTTGTCTTCTGTTTGTTGACCCTGAACAATTCCAAAGGGCTGTAGATAGATTATTCCGGACTGAGGTACTGGCCAAAGCCCTAACGTATGTGGCCAGACATTGTCCTCAAGACTGCTCAATGGAAATTGGTGGTAAACCTCTCACATTCAGAAAAAATTATATATACGGCGGGGCTGCCCTGGAAAATGGGTGGTATCTGCTAACGTATATTTTGATTATTTTCGAATTCACTCCATCTGTTTTCCTCCTTTCAGTGCTGCTATCACTATGCACTGTGTATGGTATGTTAAGTACCAAAACGTGTTTGCTTACTACATCTGACATGTATTTAATCCTTTTTAACGCCTCAATAATCTTTATTTGGTTTAAAAGATAAACAGACCCCCGATATAAATACAAACCCCAAAGACTTACCTAAAACAGGACAGAAGAGCTCAAGCTCTCCTCTTTGCGTTCCACTCACCGGATTGAGGATCAGCACTGATACCGTCTGGTGACCATATCTGTTCGGGCTCCTACCACAGGCAATGATCCTCCACACATTTATTGGATTATTTTTATTTTTGCTGTGATTTATGGCTAAAATTAGTCAAAAATGCAATGTGGTCAAAAACGTCTGCTTCCATTCAAACAGCCAAAGAGGTAGATCATTAAATTCTGGCTGCCTTAAGCCACCACTAGGGGGAGCACACTGTATGTGAATTAATACAGCTTCTATTGAATACATTAAATTCCAAAAAATGCAAAAAATGGAAAAAAATATGAAAAAAATGTCTTTTATAGTGCTTGGGGAGGGTTTTCAGCTACTAGCATATGGTCCATCTCTGGGGGGGGGCGGCAATCCTTGTACAACCAAATAAACTGCTTTCACGATGAATTACTAATCATATCTCTGTTTAAAAAGTGTTTGCCCCTTTACAAACTTTTACATTCTGCTTCAAAGCTGTAAAAACAGTGAAGACCCCAAAATGAAAATCTTTAACAGATTATCATGCTTGTCATTGACTTAGCAGATGCTGGGGTAAGCTGGAGAGCGGCCAGTAGTCTTTAATAGCTCTCAGGTGAAGCGGCCTGGCACGGAGCCCAGACGGGTCAATGCCATGTGTGATTGTTCTGTCCTTCCTAGAAGAGTTTATAGTTTCATATTAGTGATGAGATGACCACATTCGCCTGGTTCAGGGTTTGTGGTTAGGCTTGGCAAAATTTTGGAAAATTTTTCACATCGAGAATTTGTAGGATTTTAAATTTTATACAGAAATGTTTTTCCCAAAATATAGGACACAGGAGCCTAAAATAATCTTTCATTGCCCAAAAGAGAATGTGTTACTTGCCATAAATATGTAATTTTCTTTACGTGGTGTAAACGCCGCTGTTCTCCTGAATCTGACGATGTTTTTCTTTTCTTCTCCGTTCCTGAGATATGACCTCCTCTTCCCCTGTATATAAATCTAGTATTTTAGCCAAGTAGGCGTGGTCATCAGCTCTTTTCAGTGTGTGTCTTTTTGAGAACCTTCCTGGATGAAAAGTCTAGATTTATACACTGGATTCAGATAGTCATATCTCAGGAACGGAGAGGCGCAGAAACACAAGAACAACAATATCCAAATCAGGAGAACAGCGGCATTTACACCAGGTAAGAAAATGGCGTCATTATGTCAATTGACAGATCACCTTTAAATGAAGAAAAATATCAACAGCAAATGTAACTTGGAGAAAACAGAAGACAACCCAGGGTTATACAGCGGCATGTAAAAGTTTGGGCACCCCTGGTCAAAATTACTGTTATTGTGAACACTTAAGCAAATTGAAGATGAAAAATTAGAAAAAGAAAATGGACCCAAGCAAAGGTTTGGGCACCCTGCATGGTTAGTCCCTATTAGCACCCCTTTTGCAAGTATCACAGCTTGTAAACACTTTTTGTAGCCAGGCAAGAGTCATTTAATTCTTATTTGAGCGATTTTTATCCATTCTTCCAGTTCTGTGAGATTCCTGGGTCGTCTTGCCTCCTCTGCTATTTTGAGGTCTAGACACAGATTTTCAATGATATTCAGATCAGGGGACTGTGAGGGCCATTGTAAAACCTTCAGGTTGCGCCTTTTGTGGTCGTCTATTGTGGATTTTGACGTGTGTTTAGGATCATTATCCATTTGTAGAAGCCATCCTCTTTTCAACTTCAACTTTTTTACAGATGGTGTTATATTTGCTTCAAGAAGTTGTAGAAATTTCATTGAATGCATTCTTCCCTCTACCCATGAAATGTTCCTCGTGCCATTGGCTGCAACACGACCACAAAGCATGATTGATCCACCCCCATGCTTAATGGTTGGCGAGATGTTCTTTTCCTAATATTCTGTTCTGTTTTTTCTAGGGACATAGATCCTGATTCCAGCGATGTATCACTTACTGGACTGCTTGGTGCAGTGTTGATAGAATCCCTGTTTTCTCTGCTGTAGATGTAGCAGTGATCAGAATGCTGAGTTGTGTATAACCCCGCCCACACCACTGATTGGCAGCTTTCTGTGTACACTGTCAGCAAACTGCCAATGAGAAGTGGGGGCGGGGTTACAGTAGTAGCTGACTGCCTGGTTCACAAATCCTAGTCCTACAGTGATAATATCCTGCTAATAAAAAACTAATTGCATTGAAACTACAGCACACAGCCTAATAAGTGACACATCCCATGATCCAGACTCTCTGCCCCTACATTTTGCAGCTCTCAGATTAAACAGCCCAAACCTAGTGACAGAATCCCTTTAACAAGGATGTAAATAAAATCTAAAACAAAATAACAAAATTAACATCCTCGGTATTGCTGCATGAATAAATAGGAAAGCAAATTCAAAATGGCAGAACAGTTATTTTTTTGGTCACTTTGCCTTTCAAAAAATGGAATATAAAGAGATCAGAACCACAAAACGGTAATGATAAAGACTACAGATCATAGTAACATAGTTTACATAGTTATTAAGGTTGAAGGAAGACTTTAAGTCCATCTAGTTCAACCCATATCCTATCCTAACCTGCCCTAACATGTTGATCCAGAGGAAGGCAAAAAAAAACTAAGTGGCAAATAGTAAGCTTCACATTGGGGAAAAAAAATTCCTTCCCGACTCCACATACGGCAATCAGACTAACTCCCTGGATCAACGCTGTATCTAGGAAACTAGTGAATATAGCCTGTAATATTATACTTTTCAAGAAAGGCATCCAGTCCCTTCTTAAATTTTAGTAGGGAATCACTCATTACAACATTAGATGGCAGAGAGTTCCATAGTCTCACTGTTCTTACAGTAAAGAATCTGCATCTGTGATTATGGCTAAACCTTCTTTCCTCCAGACGTAGAGGATGCCCCCTTGTCCCCGTCACAGGTCTAAGAGTAAAAAGATCATTAGAAAGGTCTTTGTACTGTCCCCTCATATATTTATACATTGTAATAAGATCACCCCTAAGCCTTCGTTTCTCCAAACTAAATAACCCAAGTGTAATAACCTGTCTTGGTATTGCAGACCCCCCAGTTCTCTAAAAACCTTGGTCGCTCTTCTCTGCACACGCTCCAGTTCAGCTATGTCTTTCTTATACACCGGAGACCAGAACTGCACACTGTATTCTAAGTGTGGTCACACCAGTGACTTGTATAAAGGTAAAATTATGTTCTCCTCATGAGCATCTATGCCTCTTTTAATGCATCCCATTATTTTATTTGCCTTGGCAGCAGCTGCCTGACATTGGCCACTAAATGTGAGTTTGTCGTCCACCCATACACCCAGGTCTTTTTCAGTGACAGTTTTGCCCAGTGTTTTACAATTAAGCACATAATTATACATCTTGTTTGTTCTACCCAAGTGCATGACCTTACATTTATCCCCATTAAAGCTCATTTGCCATTTATCAGCCCAAGCTTCTAGTTTGCATAAATCCTCCTGTAATATAAAATTATCCTCCTCTGTATTTATTACCCTGCAGAGTTTAGTGTCATCTGCAAATATTGAAATACTACTCTGTATGCCCCCTACAAGCTCATTAATAAATATGTTAAAGAGAAGCGGCCCCAATACTGACCCCTGTGGTACCCCACTGCTAACCGTGACCCAGTCCGAGTGTGCTCCATTAATAACCACCCTTTGTTTTCTATCCATGAGCCAGTTCTTAACCCACTTACACATATTTTCCCCTATCCCCATTGTTCTCATTTTATGTATCAACCTTTTGTGTGGCACTGTATCAAAAGCTTTTGAGAAGTCCATGAACACCACGTCCACTGCATTCCCTTGGTCCAGTCCTGAACTTACCCCTTCATAAAAGCTTATCAGATTAGTCTGACAAGAATGGTCCCTCGTAAACCCATGCTGATACTGTGTCATGAGGTTATTCAGCCTCAGATACTCCAATATAGTATCCCTTAAAAAACCCTCCAGGATTTTACCCACAGTAGATGTTAAGCTCACTGGCCTATAATTTCCAGGTTCAGTTTTTGCCCCTTTTTGAATATTGGCACCACATTTGCTATACGCCAGTCCTGTGGTACAGACCCCGTTATTATGGAATCTTTAAAGATTAAAAATAATGGTCTATCTATGACTGTACTTAATTCCTGCAGTACTCGGGGGTGTATCCCATCCGGGCCCGGGGATTTGTCAACTTTAGTGATTTTTAGACGCCGCCGTACTTCCTGCTGGGTTAAGCAGGTGACATTTAATGGAGAAATTTTTTTATCACTGTTCATGTTATCTGTCATGGGATTTTCTTGTGTAAATACAGTTGAAAAAAGTCATTTAGCATATTGGCTTTTTCCTCATCCTCATCCACCATTTCACCCAGACTATTTTTAAGGGGACCAACACTATCATTTTTTAGTTACTTGCTATTTATGTAGTTAAATAATATTTTGGGATTATTTTTACTTTCTCTGGCAATGAGTCTCTCTGCCTCAATCTTTGCTGTCTTGATTTGCTTTTTACAGAATTTATTCAGTCTTCTGTATTTATTTAATGCCTCATCACTACCTACTTGCTTTAATTCCCTAAACGCTTTCTTTTGTCACTTATTGCGCCCCTTAGGCTAAGTGCACACGTTCAGGAATATTTGCGTTTTTTCGCGTTTTTTCCGCGATTTTCCGCAAGCATTAAGCATCCTATACATGTTAATTGATTCCGCATGTTTTGGCCACATGTTGCGTTTTTTTCCGCGAAAAAAACGCTTCGCGGAAAAAATAGCAACATGTTCATTAATTTTGCGGAATGTAAGCGGTTCATGTGCGGTGGTACCCAGGGTCTGGAGGAGAGGAAACTCTCCTCCAGGCCCTGGGTACCATATCCCTGGTAATTAAATAATAAATAATGATATTCTCACCTTCCGGCGGCCCCCGCAGCCTTCCCGCCTTCAGCGACGCTCCCGGCAACTCCCGGTCCCAAGAGTCCTTTGCGAGAATCACCCAGATGGCATAGCGGTCTCGCGAGATGCTACGTCATCGGGGTGATTTGTCGCAATGCATTACTGGGACCTGGAGTTGCCGGGAGCGTCGCTGAAGGCGGGAAGGCTGCGGGGGCCGCCGGAAGGTGAGAATATCATTATTTATTATTTTTTTTATTATTTTTACATTAGATCTTTTTACTATTGATGCGACATAGGCGGCATCAATAGTAAAAAGTTGGTCACACGTGTCAAACACTATGTTTGACTCGTGTGACCAACCTGTCAATCAGTTTTCCAAGCGATGCTACAGATCGCTAGGAAAACGCTAGCATTCTGCAAGCTAATTACGCTTGCAAAACGCTATTATTCTGGCGGGAATACGCATACAAAAAAAGTGCGTATTTCCCGCGGGAGAAGTGCGGGATTGCCGCGGAAATTTCCGCGGCAATTCCGCAACGTGTGAACTTAGCCTAACAGCTCTATTTAGCCATAGTGGTTTCCTCCTAATTCTAGCATGTTTATTCCCATAGGGTACCGTATTTTTTGGACCATAAGACGCACTTTTTTCCCCCAAAATTTGGGGGAAAATGGGGGTGCGCCTTATGGTCCCAACATACCAAAAAATCCGGTGGCGGCGGCAGCCTTCCTGTGGTGTCTGGCCAGCAGCGGGGCTCTGTGCTGCGTGGGGGCTCCGCCGGCATTTCCCTCTTAGCCGGACAGCCCCCCGCAGCTCCGCTGCTGCGGCCTCCTGATACATGGCCGCCAGGGGCCTCCGGTGGCGGTCCCGACGAAGTCTTCCTTGCGGTGGTGCCGGGGCAGCAGCCGGCTCTGTGCTGCAGGGGGGCTCCGCCGGCATTTCGGTCTTAGCCGGAAAGCCCCCCGCAGCTCCGCTCCCTCCTGCATCTCGGTGGCGTCCTCAAACATGGCCGCCAGGGGACTCCGGTAAGATGGCCGCCGAATCTCATTCAAGTCTTGGCAACGAGATCTCTTCTCCCGAGATCTCAGGACAAGATCTCGGGAGAAGAGATCTCGTTGCCGAGACTTGAATGAGATTCGGCGGCCATCTTACCGGAGTCCCCTGGCGGCCATGTTTGAGGACGCCACTGAGATGCAGGAGGGAGCGGAGCTGCGGGGGCTTTCCGGCTAAGACCGAAATGCCGGCGGAGCCCCCCTGCAGCACAGAGCCGGCTGCTGCCCCGGAACCACCGCACGGAAGACTTCGTCGGGATCGCCACCGGAGGCCCCTGGCGGCCATGTATCAGGAGGCCGCAGCAGCGGAGCTGCGGGGGGCTGTCCGGCTAAGAGGGAAATGCCGGCGGAGCCCCCCACGCAGCACAGAGCCCCGCTGCTGGCCAGACACCACAGAGCACAGGAGGCTGCATTGGGACCACCGCTATGGGATGTGAGTACCATATATTGCACAGCGACCCCACAGAGCACAGCGACCCCACAGAGCACAGCCACCCCACAGAGCACAGCCACCCCACAGAGCATAGCCACCCCACACAGCACAGCCACCCCACACAGCACAGCCACCCCACAGAGCACCCCTGCAACACAGAGCACTTCGGACTGTAAGACGGACCCCCATTTGACACATTATTTTTTTTCCCTGTTTTCCTTCTGAAAATTTGGGGTGCGTCTTATGGTCCGGTGCGTCTTATAGTCCGAAAAATACGGTATATACTGTGCACAGGTCCTATTCAGGATGCTATTAAATGTCTCCATTTTCTTTGTGTATTTTTATGTCTCAGGATATCGTCCCAGTTTATTGCACCAAGATCATCTCTCATCCGTTGGAAATTTGCCTTCCTGAAGTTTAGTGTCCTTGTAACCCCTCGACTACACATCTTATTAAAGGATACATGAAAGCTTATTATTTTGTGATCACTATTACCCAAGTGACCCCCAACCCTTATATTTGATCTGCGGTCTGGCCTGTTGGATAATATTAGGTCTAGCAGTGCCCCCCTCTTGTTGGGTCCTGAACTAGTTGTGAAAGGTAATTGTCTCTCATAGTTGCCAAAAACCTATTACCTTTGCTGGAACTACAGGTTTCTGTTCCCCAATGTATTTCAGGGTAGTTGAAGTCCCCCATAATAATGACTTCACCTTGAGTTGCTGCTTCATCTATTTGCTTTACGAGGATATTCTCTGTTGCTTCCATTATTTTAGGAGGCTTATAACAAACCCCTATCAGTAATTTATTATTTTTCCCCCTCTCCTAATCTCCACCCACAGAGACTCTACATCTTCATTAGATTCACAGCTATCACGCAGGATGGGTTTTAAGGATGATTTTACATATAAACACACACCCCCACCTCGCTTATTTTTACGGTCATTCCTAAACAGACTATAGCCCTGTAAATTAACCCATACTGTAAAAAAAAAACCTGATTCAGCTTTATAGACAGAAAAATTAGAAAAAACATATCTCTTGAGAGCGAGGAGGAAAAATTGAAAGTGAAAATGGGCAAACCGGGACTTTGTTGCCCAAGGGCCTGCGGAAACCTGGAGCTGGTCCTGGCTCTATGGTCAAGTTTTGATGCTCTCATGCCCATTATAGGCACTTTTAATGGTGTCCGGGGGTCAGCAGGTGCTATACAACCCCATATCAAGCATGCTGCAACATATTGTATGTCTGGCACCTTTCCAGCACAAACAGCCGGAACTTTCTCAGCAATTTGTGAAGCACTAGTTGTTCAAAGATTTCCATTAAAAAGGTTTTATAGATTTTTTTTGAGACTTGTAATGTTTTTATTTTATTTTTCTGTGTTGCGCTATAGGCTGAAGTTTGCATTAATACCATTGTGGAGTACTTGTGAACTTCTTGATAGCTTTTTATTGTATTTTTCGGGGGATAATGTAAATTGTTTTGAAAAAAAATCAGCGTTAGACGTCTGGATAAATAATTTTAGATTTTGATGGATCGATTTATTTTGGACACAACAAATGTCTATTTTAACATTTTTTAAATGTATTTCTTTTTGATAGGGGGAAAGGTTGGTGATATAGACTTTTATATATTTAAAAAATTATATTTAAATTTTTACATTATTTTTTCAGTCTCCTAAGGGTACTTGAAGCAGCCACTGTTTGATTGTTCATACTACATACAGCAATGCCATGGTATTGCAGTGCATTGTGAAATCGTTGTTCTCTAATGAAGCCCAGTCTGTGGCTGAGCTTCACTGGAGGAATTACATGGCAGTTATGGTGGTCTTTACCTGGTCCACTACTGCCGTCGTTACCCATCGATTCCCTGTGATCTCAATGCAGTGGTTGATGGAAACCAGTACTCGCTCACCCCAAATGGCGTCATTAGATTTCCTTATCGGAGATTGGCATTTAAAAGGTTAAACAACAACGATGAGGTATGCAATGAGGCTGGAATGGGCCTGGTATGAAGCAGGCTCAGCTCCTGAGCTGACTTGATACTTAGCAAACTCTGATGAAAGCGTGAACCATGCAATACATCATCTCCCCTGTGGGGGCACTATAGGGAAATTGAACACCTGTTTTTTGGTATGATTTTCAGAGGACCTATAGTCATCTACAGATATACAAGAAAAGTACAAGTGTCATCCAATTTTCTCGTACATGGAGAAATTTTTCAATTTTTTTTTCCACCTTCTCTATTCTTGAAAATTGGACCATCCTTGGAAGTAATCACCATTTTTTTTCACAAACCCATTGATTTGCATTTCTGGTTATGAGCCGACCCTTGGATCAAAACAGGACATGTCTCTGATATTTTCCATAGACCTCTCAGTCCGAAAAAAAAAATGGACATGTGAATGGCTCCTTAGACTGTCACCGGTACGAGTGCTGTGTGTGAATATCATGGATAGCACTGGCACGCAAAAATCGGACGTCTGAATGAGCCCTTAGAATAAATAAAATAATAGTGATGATGTTCTCTTAATTATTATTTGATTCTACTAAAACTTAGGAAAGTCAGAAAGTCCAGAGATCTGTAGCTGGCAAAGCACAAAGCACTTCTCTTATTGCGAGGCAGCGACTGAAAGACCTCCTTTACCACAGCTCTCCGTAATCATTTCCAGAAGCATCTCACGATTATTTTTTGGAAGTGGCTGTTTTTCCGGGACCCCTTGCAGCCGCGCTGACTAATCATTCTACGCATTTGGACCTAATGTAGCGAGAGCCGGAGGAAAGGAAGAAAGTTATTCATTCATAGATGTCAGCACATCTTCATACCTGAGTCATTCTTCTTATACTGTCACCCCCATCACCCCACAAGGTTCGCCCCCCACCAGCGCACAGTACATTTATTATTACCACGTGTGCTCCATGCCATATGTTTGATTTAGGGAAATCTTGGATTTAGTTGATTCCTTCTCTCCCCGTAGTGGATCAATAGAGTCAACGTCTATGTATGAGGACAGCAGACTTTTTTTTTTTACTTGTATGTTTGTGTTTTTTTGTTATTTTTTAAACGGGCAGAATACGTTACTATTATTTATAAGTTAATGGCCTCCACTTAAAGGGGTTTTCTGTTTTTATGCAAATAAAGCCTAGTCAATTTTTGAAAATGAAAAATAGAATTTCTGATAGTCTAATGATTAAATTTTTCATTCCAAATTAGTGCAAATTTGCCTGGGAAATTTGTTTTGTCTTGAATTTATTTTAATTACAGGTTTATAATGCTCTGATGTCTTTCCAGAACATAATAAACACATGAGTTAAAAAACTGTAAAAAAATCCATTTTGCTCCCCTCGCCTCTTACCTGTCTTGGCGCTGTAACACCTCACCCAGTTCCTCCGCTCGTTCGCTCCTGTTCTCCGCCTCCAGCATTTCTTTTTCAGCCTTCTACCTTTTTCATAGTCACTGGTGCCAACCAATGGAGGACAATGTAGATTCTAATAAATACTAAATAGAGAATAATATTGGGATACACATCTTAAACGGCATTGTCCTCTACTGGACATCCTCAACTCCATCATGGCTCACCTATGTCAGCGCAACTATTCTCGAGGGGTGACGTGACTTGTGGTGTCACAAGTCTGATGAAGCCAATCATCAGGCGCTCATCAATATTTCATCATGACGGACGTCCTCTCTGATGGTATCGTCGAGGCTGCAGGTGACGAGTGGCTGCTGATTGGCTAGAGCAGGCATGTGACACACAAGTGATGAGTGAACGTGCTTGGATAAGGTGTTATCCGAGCATGCTCGGGTGTTAACCAAGTGTCTCCACATGCTCCCGCGGCTGTTCGACAACCAGCAACACATGCAGGATCACCTGTTTGTTACTTGCTGTCGAGGAGACTCAGACATATTATTCCAGCACGACAAAGACACTCGGTTAGCACCCGAGCATACTTTGATAACACCTGATCTCAGCACAGTCACTTATCACTGCACCCGCCGGGGACAGCAGCACCAACATTGCTGGAACAGTGCATTGAATTCAGGTTTC
>JARQOD010000006.1:421899195-421915590 GCA_033576555.1 Oophaga sylvatica | reverse complement strand
TCTCGCTCCAAGCCTTGCTCTCGCTCTAGTGGTTTGTTGATGCCATTGCCTGTGCCCAAGAGACCATGGACCCATATCTCTATGGATTTCATTTCCGATCTTCCTGTTTCTCAGAGAATGACCACCATCTGGGTAATTTGTGATACGTTTTCCAAAATGATACATCTTGTGCCATTACCTAAGTTGCCTTCCTCCTCTGAATTGGTGCCGTTGTTCCTTCAGCACGTGGTTCGTTTACACGGCATTCCTGAGAACATTGTGTCTGACAGAGGAGTCCAGTTTGTTTCCAGATTTTGGAGGACTTTTTGTTCTAAACTGGGTGTTCAATTGTCTTTCTCCTCGGCATTTCATCCTCAGACCAATGGTCAAACTGAGAGAACTAACCAGACATTGGAGACTTATCTAAGATGCTTTGTGTCTGCTGATCAGGATGACTGGGTCTCTTTTTTGCCTTTGGCTGAGTTTGCTCTTAATAATAGGGCTAGCTCTGCCACTTTGATGTCTCCGTTTTTCTGTAATTCTGGGTTTCACCCTCGATTTTCTTCAGGACAGACGGAGGCTTCTGTCTGTCCAGGTGTTGACTCTGTTGTTGAGCGTATGCAGCAGATTTGGGACCAGGTAGTGGAGAGGTTGTCCCTCTCTCAGGAGAAGGCCCAGCGGTTTGCTAACCGGCATAGGACTGATGGTCCTCGGTTTAAAGTGGGGGACTTGGTCTGGTTGTCCTCAAAGAATATTCCTATGAGAGTAGCATCTCCTAAATTTAAGCCTAGGTTCATTGGACCTTATAAGATCATGGAGATTATTAATCCTGTTTCTTTTCGTTTGCTTCTTCCAGGGACATTTAAGATCCATAACGTGTTCCACAAGTCCTTGTTGAAGAGGTTTGTTGAGCCAGTGGTTCCTGCTGCTGTGCCTCCTGACCCTGTTTTGGTTGAGGGCAATCTGGAGTATGTGGTTGAGAAAATATTGGATTCTCGTTTTTCTAGACGAAGACTCCAGTATTTGGTTAAATGGAGAGGTTATGGTCAGGAAGACAATTCTTGGGTGTTTGCTTCGGACATCCATGCTAGGAGACTTATCCGTGCGTATCATAGAACTCATCCTGACCGACCTGGTTGCTCAAATGAGGGTTCGGTGACCCCTCCTCAAGGGGGGGGTACTGTTGTGAATGGGTTTGAGATGAGTTCTGAGCAGAGGCTCCCTCTGGTGGTTACAAGCGGTACTAGTGAGGATTGTGAGGACTGGGAATCAGGTGTTACTGATTGGTCTTATATAAGGGAGTAATTTTCCCATCAGGGTTGCCGGTGATCAATTGTTCTGGTCTGAATCCTTCTTTCCAGTTTCCCTTGTAGCCTGCTGTGTTGTGTCTGCATCTCCTGCTATCAGATAAGACAATTTCTTATTTTGTGTTTTTGCTATATTTTTGCATTTGGTCCTGCACTTCTTTGGGGGCCTTCTGGGTCCCCTCCGGGGGCTTTTGCCCTCTCAGTTTAGTCCAGCCACTGTGTTTTGTACTTTTGCTTTTTCCAGTTTTTTCAGTGGCTGCTGTTTTTGTTACACCAGAGAACTAATTTAGGTGGTAGAGGTCGTGTGATCTCAGGTGATTTTGAAATTAGTAGAGTTGGTGTTTTTCAGGGTTTTCTGGGATTGCAGTAAGTACCCTTCCTATCCTTTTCTATTTAGATAGTTTGGGCCCCAGCGTTTGCTCATACTATTTTCTTTCTGTGTCAGTATTTCCTCTTGTCTAACCGCCATTACATGTTTGGGGGCTTTCTATTATCTTTGGGGTTCTGCTACGGGGCAGATAGCTTTCCTATTTCTATCTTTAGGTGTAGTTAGTTTCTCAGGCTGTGACGAGGCGTCTAGGACCAACGTAGGAACGCTCCACGGCTGCCTCTAGTTGCGGTGGTTAGTCAGGGTACTGCAATCTCATAGATTCCAACTGCTCTGGTGTATTTCCTTTTTTTGCCTGCACTCCTCAGCTACCGTAACACAACAGATAACACCTCTATATACAGTAGATAACACAGGATCCACCATTCACAATAGGTGATGTCACAGCTCACCTCCTCCTCCTATACAATGACTGATAACACCTCTATATACAGTAGATCACACAGGATCCACCATTCACAATAGATGATATCACAGCTCACCTCCTCCTCCTGTACAATGACTGATAACACCTCTATACAGTAGATAACACAGGATCCACCATTCACAATAGATGATATCACAGCTCACCTCCTCCTCCTGTACAATGACTGATAACACCTCTATATGCAGTAGATAACACAGGATCCACCATTCACAATAGATGATGTCACAGCTCACCTCCTCCTCCTGTACAGTGACTGATAACACCTCTATATACAGTAGATAACACAGGATCCACCATTCACAATAGATGATATCACAGCTCACCTCCTCCTCCTGTACAATGACTGATAACACCTCTATACAGTAGATAACACAGGATCCACCATTCACAATAGATGATATCACAGCTCACCTCCTCCTCCTGTACAATGACTGATAACACCTCTATATACAGTAGATAACAGTCCACCATTCACAATAGGTGATATCACAGCTCACCTCTTCCCCTTCCTGCACAAGGACCATTGCCTAGAGTAATGCATGCTTAAATTTTCTTCTGTACAGAGTCTATTGCTGGTAATGTCAATGTGAAGAACAACTAGAGAGTCTAATATTACAGTGTGAAAAATGTTAATGTATTTTAATATAGATAATGATATGACAGAAAATATATAAATTTTGAGAAAGTGTATTCAACACAAAACCTGATTTAAACAACAGGCCATTTTCTGATGGAACATTCCTTTTCATGGTCACTGGGCTATGGAGGATCAAACTGTGGGGTGCATCATTCTGTGTTTGGAAACTGTGGGAGATCATACTGAGGGGGTCATCATACTGTGTAGGGGCAGTGGGAGATCATACTGTACGAGTCATTATTCTGTGTTTGAGGGCTGAGGGAGATAATATTGTGGGGGATTATAGTGTGGCGGGTGTGTCGTTAGGGCCATCATTGTATTGGGGCTGTGGGGTATCATACTGAGGGGATTATCATTCTGTGTTTGAGGGCTGTGGCAGATCATACTGTATGGGGGACTATTGAGGGCTGTCGTTGCCATCTTAATATTTTAGAAGTTATTGGGAATCATACTGCGTGGGTGTCATCAATCTGTGTGTGGGTTCATACTTTTTCAGGGGCTGGGGGGCCATTATACTGCGTGGGGAGTTGTGGGAGCCATCAAACTTTTTTAGAGGCTATCAGAGATCACACTGTGGTGGAGGTTTTACTGTGTGGCGGACTGTGTAGGCATTCATACTTTGCAGGGGCCATCATTCTGTGTCTGGCATTATCCTTTTGGGGGTCTATGGGGCTCATAATGCGTCCGGGGCTATCACAATGCATATGGGGGACTGTGGAGTCAAGTATACTGTGTAGGGGCTGTAGGGACATCATAATGCATATGAGGGCTGGAGAGTCCAGTATACTGTGTGCAGGCTGTGGGGTCATTATAATGCATATGGGAGCTGTAGAGTCATAAATACTGTGTGGGGGCTGTAGGGACATTATAATGCATATGGGGGGCTGGGGAGTCCAGTATACTATGTGCAGGCTGCGGGGTCATTATAATGCATATGGGGGCTGTGGAGTCATGTATACTGTGTGGGGGGCTGTGGGGACATTATAATGCATGAGGAGTGGATGGGGAGTACATTATACTGTGTGGGGGCTGTGGGGACATTATAATGCATATGTGGGCTGTGGAGTCATGTATACTGTGTGGGGGGCTGTGGGGACATTATAATGCATATGGGGCTGTGGAGTCATGTATACTGTGTGGGGGACTGTGGGGAAATTATAATGCATATGTGGGCTGTGGAGTCATGTATACTGTGTGGGGGGCTGTGGGGAAATTATAATGCATATGTGGGCTGTGGAGTCATGTATACTGTGTGGGGACTGTGGGGAAATTATAATGCATATGTGGGCTGTGGAGTCATGTATACTGTGTGGGGGCTGTGGGGAAATTATAATGTATATGTGGGCTGTGGAGTCATGTATACTGTGTGGGGGCTGTGGGGAAATTATAATGCATATGTGGGCTGTGGAGTCATGTATACTGTGTGGGGGCTGTGGGGAAATTATAATGCATATGTGGGCTGTGGAGTCATGTATACTGTGTGGGGGCTGTGGGGAAATTATAATGCATATGTGGGCTGTGGAGTCATGTATACTGTGTGGGGGGCTGTGGGGAAATTATAATGCATATGTGGGCTGTGGAGTCATGTATACTGTGTGGGGGGCTGTGGGGAAATTATAATGCATATGTGGGCTGTGGAGTCATGTATACTGTGTGGGGGGCTGTGGGGAAATTATAATGCATATGTGGGCTGTGGAGTCATGTATACTGTGTGGGGGCTGTGGGGAAATTATAATGCATATGTGGGCTGTGGAGTCATGTATACTGTGTGGGGGGCTGTGGGGAAATTATAATGCATATGTGGGCTGTGGAGTCATGTATACTGTGTGGGGGGCTGTGGGGAAATTATAATGCATATGTGGGCTGTGGAGTTATGTATACTATGTGGGGGGTGTGGAGTCATGTATACTGTGTGGGGGCTGTGGGGACATTATACTGTTTTGGGGAGAGCTGCTGATCATAGTACAAGGGCTGAATAACGTGTAGAATGATTTACTGCCTTTTCAAACCTTATACAAATCAGAAAATTATATGTTTTTGATCTGCTCAATAATAAGCAATAAAAATAATATTAATTTAAAATAATTAATAATAATATGTTAATGATTGAAATTAATTCTCTTTAATGCTATGTCCACAACAGTCATGTAATGTTCTCTCATGTGGCCCCTCGGGAAAATTAATTGCCCACCTCTGTTCTAGTGTATAATTTGCATTAGCCCTGATGTGTTTTACATTAACTTTTGGCAAAAAGTAAAACAAATAAATTGTCTCCTAGTCCCTACATCCTGCATCACCACACGTCCCCAGGAGCAACTAATTTTGCCCTCTAGAATGGCTCCGAGGCTGGCACTGCGCAGGCGCCTCTTAATCTTCACGATACCACTGACATCTGGATTTCATGTCGTTTTTGGCATGTACGAGCTTTGCAAGGGGGATCAGGAGGCCGCTTGTGTAATATTGATTTTTTTTTTATGTAGCGCTGGAACACAGCAGCTCAGGAAGGAATATTAAATGTGAACATAAAACGTTATGGTCCTATTTATCTATAAAAAAAATCCTTGAATAGACGAAACCTCCCACTGACTGCAATGACCAGAGATGGACTCTTCACCCAATAAAACGCTGTACTTTATTCACGTTTGATAGATCAGTGAAAACAGATGTAAATTCCAACAACTCCTGAGCTACAAGGGTTTTTTTTTCTTAAAAGTGATTTCAAACTGGCATTATACAGTCTAAGTCCTGCATCATTTTATTTTTTTTCTGGGACTTAGATGATGGATAGTGTTGAGCGATATTGCTCGATATCTAAAAATATCGTATCGAAATTGTATCGCCGATATCACTAAATATCGGCGATATCCGATTTCGATACCGGAAGTCCCATGTAAGTCTATGGGAACAAAATATTGCAACTAAAAAAAACCTTTATTTCCTTGTAAACACTAAATATACACACATAGAATACATATATATATATATACATGTCATTGTGACATATATATATACATATATGTATAGTTTATACACTTATACATAGTAAAATATCCTCTGATTCAATTGCCGGGTAAAGCCGGCTTCAGTGAAAAGACAGAAGCACCCGACATGAAATGACACTTGGTGTACATAGGGTTAACCATGTCTTTTCATGTCGTTTGCTATCTGATTTGCACAAACAATTAAATCAGTCTATGTTTGCAAAATTTCACACCTGTAGGGGTTAATTAAAGGTGTAAATTCGTTGTAAAAAAAACGGACTTTTTTGCTACGAATTTACACCTTTAATTAACCCCTACAGGTGTGAAATTTTGCAAACATAGACTGATTTAATTGTTTGTGCAAATCAGATAGCAAAGGACATGGTTAACCCTATGTACACCAAGTGTCATTTCATGTCGGGTTCTGCATTTTCACAAAAGCCGGCAATTGAATTAGCGGCTATTATACTATGTAGAAGTGTATGAACTATAAATATATATATATATATATATATATATATATATATATGTGTCACAAACTCAATGACATGTATATATATATATGAGGTGTAAAATTGCTGAAAAAAAATGCGTGGGCTCCCGCCCTGTTTTCGCAACCAGACAGACAAAGTCAGTGAGTGGGGGCAGATAATAATAGCCCAGAGAGGGACCATTATTTTTGCCCCCCCCCGGCTACTAACATCTGCCCCCCGACACCCCAGAAAGGGCAAATCTCTAATTAGATTTGCCCTTTCTGGCACTTTGCCCGTCTATTCCCATTGCCCTGTAGCGGTGGCGAATGGGTTAATAAGGGGTTAAAATGACCTTGCAATTGAAAGGTCACTTTAAGCCAGGTTAATAATTGAGAGCTGTCAATTAGACAACTATCAATTATTAATCCTATTGTATGAAAGAAAAATCAAACACACACACTTTAATAAAAAAGAAGTTTAATGAAATAATCACACAGTTTTTGACCATATTTTATTTTCCTGCTAAAACCATTTCCTGTAATAAAAATAAAATAATAAAGCAAAATTATTCTTACCAATCCGATGTACAGTCAGGTCCCACGGTGTAATCCTTCAGAAAGGGTTAATGTTTACTGCAGGGACCGCAGCTAATGCTGCAGCCTCACAGTAAACCCCCAAATGAATGAGTTCCTCTCCTGGCTGACAGGAGAGGAAGTGGAAAGCTTAATTGATTGCTTTCCACTTTCACTTCAGGTCAGCCAGGGACACAATCAGTGACGTCAGAGGGAACTGGTTAACAAAAATAGGGGATCCCTTGAAAAAAATTGGCGTGGGGTCCCCCCTATTTTTGTTAACCAGCCAGATGAAGCAGACCGCTGAGGCCTGGATTTTCAGGCTGTTAAGGAGCCAAGATCCATGGACCTTGCCAGCCTGATAATACCAGGCCACAGCAGTCTGCATATCTTGGCTGATTAACAAAAATAGGGGATCCCCTCGAAAAAAATTGGCGTGGGGTCCCCCCTATTTTTGTTAACCAGCCAGATGAAGCAGACCGCTGAGGCCTGGTTTTTCAGGCTGGTAAGGATCCAATATCCATGGACCTTGCAAGCCTGATAATACCAGGCCACAGCAGTCTGCTTAGCTTGGCTGGTTAACAAAAATAGGGGATCCCCTCGAAAAAAAAAACGGCGTAGGGGTCCCCCTATTTTTGTTAACCAGCCAAGTAAAATGCAGACTGCTGCGGCCTGGTATTAAAAGACTGTCAAGGCCCATGGATTTTGGCCCTCAACAGCCTGATAATACCAGGCTACAGCAGCCCCACATTTGGCGCATCAAAAGATGTGCCAATTGTGGCACTTTACCCGGCTCTTCCCACTTGCCCTGTAGCGGTGGCAAGCGGGGTAATAAGGGGTTATTGTCACCGTTGATTGCACGGTGACAATAAGCCCGGTTAATAATGGAGAGGTGTCAATAAGACACCGATCCATTATTAATCCCAAAGTTATTAAAATGTATAAAAAAAAAGACACAGCAAGAAAAAAGTATTTTAATGAAATAAAAGAGACAACACAGTTTTCATTTCTTTTATTGTACTCTCATTCCTGCGACGCCATCGATCTCCTGTAAAAAAAGAAAAAAAAGAAACCAACAGTATACCACCTGTCCGACGCAGTCCATAGTAACGACTGTCCCACGACGATCCAGCTCTGCTACATCGCAATGACAGGCAGAGCCTGACATCCCGGCGCAGCACAGCTGATTACCTGCTTCCCCGGCGGTGACGTCATCGGACTGACTGCTTTACGGCCGGGATTACCCAGCAGTCACTGCAGTTATCGCGAGAAACTGCATGTGACCGCCGGGGAAAGAGATGCGGCCATGAAGCAGTCCAGGACGTGACCGCCGGAGATCTTCTGCCAGGTAAGTGCCGCTGACTCCTGACAGACCCGACCGACGGACACTGACAGTGACAGACCCGACCGACGGACACGGACAGTGACAGTGACAAATCCGATTCCGGTATTCAATATGACGAAAATATCGAAACGAATTATCGAAAGGCCGATAGAGCTAATATCGGCCGATAGCCGATATTTGCATTATCGTATCGCTCAACACTAATGATGGATGAATAAATATTAGATAGATCCATAGATTGTTTCTAATATTTATCCTTTCATCATCCATCTGTCTCACATCTATTATCTATCTATCTGTCTGTCTACAGTGTGTTCGGAAAGTATTCAAACCATTTTAAATTGTTCACTCTTTGCTTCATTTGCAGCCATTTGGTAAATGCAAAAAAAGTTAATTTTTTTCTCATTAATGTACACTCTGCACCCCATCCTTACTGAAAAAAACAGAAATGTAGAAATTTTAGGAAATTTATTAAAAAAGGAAAACTGAAATATCACATGGCCATAAGTATTCAGACTAGAGTTGAGCGATACTTTCCGATATCCAAAAGTATCGGAATCGGAATGGTATCGCCGATACCATTAAAATATCGGCGATACCCGATACCGATACCGGAAATCCAATGTAAGTCTATGGGAACAAAATATCGTAACTAAAAAAACCCCATTCTTGCCTTGTAAACACTAAATATACACACATAGAATACATATATATATACATATATGTATAGTTTATACACTTCTACATAGTAAAATAGACTCTGATTCAATTGCCGGGTAAAGCCGGCTTTTGTGAAAAGACAGAAGCACCCGACATGAAATGACACTTGGTTTACATAGAGTTAACCATGTCTTTTCATGTAGTTTGATATCTGATTTGCACAAACAATTAAATCAGTCTATGTGTGCAAAATTTCACACCTGTAGGGGTTAATTAAAGGTGTAAATTCGTTGTAAAAAAAACGGACTTTTTTGCTACGAATTTACATCTTTAATTAACCCCTACAGGTGTGAAATTTTGCACACTTAAGGTACTGCCACACTACACGATCCCGCTAACGATCTCGTTAGCGTCGCATACTAATGAGATCGCTAGCGGGATCGTTTACAATATCGCTAGTGTCGGCCACATTTAGCGATGTCGTTAAGGACGCTATCGCGGTTAGCGATCTCCTTAACGACTTTAGCGGTACAAAAGTACCGCTAAATCGCTAAGGTGCCACACTCGGCGATAATACTTACCCAGCGGGAGCGCCGACGATAAAATAGGGTCCGGAACGATTCCAGCGACGAGCGAGATCACAGCAGGATCTCAGCAGGGAGCTCGTCGCTGACAGATGCCGCACACAACAACATCGCTAACGGGATCGCTAAATAGTGACGTTTTTTAGCGATCCCGTTAGCGATGTTGTTTAGTTTGGCATACCCTTTACACTCATGTAATTGTTTGTGCAAATCAGATATCAAACTACATGAAAAGACATGGTTAACTCTATGTAAACCAAGTGTCATTTCATGTCGGGTTCTGCATTTTCACAAAAGCCGGCAATTGAATTAGCGGCTATTATACTATGTAGAAGTGTATGAACTATAAATATATATATGTGTCACAAATTCAATGACATGTATATATATATATGAGGTGTAAAATTGCTGAAAAAAAATGCGTGGGCTCCTGCCCTATTTTCGCAACCAGACAAAGCCAGTGAGTGGGGGCAGATAATAATAGCCCAGAGAGGGACCATTATTTTTGCCCCCCCCCCGGCTACTAACATCTGCCCCCAGACACCCCAGGAAAGACAAATCTATAATTAGATTCGCCCTTTCTGGCACTTTGCCCGTCTATTCCCATTGCCCTGTAGCGGTGGCGAATGGGTTAATATGGGGTTAAAGCCACCTTGCTATTGAAAGGTGACCTTAAGCCAGGTTAATAATTGAGAGCTGTCAATTAGACAACTATCAATTATTAATCCTATTGCATGAAATAAAAATAAAACACACACACTTTAATTAAAAATCATTTTAATGAAATAAAGACACATGTTTTTGACCATCTTTTATTTGACTGCAAAAAACATTTCCTGTAATAAAAATAAAATAAAAAAGCAAAATTATTCTTACCTATCCCATGCACAGTCAGGTCCCACGGTGTAATCCTTCAGAAAGGGTTAATGTTTACTGCAGGGACCGCAGCTAATGCTGCAGCCTCACAGTAAACCCCCAAATGAATGAGTTCCTCTCCTGGCTGACAGGAGAGTAAGGCCGGCGTCACACTGGCGACAAAATCGGACGATTGCAATGCGATGAAATATCGCATTGCAGTTGGACCTATGTTAATCTATGGAGCAGCTCCCAGTATCAGATTTTTTGTGGTCCGTTTTAAACGTCCGTGTACAATCGCAGCATGCTGCGATTGTCACCGATTGTCGGTCGACAATCGCCAATGCAAGTCTATGGGAGCGATGAAAAATCGGATTACAAACGGACCACACTGTGTGATTGCGATGAAATCGCATCGGTGTCCTTTAGAAAAGCCAGCAATTCATCCCCGGCTATACTGTAAAATCACACTGACAGCTTTAATAAAGACTAGAAAGAATAGATATATACACATAGAACACATATTATATATATATATATATATATACATGTCATTGTGACATGTATATATACATATATTTATAGTTCCTAGACTTCTACATACTGTTATAGCCGCTAATTCAATTGCCGGGTTTTGTGAAATCACAGAAGCCGACATGAAATGATACATTGTATCCACACAGTTAACCATGTCATTTCCTGTATTTTGATATTTGTTTAGAACTTACAATTACATGAGTGTATTTGTGCAAAATTTCAGACATGTAGGGGTTAATTAAAGGTGTAATTTCGTTGAAAAAAAATGCGTGGGCTCCCGCTGTATTTTCTCCACCAGACAGACAAAGCAAGCGAGTGGGGGCAGATAATAACAGCCTAGGGAGGGTACATTTTTTGTGCCCCCACTGGCTACTAACATCTGCCCCCAGACACCCCAGAAAGGGCAAATCTATAATTAGATTCGCCCTTTCTGGCACTTTGCCCGTCTATTCCCATTGCCCTGTAGCGGTGGCGAATGGGTTAATAATCTTACCTTACTGTTACCTTGGTATTGAAAGGTGACCTTAAGGTAGGTTAATAATTGAGAGCTGTCAATTAGACAACTATCAATTATTAATCCTATTGAAGTAAATAAAATAACACACACACACTTTAAGAATAAATAATTTTAATGAAATAAAAACACATTTTTTTGACCATATTTTATTTTACACTTAATCCGTGCGAAGCCATTGATCTCCTAAAATAAAGAAAAAAAATAAAACAACATTATTCTTACCTATTCCGCCGATCTGTCACGTCCCACGATGTAATCCTTCACAAAGGGTTAACTAGCTTTGAGCCAAGCAGTGCAAGTAATCCTGCATGCTCAGCTCAAAGCTCCTGAATGAATAAGTTCCTCTCCTGGCGACAGGAGAGGATGTGTTTCATGAATGAAGCTTAATTGATTGTGTCCACTTTCCCTTTAGGTCAGGTCACTAAAGTTAAATTGCCAATAAATCAATTAAGCTCCATTCATGAATCTATTCCTCTACTTTCGCTGGGAGAGGAACTTATTCATTCAGGGGAATACAGGTCTGAGACAGCATTATTAGCTCTCTGCGACCTGTAACCTGTTAACCCTTTCTGATGGATTACACCGTGGGACCTGACTGTACATCGGATTGGTAAGTATAATTTTGCTTTTTTATTTTATTTTTATTACAGGAAATGGTTTTAGCAGGAAAATAAAATATGGTCAAAAACTGTGTGATTATTTAATTAAACTTATTTTTTATTAAACTGTGTGTGTTTGATTTTTCTTTCATACAATAGGATTAATAATTGATAGTTGTCTAATTGACAGCTCTCAATTATTAACCTACCTTAAGGTCACCTTTCAATACTAAGGTGACAGTAAGGTAAGATTATTAACCCATTCGCCACCGCTACAGGGCAATGGGAATAGACGGGCAAAGTGCCAGAAAGGGCGAATCTAATTATAGATTTGCCCTTTCTGGGGTGTCTGGGGGCAGATGTTAGTAGCCAGTGGGGGCACAAAAAATGTACCCTCCCTAGGCTATTATTTTCTGCCCCCACTCGCTTGCTTTGTCTGTCTGGTGGAGAAAATACAGTGGGAGCCCACGCATTTTTTTTCAACGAAATTACACCTTTAATTAACCCCTACATGTCTGAAATTTTGCACAAATACACTCATGTAATTGTAAGTTCTAAACAAATATCAAAATACAGGAAATGACATGGTTAACTGTGTGGAAACAATGTATCATTTCATGTCGGCTTCTGTGATTTCACAAAACCCGGCAATTGAATTAGCGGCTATTACAGTATGTAGAAGTCTAGGAACTATAAATATATGTATATATACATGTCACAATGACATGTATATAATATATATATATATGTGTTCTATGTGTATATATCTATTCTTTTTTTTGTGATTGAAATACTATTCTTTTGGATCCATTATATGTCAGTTTTGCAAGCCTGCGAGAAAATCTCGCAAGTCGGATGAAAATCGGATGTTACAAGGTACACACACATGCGATTAAATCGCATCTTTGAAGGAAAATCGGATGCCAGAAGGATGTGTGATGTTTGCATTTTGATCCGACAATCGACCGTCTAAAACGGACCGATTTTTTATGGATGTGTGTGACGCCGGCCTAAAGGCTGGGTCTCACATAACGATACACCAGCGATCCTGACAACGATATGCACTTGTCAGGATCGCTGGTGTATCGCTACATGATCGCTGCTGAGCTGCCAAACAGGCAGCTCAGGCAGCGATCTGGGACAGCGACACTGCGGGTAACATCGCTTAAGGGCCCGTCTCACATAGCGATATCGCTACCGAGATCGCTGCTGAGTCACTAGTTTTGTGACGCAGCAGCGAGCTCACCAGCGATATCGCTGTGTGTGACATTCAGCGACGATCAGCCCCCCTGCCGGGTATCGCTGATCGTCGCTGAAATGTCAGGACCTTTTTTTTGATCGCTGGTTTCCCGCTGACAGGCACGCATCGCTGCGTGTGACAGGCGGGAGACCAGCGATCCGCTGGTAACCAAGGTACACAGCGGGTTTCCAGGCGTGGGGCTGTGCCTAGAAACCCGCTGTGTACCTTGGATACCAGCGCCCTGATGCAGGGGAGCTGGTATCCAAGGTACACAGCGGGTTTCCAGGCACCGCGCAGCGCTTGGAAACCTGCTGTGTACCTTGGATACCAGCTCCCTGCATCAGGGCGCTGGTATCCAAGGTACACTGCGGGTAACTAAGCCATGTTACCCGCAGTGTAGCTGTCCCAGATCGCTGCCTGAGCTGCCTGTTTGGCAGCTCAGCAGCGATCATGTAGCGATACACCAGCGATCCTGACAAGTGCATATCGTTGTCGGGATCGCTGGTGTATCGTTATGTGAGACCCAGCCTTTAGTTACCCGCAGTGTACGTTGGATACCAGCGCCCTGATGCAGGGAGCTGGTAACCAAGGTACACAGCGGGTTTCCAAGCGCTGCGCGGTGCCTGGAAACCCGCTGTGTACCTTGGATACCAGCTCCCTGCATCAGGGCGCTGGTATCCAAGGTACACAGCGGGTTTCTAGGCACAGCCCCGCGCCTGGAAACCCGCTGTGTACCTTGGTTACCAGCGGATCGTTGGTCTCCCGCCTGTCACACGCAGCGATGCGTGCCTGTCAGCGGGAAACCAGCGATCAAAAAAAGGTCCTGACATTTCAACGACGATCAGCGATACCCGGCAGGGGGGCTGATCGTCGCTGAATGTCACACACAGCGATATCGCTGATGAGCTCGCTGCTGCGTCACAAAACTAGTGACTCAGCAGCGATCTCGGTAGCGATATCGCTATGTAAGACGGGCCCTTAAGTGGAAAGCTTAATTGATTGCTTTCCACTTTCACTTCAGGTCAGCCAGGGACACAATCAGTGACGTCAGAGGGAACTGATTAACAAAAATAGGGGTTCCCTTCGAAAAAAAAAATGGCGTGGGGTCCCCCCTATTTTTGTTAACCAGCCAGATGAAGCAGACCGCTGAGGCCTGGATTTTCAGGCTGTTAAGGAACCAAGATCCATGGACCTTGCCAGCCTGATAATACCAGGCCACAGCAGTCTGCATATCTTGGCTGATTAACAAAAATAGGGGATCCCCTCAAAAAAATTGGCGTGGGGTCTCCCCTATTTTTGTTAACCAGCCAGATGATGCAGACCGCTGAGGCCTGGATTTTCAGGCTGTTAAGGAGCCAAGATCCATGGACCTTGCCAGTCTGATAATACCAGGCCACAGCAGTCTGCATATCTTGGCTGATTAACAAAAATAGGGGATCCCCTCGAAAAAAATTGGCGTGGGGTCTCCCCTATTTTTGTTAACCAGCCAGATGAAGCAGACCACTGAGGCCTGGATTTTCAGGCTGTTAAGGAGCCAAGATCCATAGACCTTGCCAGCCTGATAATACCAGGCCACAGCAGTCTGCATATCTTGGCTGATTAACAAAAATAGGGGATCCCCTCGAAAAAAATTGGCGTGAGGTCCCCCCTATTTTTGTTAACCAGCCAGATGAAGCAGACCGCTGAGGCCTGGATTTTCAGGCTGTTAAGGAGCCAAGATCCATGGACCTTGCCAGTCTGATAATACCAGGCCACAGCAGTCTGCATATCTTGGTTGATTAACAAAAATAGGGGATCCCCTCGAAAAAAATTGGCGTGGGGTCCCCCCTATTTTTGTTAACCAGCCAGATGAAGCAGACCGCTGAGGACTGGTTTTTCATGCTGGTAAGGATCCAATATCCATGGACCTTGCCAACCTGATAATACCAGGCCACAGCAGTCTGCTTAGCTTGGCTGGTTAACAAAAATAGGGGATCCCCTCAAAAAAAAACGGCGTAGGGGTCCCCCTATTTTTGTTAACCAGCCAAGTAAAATGCAGACTGCTGCGGCCTGGTATTAAAAGACTGTCAAGGCCCATGGATTTTGGCCCTCAACAGCCTGATAATACCAGGCTACAGCAGCCCCACATTTGGCGCATCAAAAGATGTGCCAATTGTGGCACTTTACCCGGCTCTTCCCACTTGCCTTGTAGCGGTGGCAAGCGGGGTAATAAGGGGTTAATGTCACCGTTGATTGCACGGTGACAATAAGCCCGGTTAATAATGGAGAGGCGTCAATAAGACACCGATCCATTATTAATCCCAAAGTTTTTAAATGTTTAAAAAAAAGACACAGCAAGAAAAAAGTCTTTTAATGAAATAAAAGAGACAACACAGTTTTCATTTCTTTTATTACTCTCTCATTCCTGCGACGCCATCGATCTCCTGTAAAAAAATAAAAAAAACAAACCAACAGTATACCACCTGTCCGACGCAGTCCATAGTAACGACTGTCCCACGACGATCCAGCTCTGCTACATCGGAATGACAGGCAGAGCCTTACATCCCGGCGCAGCACAGCTGCTTACCAGCTTCCCCGGCGGTGACATCATCGGACTGCTTTACGGCCGCGATTACCCAGCAGTCACTGCAGTTATCGCGAGAAACTGCATGTGACCGCCAGGGAGAAGAGGATGGCGGCCATTAAGCAGTCCGGGATGTGACCGCCAGAGATCTTCTGCCGGGTAAGTGCCGCTGACTCCTGACAGACCCGACCGACGGACACTGACAGTGACAGTGACATTCCGATTCCGGTATCCGATATGACGAAAATATCGGTACTCGGAATCGGAATTCCGATACAGCCAATATCGGCCGATACCCGATATTTGCAGTATCGGAATGCTCAACACTAATTCAGACCCTTTGCTCAGACACTCATATTTAAGTCACATGCTGTCCATTTCCTTGTGATCCTCCTTGAGATGGTTCTACTCCTTCATTGGAGTCCAGATGTGTTTAATTAAACTGATAGGACTTGATTTGTAAAGGCGCACACCTGTCTATATAAGACCTCACAGCTCACAGAGCATGGCAGACCAAATGAGAATCATGAGGTCAAAGGAACTGGCCAAGGAGCTCAGAGACAGAATTGTGGCAAGGCACAGATCTGGCCAAGGTTACTAAAGAATTTCTACAGTACTCAAGGTTCCTAAGAGCACAGTGGCTCCATAAGTCTTAAATGGAAGAAGTTTGGGACCACCAGAAGTCTTCCTAGTCCTGGCCGTCCAGCCAATCTGAGTAATCGTGGGAGAAG
>JARQOD010000006.1:421873964-421899095 GCA_033576555.1 Oophaga sylvatica | reverse complement strand
AGCCTTGGTGAGAGAGGTAAAGAAGAACCCCAAGATCACTGTGGCTGAGCTCCATAGATGCAGTGGGGAGATGAGAGAAAGTTCCACAAAGTCAACTATCACTGCAGCCCTCCACCAGTCGGGTCTTTATGGCAGAGTGGCCCGACGGTAAGCCTCTCCTCAGTGCCAGACATATGAAAGTCCGCATAGAGTTTGCTAAAACAACACATGAAGGACTCCCAGACTATGAGAAATAAGATTCTCTGGTCTGATAAGACGAAGATAGAACTTTTTGGTGATAATTCTAAGCGGTATGTGTGGAGAAAACCTGGCATTGCTCATCACCTGCCCAATACAATCCCAACAGTGAAACACGGTGGTGGCAGCATCATGCTATGGGGGTGTTTTTCAGCTGCAGGGAAAGGAAGACTGGTTGCAACTGAAGTAAACATGAATGCGGCCAAGTAGAGATATCCTGGATGAAAACCTCTTCCAGATTGCTCTGGACCTCAGACTTGGCTGAAGATTCACCTTCCAACAAGACAATGACCCTAAGCACACAGCTAAAATAACAGAGGAGAGGCTTCAGAACAACTCTGTGACCATTCTTGACTGGCCCAGCCAGAGCCCTGACCTAAACCCAATTGAGCATCTCTGGAGAGACCTGAAAATGGCTGTCCACCAACATTCACCATTCAACCTGACGGAACTGGAGAGGATCTGCAAGGAAGAATGGCAGAGGATCCCCAAATCCAGATGTGAAAAACTTGTTGCATCATTCCCAAGAAGACTCATGGCTGTACTAGCTCAAAACGGTGCTTTTACTCAACACAGAGCAAAGGGTCTGAATACTTATGACTAGTGTTGAGCGATACTGCTCGATATCTAAAAATATCGGATCGGAATGGTATCGCCGATATCACTAAATATCGGCGATATCCGATTCCGATACCGGAAGTCCCATGTAAGTCTATGGGAACAAAATATCGCAACTAAAAAAAACCCTTTCTTTCGTTGTAAACACAAAATATACACACATAGAATACATATATATATATATATGCATGTCATTGTGACATATATATATACATATATGTATAGTTTATACACTTCTACATAGTAAAATAGCCTCTGATTCAATTGCCGGGTAAAGCCGGCTTCTGTGAAAAGACAGAAGCACCCGACATGAAATGACACTTGGTGTACATAGGGTTAACCATGTCTTTTCATGTCGTTTGCTATCTGATTTGCACAAACAATTACATCAGTCTATGTGTGCAAAATTTCACACCTGTAGGGGTTAATTAAAGGTGTAAATTCGTTGTAAAAAAAAAAGGACTTTTTTGCTACGAATTTACACCTTTAATTAACCCCTACAGGTGTGAAATTTTGCACACATAGACTGATGTAATTGTTTGTGCAAATCAGATAGCAAAGGACATGAAAAGACATGGTTAACCCTATGTACACCAAGTGTCATTTCATGTCGGGTTCTGCATTTTCACAAAAGCCGGCAATTGAATTAGCGGCTATTATACTATGTAGAAGTGCATGAACTATAAATATATATATATATATATATATATATATATGTGTCACAAATTCAATGACATGTATATATATATATGAGGTGTAAAATTGCTGAAAAAAAATGCGTGGGCTCCCGCCCTATTTTCGCAACCAGACAGACAAAGCCAGTGAGTGGGGGCAGATAATAATAGCCCAGAGAGGGACCATTATTTTTGGCCCCCCCCCTGGCTACTAACATCTGCCCCCAGACACCCCAGAAAAGACAAATCTATAATTAGATTCGCCCTTTCTGGCACTTTGCCCGTCTATTCCCATTGCCCTGTAGCAGTGGCGAATGGGTTAATATGGGGTTAAAGCCACCTTGCAATTGAAAGGTGACCTTAAGCCAGGTTAATAATTCGGAGCTGTCAATTAAACAACTATCAATTATTAATCCTATTGCATGAAATAAAAATAAAACACACACACTTTAATTAAAAATCATTTTAATTAAATAAAGACACATGTTTTTGACCATCTTTTATTTGACTGCAAAAACCATTTCCTGTAATAAAAATAAAATAAAAAAGCAAAATTATTCTTACCTATCCCATGCACAGTCAGGTCCCACGGTGTAATCCTTCAGAAAGGGTTAATGTTTACTGCAGGGACCGCAGCTAATGCTGCAGCCTCACAGTAAACCCCCAAATGAATGAGTTCCTCTCCTGGCTGACAGGAGAGGAAGTGGAAAGCTTAATTGATTGCTTTCCACTTTCACTTCAGGTCAGCCAGGGACACAATCAGTGACGTCAGAGGGAACTGATTAACAAAAATAGGGGTTCCCTTCGAATAAAAAATGGCGTCGGGTCCCCCCTATTTTTGTTAACCAGCCTGATGAAGCAGACTGCTGAGCAGTGGCGTACCGTGAATGAAGCAGACCAAGCAGCTGCTATGGGGCCCGGACAGGTGAGGGGGCCCTCGACGGTCGGGTAGCTGTGCTGACACAGTACTACCAGGGGTCGGCGGGGGAGGGGGAGCGCAGCTCTTCTATATACTCACCCCTCCTGGTGCGGTCTCTGCAGCCCCTGCTCTTCTCCCACGGTCTCCGACGCCTGTGTTCAGCGGTCAGGTGGTACCGCTCATTACAGTCATGAATACGCACATATTCATGACTTTAATGAGCTGTCCCGCGTGACCGCTGAATACTGGCGGCGGAGACCGTGGGAGAAGAGCAGGGGCTGCACAGACCGCGCCGGCGGAAGGGTGAGTATAAGGGATATTTACCTGTCCCGTTCCACCGTTGCTCGCATCCTCTTGCTGCAATGTTCAGGTCAGGGGCGCGATGACGTCGTTAGTGCGCGCCGCGCCCTCTGCCTGATCATTCACTGCTGGAGGACCCCGAAGACAGCGGCACTCAGCAGTGGAGAGAGGACAGGTAAATATCTCAGGTGCCGGGCCCTGAGCGAGCGGTGACATAGGCACCTGGTGTCACCCCCTGCTCAGGACACCGGCACCTGGCCCCCAGCGACGAAAGGTGAGTATGTCTTTTTTTTTTTTTTGGTTGCAGCAGCTGCGGCAGCATAAGGGCCTATACTATGGAGCATCTATGGGGGCACAATCTATGGGGCATAATACATTTTTTTGTTTAATGTGTCCCCTCACTGTGCTGGCACTTTACATTTACAATGACTCTGGGTTTTTTTTTTTGGGGGGGGCCCATTCAGACTTTTGCTATGGGGCCCCATGATTTCTATGTACGCCCCTGCTGCTGAGGCATGGTATTTAAGGCTGTTAAGGAGCCAATATCCATGGACCTTGCCAGCCTGATAATACCAGGCCAAGCAGTCTGCATATCTTGGCTGATTAACAAAAATAGGGGATCCCCTCGAAAAAAATTGGCGTGGGGTCCCCCCTATTTTTGTTAACCAGCCAGATGAAGCAGACCGCTGAGGCCTGGATTTTCAGGCTGTTAAGGAGCCAAGATCCATGGACCTTGCCAGCCTGATAATACCAGGCCACAGCAGTCTGCATATCTTGGCTGATTAACAAAAATAGGGGATCCCCTCAAAAAAAATTGGCGTGGGTCCCCCCTATTTTTGTTAACCAGCCAGATGAAGCAGACCGCTGAGGCCTGGATTTTCAGGCTGTTAAGGAGCCAAGATCCATGGACCTTGCCAGCCTGATAATACCAGGCCACAGCAGTCTGCATATCTTGGTTGATTAACAAAAATAGGGGATCCCCTCGAAAAAAATTGGCGTGGGGTCCCCCTATTTTTGTTAACCAGCCAGATGAAGCAGACTGCTGAGGCCTGGTTTTTCAGGCTGGTAAGGATCCAATATCCATGGACCTTGCAAGCCTGATAATACCAGGCCACAGCAGTCTGCTTAGCTTGGCTGGTTAACAAAAATAGGGGATCCCCTCGAAAAAAAAAACGGCGTAGGGGTCCCCCTATTTTTGTTAACCAGCCAAGTAAAATGCAGACTGCTGCGGCCTGGTATTAAAAGACTGTCAAGGCCCATGGATTTTGGCCCTCAACAGCCTGATAATACCAGGCTACAGCAGCCCCACATTTGGCGCATCAAAAGATGTGCCAATTGTGGCACTTTACCCGGCTCTTCCCACTGCCCTGTAGCGGTGGCAAGTGGGGTAATAAGGGGTTAATGTCACCGTTGATTGCACGGTGACAATAAGCCCGGTTAATAATGGAGAGGTGTCAATAAGACACCGATCCATTATTAATCCCAAAGTTTTTAAATGTATAAAAAAAAAGACACAGCAAGAAAAAAGTATTTTAATGAAATAAAAGAGACAACACAGTTTTCATTAATTTTATTATACACTCATTCCTGCGACGCCATCGATCTCCTGTAAAAAAAGAAAAAAAAAAAACCAACAGTATACCACCTGTCCGACGCAGTCCATAGTAACGACTGTCCCACGACGATCCAGCTCTGCTACATCGCAATGACAGGCAGAGCCTGTCATCGCGACGCAGCACAGCTGATTACCTGCTTCCCCGGCGGTGACGTCATCGGACTGACTGCTTTACGGCCGGGATTACCCAGCAGTCACTGCAGTTATCGCGAGAAACTGCATGTGACCGCCGGGGAAAGATGATGGCGGCCATCAAGCAGTCCAGCCCGTGACCGCCGGAGATCTTCTGCCAGGTAAGTGCGGCTGACTCCTGACAGACCCGACCGACGGACACTGACAGTGACAGTGACAAATCAGATTCCGGTACCGATAAGACGAAAATATCGGAACTAAGTATCGAAAGTCCGATAGAGCTAATATCGGCCGATACCCGATACTTGCGGTATCGTATCGCTCAACACTACTTATGACCATGTGATATTTCAGTTTTTCTTTTTAATAAATTGGCAAAAATTTCTACATTTCTGTTTTTTTTCAGTAAAGATGGGGTGCAGAGTGTACATTAATGAGAAAAAATGAACTTGTTTGCATTTACCAAATGGCTGCAATGAAACAAAGAGTGAAAAATTTAAGGGGTCTGAATACTTTCCGTACCCACTGTATACAGATTATATAACCTGCAATAGGCTGGCTCTAACTTCTACACTGAGAGCATGACATGTTCAGGGCAAAAGTACAGAAGGAGTAAGAGATGAGCTAAAACCATCAGGTCTTTTCTGTAATTTTTTTCTATTTGACGTTGCACGAACTCACCAGTGGAGCAGGATTACGAGCAGCAGCATGTCAATTTCTGCTGCGGAGACGTTAGTCTCCACAACAGAAATTTCCACAATAGATATGCATTGGATATGATAAATCTGCATTGATTAGAACGCAGCGCTTTGGACGCGGTGATGATACGCTGCTTCCAAAGCACTGCTGTTGTGAATGGACTTGAAATGAGTTCTGAGCAGAGGCTCCCTCTGGTGGTTACAAGTGGTACTGGACTGTCCAGTGAAGATTGTGAGGATTGGGAATCAGGTGTTACTGACTGGTCTTATTTAAGGGAGTCGCCTTCCCATCAGGGTTGCCGATGATCAATTGTTCTGGTCTCAATCCTTGATTCCTGTTTCCTTTGTAGCCTGCTGTGTCGTGTCTGCATCTCCTGCTAACAGATAAGACATTTTCTTCTTTTTGTTTTTGTGATTGATTTTTGCATTTTGTCCTGCACTTCTGTGGGGGCCTTCTGGGTCCCCTCCGGGGGATTTTGCCCTCTCAGTTTAGTTCAGCCACTGATGTTTGTACATTTGCTTTTTCCATTTTTTTCAGTGGCTGCTGTTTTGATTTTGTTAATTTAGGTGGTAGAGGTCGTGTGATCTCAGGTGTTTTTGAAATTAGTAGAGTTGGTGCTTTTCAGGGTTTTTTGGGATTGCAGTAAGTGCCCTTCCTATCCTTTTCTATTTAGGTAGTATGGGCCCCAACGTTTGCTCATACTATTTTCTGTCTGTGTCAGTATATCCTCTTGTCTAACCGCCATTACATGTTTGGGGGCTTTCTATGTTCTTTGGGGATCTGCTCCGGGGCAGATAGCTTTCCTCTTTCTATCTTTAGGTGTAGTTAGTTTCTCAGGCTGTGACGAGGCGTCTAGGACCAACGTAGGAACGCTCCACGGCTGCCTCTAGTTGTGGTGGTTAGTCAGGGTACTGCAATCTCATAGATTCCAACTGCTCTGGTGTATTTCCTTTTTTACCTGCACTCCTCAGCTACCGAAACATAACACACTGCTACTTCCTGATTATGGGAAAGCAGCCTAATAGTTCTAACAGTATATGCAGTGTCTAATGGGTATACACTGGCATTTTTTCACTCAGATCCTTAAAAAATTCAGATCCAATCTATAAGGGCACAGTCGGGCGGCCATATTACTCTCGTGAGGATCACATTGCAATGCTCGGACTGACCGTCTGCTCTCCTGACAGGAGTGGGACAGCATGTATTTCTATACAGCTGCCACGCTCAGATCAGGAGAGCCGACAGCCAGTCCGAGCATTGCGATGCCATCCTCGCATGAGTAATATGACATCTGACTGCTCCCTAAAAAATAAGTCAGAAAACGGCAGGCTCTTAAATAAAATGAAACAGCACAGTCTTTGCTCTTAGTTATACTGAATACTTTCCGAACCCACTGTATATATTATTCTATCTATCTATTCTATCTATCTATCTATCTATCTATCTATCTATCTATCTATCTATCTATCTATCTAAATATAGAAAAAAGGAACAGCATAATCTACTTATCTTCGGGTGCAAAGCCCCCTGGCAAGAAGTCCAATGCTTGCCCCAAGGTAAAAAACGAAGGCAGCACTCCTTATAACATATGTTAAAAAATGAAAAATTGGCTTGAGAAAGGCTCAGTTGGAGCCGAAACGTCGCGCAGACATGTGGGTCTGAAATAAATTTTTCACTTTTCAACATATGTTATAAGGAGTGCGCTGCCTTCGTTTTTTACCTCTATCTATCTATCTATCCATCTAGTGTTGGCACCCTTGAAATTGTTCAAGAAAATGAAGCATTTATCCGAGGAAATTTTTGTAATTACACATATTTTGTTATACACATGTGTTTTTCCTTTGTGTGTATTGGAACAACACAAAAAAAAAACTGAGAGAAAAAGGCAAATTGGACACAATTTCACAACAAACCCTAAAAATAGGCAGGACAAAAATGATGGCACCTTTCCAAAAATTGTGGGCAAACAACTTTGTTTCAAGCATGCGATGCTCATTCATACTCACCCGTGCCAAGTAACATGTGTGTGCAATATAAAAATCACACCTGAAACCAGATAAAAAGGGGAGAAGTTGACTCAGTCTTTGCATTGTGGGTCTGTGTACCACACTAAGCATGGAGAACAAAAATTGTTGAAAAATATCAATAATCTCAAGGTTACAAGTCCATCTCCAGAGATCTTCATGTTCCTTTGTCCACAGTGTGCAACATAATCAAGAAGTTTACAACCCATGGCATTGTAGTTAATCTTCCTGCATGTGGACGGCAGAGAAAAATTGAAGAAATATTGCAACGCTGAATAGTCTGGATGATGTATAAGCAGTCCCAATCAAGTTCCAAAGAAATTCAAGCTATCCTGCAGGCTCAGGCTGAATCAATGTCAGCACAAATTATCCGTCGCCATTTGAATGAAATGAAACGCTATGGCAGGAGACCCAGGAGGACCCCACTTGCTGACACAGAGATCTAAAAAAACTGGAGTGCAGTTTTCCAAAATGTACATGAGGAAGCCAAAATGGTTCTGGGAAAGCATCTTGTGGACAGATGAGACCAAGAAAGAGCTGTTTGGTACAGCAGATTCTATTTGTTTGCCAAAAATGGAATGAGGCCTACAAAGAAAAGAACACAGTACCTACAGTCAAATATGGTGGAGGTTCAATTATGTTTTTGGGGTTGTTTTACTGCCTCTGCCACTGGGTGCTTTGACTGTGCAAAGAATCATGAAATATGATGATTACCAAAGAATTTTAGGTCGCAATGTAGTGCTCAGTGTCAGAAAGCTGGGTTTGCGTCCTAGGTCATGGGTCTTCCAGCGGAACAATGACCCCAAACATACTTCAAGAAACAATCAGAAATTAATGGTAAAAAAGCGCTGGAGAATTCTGAAGTGGCCAGCAATGAGTCCGGATCTAAATCAGATTGAACATCTGTGGAGAGATCGTAAAATTGCTATTGGGAGAAGGGTTTTGTGTGAAATGATGTACATATTGCCTTTTCTCCCTCATTTTTGGGTTTGTCCAATACACACAAAGAAAATAAACATGTGTATAACAAAACATGGAATTATAATAATTTTCTGGGAGATATTTTTGATAGCCGATTAATCTATGTACTGTGTAGCCGTTCAATATGGAATATATAATTAATTACTCAAGAAAAAAGATAACACAGCTTACAACTGGAATTTCTTATAGCTTAGTATCTCAGCATCTTGTCTGCCAGCTTGTAAAGTGAAAGTGAAGTGTGCTTTAGCTACACACACAGTGAGCAGGAACTTCCTGGTTCCTTTTTCTTTTTTAAAAAAAAATGCTTTACTGGCAATATAGCACTATTACACCGTAGTAACAGGGGCGGAACTATCGTGGAAGCAGGGGAAGCAGCTGCCATAGGGCCCGGGCTAGCAGGGGGCCCGTCCCTGCTGCAGCTGTCTCCCCTGCGGCTGTGTTCCGCCGCCCATGGCCTGAGAGTCGGCGGTTCCCTGTGCCGGCTGTCAAGCTGACAGCCGGCGCAGAGAAGCTGCTGCGTGCTGGCTCCCAGGAATCAATTGCACTGGCGTCTATACAGACGCCAGTACAATTGAAGCTCTGACCGCCGGGTCAGAGCGACGTCTGCAGCGTGATCATGTCATGTGATCACGCTGCTGACGTCACTCGTCGGCGGTGCCCAGAAGGGTGAAGATTTGTGGTGAGTGTGCTCCATTATGGAGTTGAAGATACCACAGAAGATAAATGGGGGACATACTGTGTGAGTGTGTGTGTATGGGGGGGGGGGTTTAGAGTGGGGATGGGGGTTCTTTTATGTGTGGGAGGATTTGGAGTGGGGATGGGGGGATACATTATGTGTGGGGGGGATTTGGAGTGGGGATGGGGGTTCTTTTATGTGTGGGGGTTTGGAGTGGGGATGGGGGATACATTATGTGTGGGGGGATTTGGAGTGGGGATGGGGTTCTTTTATGTGTGGGGGGTTTGGAGTGGGGATGGGGGATACATTATGTGTGGGGGGGATTTGGAGTGGGGATGGGGGTTCTTTTATGTGTGGGGGGTTTGGAGTGGGGATGGGGGTTCTTTTATGTGTGGGGGGGTTTGGAGTGGTGATGGGGGTTCTTTTATGTGTGGGGGGGTTTGGAGTGGGGATGGGGGGATCATTATGTGTGGGGGGGTTTGGAGTGGGGATGGGGGGATACATTATGTGTGGGGGGGATTTGGAGTGGGGATGGGGGTTCTTTTATGTGTGGGGGGGTTTGGAGTGGGGATGGTGGGATACATTATGTGTGGGGAAGATTTGGAGTGGGGATGGGGGTTCTTTTATGTGTGGGGGGGTTTGGAGTGGGGATGGGGGGTTATTTTATGTGTGGGGGGGGTTGGAGTGGGTATGGGGGATACATTATGTGTGGGGGGGATTTAGAGTGGGGATGTGGGTTCTTTTATGTGTGGGGGGGTTTGGAGTGGGGATGGGGGTTCTTTTATGTGTGGGGGGGTTTGGAGTGGGGATGGGGGGTTATTTTATGTGTGGGGGGGTTGGAGTGGGTATGGGGGATACATTATGTGTGGGGGGATTTAGAGTGGGGATGGGGGGTTATTTTATGTGTGGGGGGATTTGGAGTGGCGATGGGGGGTTATTTTATGTGTGGGGGGATTTGGAGTGGGGATGGGGGGTTATTTTATGTGTGGGGGATTTGGAGTGGCGATGGGGGTTATTTTATGTGTGGGGGGATTTGGAGTGGCGATGGGGGGTTATTTTATGTGTGGGGGATTTGGAGTGGCGATGGGGGGTTATTTTATGTGTGGGGGATTTGGAGTGGCGATGGGGGTTATTTTATGTGTGGGGGATTTGGAGTGGGGATGGGGGGATTTAATGTGTGTGGGGGGATTTGGAGTGGGATGGGGAGTTATTTTATGTGTGGCGGGATTTGGAGTGGCGATGGCGGCATTTAATATGTGTGGGGGGATTTGAGGGTACTGAAGAGTATGTATGAGGAAACAGTATGGGGGATGGGTGCAGACAGTATGGGGAGCGAACGGGTGAATGTATGTGGACACAGTATGGGGAGTGAGGGTGATGGGATTTGTGCAGACACAGTATAGGGAGTGAGGGTGATGGGATGTGTGCAGACACAGTATGGGAGTCAGGGGTATGTGTGAGCAGACAGTATAGAGAGTGAGGGGGTAAATATATGAGGAGACAGTATGCTGAACAGGGGGGATGTGAGAGGAGACAGTGTGAGGAGGGAGGAGAATAGTGTGAGGCGACAGTATATTGCAGATATTTTTATTTAGGGGCATTATAATGACTCTTCTGTCTTTAAGGGCATCGTGTGGAGAGTTGGTGCAGAAGAGCGGAGAAGATGGAGGTCTGCAGAGACGGCTGTGGATGAGAAAACTCATCATGGGATCTGGACAAGATGAAGAAAAGGAGAACGACTCCAGAGACAGCGTCATCTATAAGGTACCTGGATGTAAATATTATTTGTGAAATTGACTAATTCTCATGTCTTTATTTGTTAGGAGCATTAAAGGGGTTCTCCAGGTCTGTGTCACATAGAATGACTGCAGACTCAGCACAAACCTGGAGAACCCTTTTAATGCTCCTAACATAAATAAAAACATGAGAATTAGTCAATTTCAGAATTCTCACAGTGCGCACTGCATGCTGTTAGGATTCTCTCGTGCCGGTGATTTACATACATGCGGTCACATGCTGACTAGACATGTGTGGCCTCACTCAATGAAAATGAACGGAGCGAGGCCGGGCACGTCTAGTCGTAATGTGGCCAGAAGTATATAAATCACATGCTTGTGCTGACATGACCGTGTACTCTTGCCACCGGTAATGGAGAATCCTAAAAGTGTGCAGTGCATTCGTTGTGAGAATTCAGAAGCTGCAATGACAGGATTCAGCTCTGCAGGTTCCAGTAGTCATCACATGGACACTTCACTCATATGCGATTTTTATACTTATGGTCCTGTGACAACGAGCTTCTCTTCCTGCTTCTCTCAGTTTTTCACTGAACATTGAGAGCATTAGGGAGAGCAGCTCGTCGGTACATGACCAAGTGTGCAAATCGCATGTGTGCTTGGGGGGGGGGGGCAGGACACAGCGGGCCACATTAGAGGCCCCAGGAAGCAGCAGGCCCCTAATGGGGCCCTAGGAAACAGCAGGCCCCATTAGGGGCCTAGGTCCAAAGGAAGCAGCAGGCCCCATTAGGGGCCTAGGTTCAAAGGAAGCAGCATGCCCCATTAGGGGCCTAGCTCCAAAGAAAACTGCAGGCCCCATTAGGGGCCTTGGGCCCAGGAAACTGCAGGCCCCATCAGGGGCCTAGGGCCCCAGGAAACTGCAGGCCCCAGGAAACAGCAGGCCCCATCAGGGGCCTAGGGTCCCAGGAAACAGCAGGCCTCTAATGGGGCCCCGAAAACAGCAAGCCTCTTTACAGTGCTGCAGATGGCGACCAAAATGGTCGCCAAAGCGGCTAAAAATTTGCAAATGGCGACTGGATTATTCAATCCATTCGCCGTTTGCGATTAGTGATTTTTAAAAATATATATATTTTTTTTAAAATGGAGGCGGGGGGGCCCCATTTTGAAGTTTGCTGTGGGGCCCTGCCGTTCCTAGTTACGCCCCTGCGTAGTAAATAGTAGTTGTTGCATTATATACAATAATAAGCATTATTCCAACAGAAATACTTCAGTTTCTGGAACAATTTCAAGGCTGACAACACTTTTGGCCATGACTGTATGTAGACCAACTTAGAGACACATCCCAGAGAATCCTGTGAGCCATGCCCATTTAATAAAGAGCATAAAAATAAACACTAAATAAAAAGACCCGTATCTCTACAACCATATAGCAGATTTATAAAAAAAAAAAAAAAACCCTCCCAAAAAACAGAGTATTGTTGGGAGCTGCAGGAATAAAATAAGAGCAAAAACTGGCCACTTTTGACATGGTGACAGGTTCCATTTAATACCACACAGATGTTTTCTGGTTTATGATTGCTTGAAACAAAATATCCCTAATGAATTTTGAAAAAAAAAAAGTGATCTGCAGATCAGAACAGGACAAAAGTCAAAGGTGTTGTTATCACTTCCCAGGAACTTTTTTTTCAGGTTTTCTCAGAAAATGAGCAAATTTCTTGATTGTTCCAAAAAAGTAATTTTCTCCAGGATCCAAGTTTTTCTTTTGCGATACAGTTTGTGGCATTTGACCATTAATTTTGCTGAATTATAGAGGGTCAGGAAAGAGGTTAAATAACTGTGCATCTCCAGAGCCCAACGTCTGGACTTGTGTTCCATCAGGCCCTCTTTACTCTATGCCGGGGCTTCCGGGGCCAAGTTGGCCTTTGACGTCATGATATTGTGAGGATGTGGACTGTCTAACTCCATCTTAACTCTGAAGACAACCGACGTATGCTTATGTGTAGTGTGAACAGTGTTATGCGTTTTATGCATTTAATGGATATGTGTACAATCCTTATGTAATATGTTATGTATTGTGAACGTTTTGGAGACAACTTCGGAGCTGAAGCTCCCTCTGGTGGTTGCTGAGGGTATTGAACCTATGTTGAATACCAAGAGTCCTACACCCGCAGATAACGAGTGGGTGTCAGGTGGTACTGTCTGGCCTGATATAAATGAGCTGATCTCCCATGATACTCGCCGGTGATCAATTGTGCTTCCTGGTTTCGTTTGGAATTCAGCTTGCTTTCCTGCTGTCTCCTGCTTGCGTTCAGATAAGTCTCTTTCAGTTTTTTTTACTGTGGTTTGAATTCCTTGCTTTTTGCTGCATTGCTTTTTGTCTTCAGCCGGGTCCCCTATGGGGGCTTTGGCTGGTCTCCGTTCCTTTTTTGTATTTGTTCTTTTGCTCAGTTCTTGTGATATTTTTTTGCTGGGTGGCTGCGTGTCCACACCAGAGATCTGATATAGGTGGTCGAGACCCTGTGGTCTCAGTGTTTTTGGATTCAGAAGTGTTGGAGTTTTTCCTAGGGTTTTTCTGGGTTGTAGAAAGTATTCTCTCCTGTGCTGTCCTATCTAGACAGTTTTGGGCCCCAGCGTTTGCTCAATCTATTTTCTGTCTGTGTTCGTATTTTTATCTTGTCTAACCGCCATTATATGTTTGGGGGCTTCCTACTCTTTTGGGGTCTACTCCGGGGCAGTTAGCTTTCCTTTTTCCATCTTCAGGGATAGCTATCTCTCCGGTTGTGCCAAGGCGTCAAGGACCACCGTAGGTACGCTCCACGGCTGCTTCTAGTTGTGCGGTTAGTTTAGGGGTCTGCAACCTATTAGTTTCCAACCTCTCTGGTGTTAGGCTGCCTATGTGGTTTTTTGCTCCTGCCTCCTCAGCTACCATAACATAACAGTTATGGTAATGTCTAGAATATTGGGGCAAATACGGAAACCTCATGATAATGTATAAAGATAATTGTTTATAGATAAAAGGAAGCAAGGATTATTAGTAAAATACGGTAGGAGATAGGAAATAGATAAGGAATAGTTAATGTTAGGTACAGGCCCACAGATGGGAAGGGAATAGTGTTAATAAAAGGAGAGGGACTTCCTGGTTATGTGCCATTAGAAGTAGTTTAGAATTTATTCAAGTTCTTTGTGGCGCTAAAATGTAGTAGGCTGCTAGGGCCAACAAGGGCTTATCAGTCGGGGCAGTGGATTGTCATACAACTGCTCCATCCATTTGTCGGGTTCTGGATCTCGAGATTGGCATCAGGGCCATCAGGCACATCGCACCTGCAGGCCTGCAGAAGAAGATGGACACGGATCCTCAAAGGTGGAGGATCATGGAATCCTGGTGCACTGCCATTGGTGGAGAGGGATCCCTAGACGAAGTGGAGACAGCAAGAAATGGGATACTCAAGTGGGCTGAAGTTATGTTGGGTACCTAAGGGAAAGATTGTAACCTGTTGTGCCCTATCCCACATGCTCCACTGTAAGGACTGTGAACTGTTCAGTAAAAGTTTGACTGTTCAAAAGCATTTGGTGTCGCCTGGATTGTGTGTGGCGGTTCCAGAAGATGAAAGCCTGGATTCAGTGAAGGCCTATGGCCCACAAGTGAGTGTGATGCCCCCCACACCTACCAGCACACTGGGAATGGGACACAATTTTCCTGTAGGGTGCCGGGGCATGCAGAAGCAGCAGCTCGTCCACAACTACCTCACTCGGGCACCTTACAATATCAGACATGTACTCAGTATCGAAAGTCCTGGTAGAAGTGAAGAGGAACGGAGTCAGCGCTGGAGAAAAGAAGAGGCAGAATGATGCAGAGGACCGGACAGAGGACTGAGGTGGTGGTGGCAGGATAGGTGAACGGCACTGTGAGTATCAATTATTGCTTTCTATTCCCCATGTTTACTGTGCTCTGAAGTCCAAAAAGACTCCAGTTTATAAGGAACATTTGATTCACATCAAATACTGTAACTTTGTAAAGCCAATTGAATTTCCCGGCCAAATTCTAGTGAATTGCCAAATTCAGATTTCAGCAGAGTCACTCATTCAATAGTTTTCTCCTCTCTTAAAAGTCAAGGAGGACATTAAGGGCTCGTTCACATGACCGTATTTTTGGACTTCAACAAACAGCACTAGAACCAATGTTATTCAATAGGGTTGTTCAGATGAGCATTTTCTTCAGAAAGACCGAATCTGCGTGTGAAAAAATCAAAGCCTGAATTTCAGATGAGACTCACGTATTCTAAGGCTAAGGGCGCAGTCACAGCTGTATATGTTGAGGACACTTTGATATTACCAAGGCTGTGCTAACATTAAAGGAATTGAAGGGTTCAATACAGTCCTAGGAGACTTGTCAGGACCACTGGAGGTTTCCGTACTTACCTTTCATGGTGAACTGATTCACTGCAAAGCAAATTCATGAGAAAAATTCAGCAATTTTGGTAAATTTGAATTTAAAAACATTTGCTCATCTCTACTAATAATATCTGAGATAGACGGCAAATGTTCATGAATGGAAAACACTATGGATTTGTGCATTTTTCCTAGGAGCGCAGGAAATAAGACCAATACAAGGATATTAGTGTTGAACCACAACGCGTTTCAACGGTTAAACCGTCTTCATCAGGTGGAAGTTTATTAAGGAAGAATAGGAAGGGGTATTTAAACAAATAGCAACCAATGAAATTCACAATCAGCAGGTCACATGATAAGAACAAATTGCATAATAAAACAATAAGGTCACATGATAAAAGCATAATATGAACAAGACTGTATACTGTATATATAAAAAAAGATTAAATAAAGCCCCTAAACCTGATAAAAGTATAAAACGTGATAAAACAAGATAAGAACAGGGAATAAAAACAACCTATGATAAAACAACAATTTAAAACAGAAAAATCACCTGTTAACCTTTTCAATGGTGAGATTTAACCCCTCAGGCGCCAGAGTCCCCAATTTAAAAATCCAAAAGCTTTCCCTTTTAATCAGGCTCCCATATCGATCAGAAGCATTGTCTGGTATAAAATCTATAATAGTTAAAGAGATTCTAAATTTTTTTGGTGCTTGGTTAAAAAAATGCTTTAATAGGCTGTGTCACAAAAAACCATTCCTAATGTTTTGGCGATGCTTGTTCAGTCTTGCATGCATGGTCTGTATAGTGCGTCCGACATACTGGAGCCGCAACCACATTCTATTAAGTATACTACAAATGAGGATTGGCAATTAACATGATAATTGATTTTGTAACGAATATTAGTAGTATTAGATGTGAATTCTTTAGCACCATTTCTGATGGAATTACAACACAGACATTTTGCAGATTTGCAAGCAAAACAGCCAGGATTTTTTGTTACCTGGGCAGCAGACAGAGCGCTGGGGCTAATAACCGTATTGCTAGGTGCAACTAGGTTTCGGAGTGTGCGACTCCGTCTATAAATTATTCTGGGGTGGGCAGGGATGTGACCTGAGAATATAGGGTCACCTTCCAATATGAACCAATATTTTTTCAAAAGTCATCATCGTTTTGTGTTCCTTGGTCTTCATGATGCTCTCTGTGCTTCAAACAGAACCCTGAGACTATCACAGAGCAGGTGCATTTATACGGAGACTTGATTGCACACAGGTGGATTATATTTATCATCATTAGTCATTTAGGACAACATTGGATCATTCAGAGATCCACAATGAACTTTTGGAGTGAGTTTGCTGCACTGAAAGTAAAAAGGTCCAAATTATATGCACGCCCCACTTTTCAGTTTTTGTATTTCCACAAACATTTAAAATAACCAATAAATTTTGTTCTACTTCACAATTGTGTCCCACTTGTTGTTGATTCTTCACCAAAAATTAACATGTGGTATCTTTATGTTTGAAGCATGATATGTGGGAAAAGGTTGAAAAGTTCCAGGGGGCTGAATACTTTCACAAGGCACTGTATTCAGTCATCATATAGTGGTGTTATACTTACATTATGGTGTTATAATATGGTGGTTTTATTTACCCATGGTATGATGATGTTTTCCATTCACAGTATGGCGGTGTTATCCAGTCACAGTATGTCAGTTTTATTTACTCACAGTATAGTGTTGTTATTAAGTCCCAGAATGGCGGTCTTATTCTTATACACCATGGTGGTGTTATTCAGTCACAGTATGGTGGTTTTATTTGGTAGTTTCATCCAGTCACATTATGGCGGTTTTATTTAGTCACAGTATAGAGTTCTTATCCTACCACAGTATATTGGTGATTTCCATTTACAGTATCGTGCTGTTATCCATTCACAGTATGGCAGTGTTACCCAGTCATAGTATGGCGGTGTTATCCATTCACACTATGGCAGTGCTATCAACAGTGCTGCGTTTTATTTGGTCATGATATGGGTGTATTGTCTAGTCTGGTAGAGCTCAATGAGACAGACCACTTTGAAGGGCAGCGGTGGTGGCAGGCTCTTCCGTACTTATATGGTGCTCTTCACGTGTATGTTGTCTACTTACAAGAGGCGGTGAAAGGGATTCAAGTGTTGTACCATTAATATAAATGAAAAAACTCTTTAGCATCCTGCTCACCTCTGACGACGTGCAAGTAGACACCACCATGTAAGTATGAAAGTGGCTGCAGTGCTCATACATCCACTGTGGCAACTTCGAGCAGCTGATCAGCATGATAGTCGGACCCCCGCTGATCTAATATTAATGCCCTGTCCTGAGGATAGAACATCAATATTCTGACCCTGGAAAACCCCATTAGTAGTAATATATTCAGGCTCAGACAGTGGGAGCAGTTTATAGAGCTCTGGTCACAGACATCTATAATATTACTTGGAACAAGTTAGGGAATGAAGAAGACTCATGAGTGATGGGGTGGACTCATTCAAGAAGGTCTGAGAAATTCAGCTCTCCAAGTCCTAAAATGTACTATTCAACTAAATGTCAGCCACTTTAATATACTGAAAGTGTATACTGAAATCTCTGGCCTTGTACAGCCTTGCAGGAACTTTTCTTCAGGTCATCACCCCTTATATGGGAAAATGTTTTGTGACACATTTGGGACACAGAGAAATGGATGTCCAAATGCAAGTGTGAGCAGAGCCTAACATGAGTTGTCTCCTGCCCTTCCCAAAACAGCCTCAGAAGTGCCAAATGTAACCCAACATCTTTTATTATGGGTTATCCCCATATGCACAGGATTAAATCTCCAGGTGCAATATTCCAGGGGCAACACTTGTTTGCATTCGAGGAGTGGGGCGTACATTTTTTTTTATCTTGTGTTCGTAAAGGAATGGGATTGATGGAAAGTAGGAGCAATAAGCTAGAACAGAATAAAATATCACAGTCTGTACTCTTTCTTCCTCCACAAACATTTCAAGAACTTTTCTTCAGGTTATCACCGCTCTTAAAGGGAACCTTTTAAAAATGCTATTAACCTGCAGATATGGGGTTAATCTACAGGTTTATAGCATTGTGAACCTGCCTGGTGCTGGTACTTGAGTCATCACTGCTTTATTATTTATTTATTTATTATTAACTTTATTTCCCCAGACAGTGTTCGGCTTATGCCGACTCGGGTTCAGTCACCACCAATTCTTGTATAGTGTATGTGAGTTTCTGTCTTTCTTTCAATTAAAGGAATTTATTCTAGCTGTGTATTTTTTACAATATAACTATGGGGTTAGTAATGGGGGCGTCTTATAGACTCCTCTCTGTTAGTAACCGCTGGGCTTGATGTCAGCTAAAAGTACAAAGGTGACATTAATCCCAATACTAACACTACACTTGCCACCTCACCAGGGCAAGTGGGAAGAATGAGGCTAAGGGCAAGATTTCGCACATCTTATGGATGCACCATTTCTGGGGTGGCTGAGGGCTGATGTTGTATGGGAGGGGCCAATATCCATAGCACCTTTCTAGCCTATTAATATCAGCCCACAGCTGTCTACCTAGCCTTTGCTGGTTATTTATTATATGGGGGACCCCATGTCAATTTTTTGAGGGGATCCCCCACTTTAATATCCAGGAAAGGGTAATTATACAGCTGTAAGATGATATTATATTAATAACCTGGGAAGCTCCATGCTTATTACCCCCTTCTCAGACTATAAACATCAGCCTTCAGTTGTCTGCTTTCCCTCATCTGGTTAACAAAAAGTAGGGGGACCCCACAACATTTTTTTTCTTTAATTTATTGAATTCTTACCTAAATCCATGAACATTAAACTACACAAGCACTGCACTAATTATTTATGCCACTGACATCTTTATATCTAATCTATGTATATATCTATCCTATCTATTCTATTCTATCGGGTCATGCTGTGAATTTACTATACTCAGCTGATGAAATGTCGGATTTTCTAGGAGCTGCGTGCATAAAAATTGGATGGCACAGGCATGGTCCGTTTGAAGCTCGTTTTTTTTCGCGCACCCATTGAATTGCAATGGCGAGTCTCATCCGATATACCCGGCCACTCGCAGAATGCTGTGATTTTTTCTCTGCCTGAACTGAGCTGAGAAAAAAATTGCAGATAAGCAGGGAATCATTGACTAACATTAGCCAGAGTTCAATCCGATTTTTTATCACAGCACCAGTCTGCCTAATATTTTCCTCCGACATAAGCCTGCAGCTGTTGTGCTGTACAATCCAACATGTTTACTACACAGGGGTGATAAAGGTGATAGGAGTTTTTTTATTTATATTGAAAAAAAAATCGAACATTTGTAAAAATAAAATATTTTTTGCCATTTTTCGAAATACATAACGTTTCAAATTTTTGGTCGATGGTGCTTTCTGGGGGCTTATTTTTTTGTGCATTGAGCTGGTGTGTTACTTACATCATTTTGGGGTAGATACAATGTTTTGATTGCCTCTTACTTCACTTTATTGTAGTGTTGTGGTGGCCAAAAAAACGTAATTCTGGGGTCGATTTTTTTTCATTAAACCGTTTACCTATCAGATTAAATTATTTTATATTTTGATACATCGGACTTTTACGAATGCAGCAATATCAAGAATGTGCATTTTTTTACATCTATATTTTTAATGTGGGAAAACGAGGCTAATTTGAACTTTATATTTTTTTAATTTTTTCCATATTTTTGAAACTTTTTTTTTCATTTTATCATTTTGTAATGTTAGTTAGTCCCCTTAGGGGACATGAACCTGCAATCATCACAATCGCTTCTACTATACACTGCAATACCACAGTATTTCTATGTGTAGCAGAAATAACGGTTTCCTTTGAATGGCCGCTACAGGCTGGCTTTCACAGGAGAAGTGTCATGATGAGAATGATGGTCTTCAGCAGACCCCCAGTCATCATGTTAACCCATTTTCACCCTGAAATGAAGTCTCAGAAGCGTCGATGGGTGCATAGAATGACGAACATCAAATGCCGATGTCACAGATTGACAGCGGCACTTAACAGGATAACAGCAGTGGGTGGAGCAGACAATGGATGAATAACATAACCATCATTTGCCAAGAAAGGTTCCCTTTAACTTGAAATGCCTGAAATAGAATTGTATAAAACCTTTTAAAATGAAATATAACCCATCTTATTTTTAATTAATACCATGTGCCACCACTGTGATGTCAAAGATTAGTCATCTCTGGGGTTGGCGCCTGAGTCAGCACTGGATGGTGACATTTATTGGCTTGTTGATACAGAGCAAAGTCCCTTCCTAAAATGTCTTTACAAGCAAGAACTGACATTGACCTACTGTGATAACACGTGGTGAAGCAGATGGAGATCAGGACAATGCATCTGACTGAAAGTCGAACTTATGCTGTAATTGTTCTCAGACATCTCTGTTAATGAGTCTAGGAAGAGAAGTCACCCACTCTTCCAAGTAAATTGCTTGAAAATGGATGAAAAGTTGAAACTGTATCCAGCTGAGTTCCCGTATATTTTGTACATTCAGGTGTTTAATACTTTATAGGGTTTTATTATGCTTTTCATATGGAGAGAAATTCTTTTTAGGACATCTATAGAACGTTTGCCTGAGGAAACGTTTCTGGTTGTAGTAAGACTCGTGAAAAAAAAAACCCTAACTCCACCCTTGAATATATATATATACAGTTGTGCTTAAAAGTATGCATACGCCGCCAGAATTTTTGCCTTCTTGGCCTTTTTTCAGAGAATATGAATGATGATAACACCAAAACTTTTTTCTCCATTCATGGTTAGTGGTTGGGTGAAGCCATTTATTGTCAAACTACTGTGTTTTCTCTTTTTAAATCATAATGACAACCCAAAACATCCAAATGACACTGATCAAAAGTTTATGTGGCACCCCAGGAGTCTGGTTGCCACAATGGCCTTGCCTCCCTCCAGGGGGAAGTGATGTCATGCCTACAAGCAAATAAGGAATTCCCTACCAGGTAGTTCCAGAATTCAACACAGTTCCTACTGCAGGCCTGCACGGGGAGCTCTAAACCCGACTTTAGGGTAGCTGTCCTCTCTGGTTGGGAGGAGGAAGTTAGTGGGAGTTAGAGCCTGAACTAGGTTGAGAGAGGACATGTGGAGGGGAGCTGGGATAGAAGTTCTATCTGAGCTCACCCCATGCTTGAGCGCCAGTGACCGGGCACCTGAGCCCGAGGCTGTGTGGGTGCTAAAGCCCCGCAGCAGAATCCGGAGGGCAGGAGACCGCAGGTCCTGTGCCTCAACTGATACTCGATGACACAGCAGCACGTGTGAGCCAGAGACGCCAGACAGGAGCGACCCCTGAAGCAGGCTTAAGCTGCCTGTCATGCGAGTAGAGTTCTACCTAAGCATCAGAAAGAAAGAAGGACTTGAATAGAGTTTACAGCAGCAAGTACCTCAGAGAATAGCGCTAGAAAGGAGGCCTCACAACCACCTGACTAAGGAAATTCCCAAATTGCTTCCAGGCTGACCGGCTCAAGAACCATCTGTAACCTGAGCCCTGGACTGTACCTGCACTGTTCAGTAAAAAGTAAAAGAAACAACAGCCTTTGTGTCCATCAGTTATTCTTCCAATCCCCAGCACTGCATCCCAACATCCTTCTTCCCTCATAGCCTGCCATACCTGCCTGGGGCCCCTCTCCACCCATGGGGAGCGATAATATCTCTGCTACATTACCATTGGCCCCAGAGGAACTGAACTGCAGCGTTGCCTATCTGTCACGCTGTATAGCAGATATATATATATGTGATGACAGTAATCTATATCAAAAGGGCAACATACTATATAACATGCGCATAGATATATGATAACATAGAATTACCTGACAGAATGTCCAGTGGTCAATACGGAATCCGTTATACGCTGTCTCCGGCTAGAGGGTGACCGGGGTCTATGCTGACCCTAAACTGGGGTCCTAACTAATCCCTCTACCTGGAGGTACTGTTAAAGGTACAGAGGTCCAGGCACCAGCGTAAAACCCTGTCTCCTATCAATCCCTGCCAACTGTAATCTAGTCCTATGAAGGACCCTGATTACCACCAAAGGGAATGAACAGGTAACGGTTAATGAACAGAAAGACATACAAGAAAGACAAGAAATAAAGTAAATAAAGTCTTACATACAACACTCACACACAGTAGGAACACCTAAGGTCTCAGAGATAAACTATAAGCTATAAGAGTAAAAACAACTAAGGAGCTCTTAGCTTAAGTATTCTCAGAACCGATCCAGTCTGCTAGACTACATGAATGCTTTCACCGGCCTCTAACAAGCAGACTGGCAGGTATATGAAGGAATCTAATTAGAACATAATCAAAAGCAGCCGGGCGAGGCTGGACCTAGTCTTAGCAAAGAGCTAGGTAAAATTAACTCCCTCATTACCAAACACAAAGAAACAGCAACTCAGCTGTGAGAAGTCAGAGTGTGTAATCGCGACGATCCAGTGGCGATACACCCATGACAGTACCCCCCCCTCTACGAGGGGACTCCGGACCCTCAGGGCCAGGTCTGCCCGGGTGAGTTGTGTGAAAGGTCCGAACCAATCGATCTGCATTAACATCAGACGCAGGGACCCACGTCCTCTCCTCAGACCATACCCCTTCCAATGAACCAAGTACTGAAGGGATCGGCGACTGAGACGTGAGTCAATGATTTTCGACCCATGAAATTCCACGTTATCATTGACCACCACTGAAGGCGGAGGTAGAGGTGACGGTATGACTGGTGCCACATACTTTTTAAGTAATGACTTGTGAAACACATTATGAATTTTAAACGTAGGAGGGAGGTCCAGACGAAATGCCACAGGATTAATTATGGAACTGATCCTGTACGGCCCGATGAATCTGGGACCCAACCTCCAGGAGGAAACTTTAAGTTTTATATTCCTGGTAGACAACCAAACTAGATCGTTCACCTTCAGATCTAGACCAGAAACTCTCCCCCTATCAGCCATCCGTTTGTAACGGTTCCCGTAACCTTCAGTCTTAACCGATCTGGAACTATCAGTCTCCCTGGAAGTCCCACAGGGGCGTCCCCCTGAGCCCCAATACCTCCCCCTCAAGCTCAGAGCATACAGTGACACTACAACTCCCTCCTGAGGAATAGGAACCGGATCATCGTCTTCCCGGCCCCTGGGAAAGTACGAAATAAGGCATCAGGAAGCAACTTTATTGAGCAGTCATATGCGCGATGAGGAGTAACTCTTTACACCCTCCTCTGAGAACATCTCCCCAAAGTCCTCCAGAAAAGGAGACAAAGTCCTAGGCACAACCGCACCGATGACCGTGCTCATGCAGTTATTCCTGCAAAATTCACCCCACTGGCTTATCTTTCCGGATTGCCAATCAATCACTGGGTTATGTTTAGCCAACCAAGGAAGTCCCAACACAATAGGAGTAGGTAGACCCTCCAACACATAACAAGACAATTGCTCTTTATGTCTTGCCCCTACTCGAAGATCTATGTTATGAACAGCTTGTACCAAGCTACCTTTACCGAGAGGTCTAGAATCAATAGAGACTATAGGGACCGGTTTGGCCAATACACTCAGTTGCATACCATGCACCTGGGCAAACGAGCGTCCACCAGATTAGCCCCGGACCCACTATCAAGAAAAACAGAAATCCTCTCAGTTCTAGTACCAATCACCACCTCCGCAGGCACGAGAAACTGAGAGGGATTTGGGGACGAAATACACACTCCCAGGTTAACTCCTTTGCTCAAAGAGGCCCGGGATGGACACCCCCCAACAAAATGTCCCTCTCTCCCGCAAAAGAAACACCTTCTAGTCTTGCGGCGCACCGCCGATTCCCTCCTACAAAAAGATGTCCCTCCCAACTGCATGGGTTCCTCAGAACAGACCAGGGGAACCTCAGTATAAGGGACTTTAGTAGTAGGTGGAGTCATCACGGGAGGCGGAGTTACCTCGCGTCTTCCCCGAATTTGTCTATCAATGCGAATAGCGAGGGCCATAGCAGCCTCCAGTGATGGAGGAGACTCATACTGAGCCAACACATCTTTTAATTTGTCAGACAACCCTTGACAAAACTGGCTCCTAAGAGCTGGGTCATTCCATGAGTATCTGTGGCCCATCTACGGAACTCAGAAGAATATTCCTCCGCTGGACGATTTCCTTGCCGTATTTTACGTAACTTTGTTTCAGCAAGGGAGACTCGATCCCGGGTCATCATATCCAGACCCAGGGCAGTAAAAAATCGATCCACTGACTGGAGATCTGGGGGCCTGGAGGAATAGAGAACTCCCAAGATTGAGGGTCCCCTTGTAAGAGCGAGATAACAATTTTCCCCCCCTCTGCTCTTCACTCCCAGATGACGAGGCCGCAGCCGAAAGTACAATTTACATGCCCCGGAAAGTAAAAAATTTGTCCCGCCCACCAGTGAACCTGTCGGGAGAGCAACCTTAGGTTCAGATCTGGTTTGCTCCGGGGGAACAAAACCTTGGACTTAATGTCTGCAAACTCCATGGACAACCCCTGCAACTGCCGGGCCAGCTGGGCTACTGGATCCATGACAGCTGGAGAGAATCTTTAGTATGGCCGGTGAAAATGTCACGCTGTATAGCAGATATATATATATGTGATGACAGTAATCTATATCAAAAGGGCAACATACTATATAACATGCGCATAGATATATGATAACATAGAATTACCTGACAGAATGTCCCGTGGGTCAATACGGAATCCGTTATACGCTGTCTCCGGCTAGAGGGTGACCGGGGTCTATGCTGACCCTAAACTGGGGTCCTAACTAATCCCTCTACCTGGAGGTACTGTTAAAGGTACAGAGGTCCAGGCCACCAGCGTAAACCCTGTCTCCTATCAATCCCTGCCAACTGTAATCTAGTCCTATGAAGGACCCTGATTACCACCAAAGGGAATGAACAGGTAACGGTTTAATGAACAGAAAGACATACAAGAAAGACAAGAAATAAAGTAAATAAAGTTTTTAAATACAACACTCACACACAGTAGGAACACCTAAGGTCTCAGAGAAAACTATAAGCTATAAGAGTAAAAACAACTAAGGAGCTCTTAGCTTAA
>JARQOD010000006.1:421836390-421873864 GCA_033576555.1 Oophaga sylvatica | reverse complement strand
CCCCCCAAGCTCATCGCAAATGAAAGCCACCCAACAACGCAATAGCGACCCAGTCTCAATGCAATCCATGACACGGTCCATATCGTTAACGTGTTGAACGCAATCGTTGTCACGTGGGGAGAATGTCCCTTTTCGCCCCTGAGGTTCGCACGAGAACTGTGGCACCCAACCCTATCGCAGCGCATGATTTTTTTAGTCCGGATCTAGGGCCCATTGCATTTTCCACCCCCGGGGGGAAAGTGATTAGAAGTAAATGAATAAATAGTAAAGAAGAATCGGTGAGATCCCTATGATCTACCAAAAAGTAATTTGTAGAAAGTTTAGATTTTTTAAAACAAAAAATTTGCATAATTTTGAAGAGTATAATGCTAATATATTGCTAACCGTAGAATGCCCGGCGTAACCAGAAAAAGTTTTGCACTTTTAATTTTAAAAAAAATTGAATTAATATCAATTCTTTGGTTTTACAATGGACTGGAGGTTGAGGACTGTGCTAACCCAGAACTTATTTGTACATATTTTGCGCTTTCGGTGCTACTTGGTTTTACATAAACCAGCACAACTACCTCTGAATACAAAAACCCTGGGGTGTGGCACTGAGTGAGGTCTGCAATCGGTTTTTCCGGGCAGCCCACCCAGGCCTACGAGAAGGTTTGGTGCGGTCCCTTCACAAGATACTGTATATTTATTAAATGCTATTTAAAATTTGTATTTTTCCTAATGTTTATTGTTCGCAACGTTAAAAGATACCTCACCTCCCGGATGGACTAATTACTGGTATTTTAAATGTTTTAAGCATAAAAAAAATGTCTCTTTTGTATTTTACAGCCCGGGAGGCTGCTTTTACCATGGGGAATGTTACCCTGGTGTTAGGCACACGCATTACCCGGAGATGGGGTGGCGAACGCAGTTAATCAAAACCCATCCCACAACATACACAAGACACACCTTAGGTAGTGTAGTTTACTTTTGAGGGAGGGTCATTCTCAGTGCCTGGATTCAGAGAGGAAGGGTCAACCTGGACTGAGGAGAAGGGAAAAAAGTGCAGAAAGATTTCTTTCACCGCCCTCAAGACAGGAAAGGTTCAGAACTGCCCTGCCTAGTGAAACGGGGCATCTGTAACTAAACTTTGAAGAAGAATGAAGGAAGAACTACCCGACTTTATGCTAGTGTGAGTGCTTATGCTACCAGCGAGGACAAGGCGAAAGGCACAGTGGAAAGTTTATTGGAAAAGTGCGTTCGGATTGAAGAAGTCCTGCACATTGCAACCCCGTCACTGGACCGAAGGATCACTATTGCTACAAGCATAGTGGTAAGAAAACCAGAATTTACCGACCTTAGGTCGCGGCAAACAAGCCCCTTAAGTCAGTACTAACGGAGTCAGGTGGAATAGGGACTTTGAGTCAAGCGCAGACAAAAGCAAGAACCTAGTTTCATCAATTGGAAGGCCTCCTACCACAAAACTGACTGGGCAGTACAGCTATGATTAGCTGGAGTTATTGAGGAACTACGCTTCAGGCTGGTTGTACTCTTGTATTGAAAGTAAAGGAGCCCCTAACTGTCCAGCTGCTGTCTCAAGATACACCTCCTTGATCAAGCCTCCCTGGGACCGCCTGAACATCTACAAGTAAAGGTATGGAAAGACGCTGACCGTGTGAACTGTTATTTACCTGCACCCGACTTCACTAACTTCATAGACTTTGAGGGACCAGTCCCACCTGTAGGGGACCCGACACTAGCTCCTCACCATCCCCTCAAAGATCTACAGCACGCTGGTATAAATTACCAGAAGACTACAGGTGGCGCACAACGTATAAAATCTATCCCTAAATAATCCCCCAAAAATAACCCAGACCGCCAGGGCCACAGACCGACCACAGCTACCTGTGACAAATCCCCATAGACTTCCATGGGCTCGGCTCTGAGTACCCCATGCCCTGTAACCCACAATTGTGGGGCGGTCGACACAACCTGATACCAAGAGTCCAAGAACAGGGACATTCTACATGCTTCCCAAAATCCACAAAGCTGGGAATCCAGGAGGCCGATTATTTCATGTGGGACACCCTTACTGAGCAGGTACTGGATGGTAGAGGGCATTCTTAAACCTCTGGTAAAGGATACACCCACTACATTCTGACACAACTGACCTACTGAATAAACTAGCAGCAATAGCCCTCACCAGAAGGAACCATCCTGCCACCATGGATGGGAATCCTTGTACTCTAATATCCCACACCAGGATGGATTAAATGCCTGCAAAGACTTCATGAAAAACACAGAGAAGATGCGATTCTGTGGTGAAACTCACAAAATTCATCCTCACCCCACAATTACTTTGAATTTGACAACAAGATCTATTTACAGGACTGCACAGCTATGGGAAGTAAAATGCTCCTCAGTATGCAAATCTTTTCATGCCAAGCTTGAAAGCACTTTCTGCCTCATGTCCCACCAGGCCCGGGCCTACTACCGCTACATTGATGACATTTTAATCATCTGGACGGAGTCTGAGCAACGCTAAAGACGTTCCACAACTTTTTAATCAGTTTCAGTCCCCCAATCAACTTAACACTTAACTACCCAGCACTGAAATTAACTTTTTGGACACCATCATAAACTGAAGGACAATGAAATAGAGACATCCCTGTATCAAAGCCAATCGACCCTCCAACATACCTTAAATGGGACAGTTTCCATCCAAAACACATAAAAAACTCTATTGTCTACAGCCAAGCCATCAGATACAACCTATATGTTCCAACCCCATGGATAGAATAACACCTTGGTCGCCAGAAAGACCTTTTTAAATCAGGCTACCATCCAAGAACAATTAAAACCAAATTACAAGAAGCCACCAGAAATCAAGGGATTACCTCTACATTACAAAGCTAAAGAAGAAAATAACCGGTGCCTCTAGTGGTCATCTACAATCCAAATCGGAGGTGCTAAGGGAGATGCCGGAAACTACAACCTTTACTACAAAAAGATGCCCAGTTACAATCCATATTTCCAGACCCCCCACTACTGTTTTTAGACACCCCCAAATCTAAAACATCATTGTCAAAGTTCCCTGTCCTCCCCAACAGCTGCAGGAACCTGCCTTGCAATCAGAAGAAATGCAAAACCTTCCATTTATAATGACCACGGACAAGATAAAGATCCCCAACTCACATCAGACTACAAATACCAGGTACTTTCAGCTGCATCACATCTAATGTTGTGAACCTAATTATATGTACTAAATGTCCAACTGGGGTCTGTATGTGGGGGAGACCGGCAAAAACTGAGAACAAGGATGAATTCTCACGCCACGCAATAAGAGAAAAAAGAATGGATCTACCTTGGCAAAACATTTTTGCTCCCCTGATCATAGCATGTCAGATATGAAAATACTGTACTAAGAAGCAGATTCACATCTCAGAGACAGAGAAGAATTTGCGAATTACAAATTGTGGTGACCTTTGACACTCTTAATGCTGGAATGAACCTGTCACATGGTTTTAGGGCCTATTACATCAATTAAGGAATTTACTCCAAATAACCTGTGAAAACATCACAAAACATTACCAGAACCCCAATCAGAGGGTAATAAAACTTTCTCTCCTTATCTATAACTGTTCCAATATTTATGCTCATCCCTCTGCCATAATGACTATTCTGCTTCACGTCACTTGCTTACCTATTGCATTTTTTCTGTGTTTTGTGTATAAATATGTGATTCTTCAGATTTTGTATCACCCCATCACCCCTCCCTATGCCATGGACTTCCATACCCCCCACCCTGGATCTCCCCTACTCAACATCCCTATCCCTATCCCCCTTTGGTACACTTGCTTTGGCAAAACTAATGTGTATTTAGTCCTGCCAATAAAGCTTCTTTGAATTTGAATTTGAATTGAATTTGTATAGTTCAGCCTGATGAAGAGACCTAGTAGTCTCGAAAGCTTGCAATTTGTTACCATCTTTTCAGTTAGCCATTAAAAGGTAACAACCACGAGGACTCTCAACTCTAAATATTTTTCTATCTACTGGCTAACACGGTACGAAGATATACATCTTTACTGTTTTAAGATACTGAAGAAATTCTCTTAATTGTGTTCCAGTCTCTTTGGCATCGCTTGCTTACATGTCGGCAGGGAATTCCAACTGTGGCTGTGATATCCGGACAAGTTGTGGTTGCTATGTACTAAAGCGCCCCCACTGCTTGTCTGTAACTCTCATTGCTGGGTAGCAGATCTTCTTCTCCTTTCAACTTTGAATAGGACGGATCCATTGGTGTTGATGCACATTCGACTTCTTACATTCCAAACTGGTTTACATAGTTACATATATATAGTTATTAAGGTTGAAGGAAGACTTTAAGTCCATCTAGTTCAACCCATATCCTATCCTAACCTGCCCTAACATGTTGATCCAGAGGAAGGCAAAAAAAACCAAGTTGCAAACAGTAAGCTTCACTTTGGGGGAAAATAAATTCTTCCCGACTCCACATACGGCAATCAACTAGCTCCCTGGATCAACGCAGTATCTAGGAAACTAGTGAATATAGCCTGTAATATTATACTTTTCAAGAAAGGCATCCATCCCTCTTAAATGTTAGTAAGGAATCACTCATTACAACATTAGACGGCAGAGAGTTCCATAGTCTCACTGCTCTACAGTAAAGAATCTGCATCTGTGATTATGGCTAAGTAGTATGCGGAAATTTTTGAACTTTGTTGAAAAGAAAACTCTCATCTTCTCTCTGGATTTGGATTCCCAAATAATATTCACATTTCCAAGGTCCTTAGTCTCAAAGTGCTGGTTGAGAATTTCACCTAGCTTTGCAATTTCTTTTTCATTGTGGTATCTCAGTAAGCTACCATGTCTGGAGTTGGTGAAGGGACTCAATCTCTTCAATTAGCAGCATTTATCCACTTCTTGCTTCTCGGTGGACAGGCAGTTTTTGCATCTCTTGCCATGACTTTGGCTCTGGTTCAGGAAGTGTTCTGACCATATAAGAAAGGCAATTCACAATATGTGCCCACAAGTTTAAACTTTATACCACATCATACATAATTAACACATTAGTGGTGATCAAAGTAAAAAGACCCCACAGAATGGTATAGAAAAATACAAAATCTTTTATTAACAATGATGATACAACACGAAAATACATAAAAATTATTAAAGGTACAAGAGCACATAATTAAAAAAGGGACATTGAACCATAGTGGAAATTTTTTTTCACCACAGCAGAAGCAAGGCTGTATATCCTGTATAGTATACCCTATAATTTAAGCCTTAATTAGCATATAGGGGTCACCCAACCGCTAAGAAGTTTTGCTATATAACCAATGGTTTAACTACCAATACCATAATTTTACCTTACACTAGGTTGTGCCAATTATGCAGTGTTATTATATCCAGTGGATACTGCTATAACCCCAAGGGAACCGCTAAGAGACCCATTAAGGGCAACCAATTTGCTGGAAAGGAATTACAATAAGGTGGTCAAAAAAACCTACCGCTTGCTCTGCTGGGAACCACCTGGTTATTCGTGAATAATGACGATCAGAAAAAAAGTATGCCTGCTGTTTCAATGATTTCCCTCTCTTCTGACACGATATACAAGTCAGAGGAGAGAGAAATGATGCCTCCCTGGTACCTCCGACTTCCTCTGGTCTTCCTGAAAAAAAAAAAAGGTGGGCAGTGTGCCTGCCGAGATCTGCCGGCCGTACCCAGCAGCAAACGGAAAATTTTCCTATTGGTTCCTTTGATCACTGTGATAGACCCTATCACAGTGATCAAAAGAAAAAATAGTAAATCAAATCCCCCTTTTGTCATTCCCTTAATTAGATAAAAATTATAAAAAATCTTTTTGTATTTTGTCCATTCTTTGCAGTTGGTTTAGCGTTAGGGTTAGGTTCGGGCTGTGTTAGGGCTAGGTGTGTGTTAGTGTTAAAGTTGTGTTAGGTTCAGGTTGGGGTTAGAATTGTTTTTTTTTTTCAAAAGTTAAAAAAAAAAATTATGATATGACGGCTAGTGTGGAGTGCAAGTGCTCCCTATTTGAGTTTGCATTGGGTGCTCAGTTATGCACAGAGTATGGTGATCCCCGCATGTTTTCTTTGAGTGTCTAACAGCTGTGACCTAATGTTATCAAATTCTGTGTCTGACCTGTGAGTTCAAAATGACAAAAACTGACTGGCACATCCAGACTAGTGTGAATAGGTCAATACCAGGAGACTACCTCCATAACAATATACAAAAAAAGGTTGCACTCTATCATGCTAAAGCATGTCAATGTGAAGTAAATTAAATATGAATAGCAATACGACTTTTGAATATAGGAAAAAAATTTTGAGACGCTTAGCATAAAATGTGGCCAAAATATCTGCCCATCAACCATCGTCAAGGTGGTCTCAAAAGACTGACATATAAAAAGAAAAAAGTTCAGCTCACCCCGTTATGTCCAGGTTCCTTGGCTGGTCATCAGCGCATGGAGCAGACCTGGTCCAGGCGGTGTGAAAATCAAAATGTACAAAAAAGTTGTCTCCAGCGACCACATGATTAAGACCCGCGCGTAGGTTGAAATATGTAGGATTTTCTTTGAACTTAGATTGCCCATATCTGCATGTCTGTGCTTTTTAAAATGATGATCAAATAAATGTCAAGTTTTAAGAATCATATTTCCTGTGGTCACTGGAACAACTTTTTTTTGTTCAAAAGACGATGGTCCCTCCATGTGTGAAAACCTCTCTTAGGCTGATGTCTGAATTACGGGATGAATGTGGACTCCTCTCTCAGCAATGCCTGAATTATGGGTAAGTAGGAACCTGCTGTAATTAAAATCACCACATTGAAGGGCGGAATGCTCGGTCATTAAGCTAACATACAAATGACAAAAACTTACTGGCACATCCAGACTAGTGTGAATAGGTGCATACCAGAGGAGCTACCTCCATTTACAATATACAAAAAAAAAGTTGATGGGCAGATATAACTTGACCAAATTTTATGCTAAGCGTCTCAAAATTTTTTCTTAATATTCAAAAGCCATATTGCTATTCATTTTTCATATATTTCACATTGACATGCTTTAGCATGATAGAGTGCAACCTTTTTTTGTATATTGTCTATGGAGGTAGCTCCTCCTGATATGGATGATTCAGATAGCGTTCACATCATGATGCGACCATTATCCCTGCCAGCCAAACACACTGACATAGGAGCGTAATCACTCCTGCAGGGTCTAGAGCTGAGCTGCTGTGAGAAATTTCACACTCAACGAGTGGTGCCATAAGTGAGGTCACCAGGATTCATCAGGTTTGAGCTAGGGTGAACTTTCTCATGGCAGCTCAGCGCTAGACACTTCAGGAGTAATTAGGCTCCCGTGTCAGTGTGTTCCAGCTGATGGGGACCTTTTACAGTGACATATGCATCAGTGGTTTAGTCATAATGTGAGTATAACTGTACTTGTTTCTATTTCAAATAAAAAAGTCTATGTCATTATTTCAATTAAATGATTTTATTTTGGCTGTGTCTTTTTTACTATCTAACTAAAGGGGTTAGTAAGGAGGGTGTCTTATAGACACCTCTACGTTACAAACATGTGGGCTTGATGTCAGCGGCAGTAAAACAGCTGACATAAACCCCACAACTTTTACCCCCCTTGCCACCACACCAGGCAAGTGGAAAGAGCCTGGCAAAAGCACCAAAATTGGCACATCTAATAAATGTGCCTTTTTCTGGGGGGCTGTGGGCTGCTATTTTTAGACTGCTGAAGGCCAATATCCATGGCCCCTTACCAGTCTGAGAATACCACTCAAAAATGGGGGGAAACCCACTTTTTTAAAAAAATTATTTATTTTAATAATTTTAAAAAATGGCGTGGGAACCCTTTAACTTTAATAACCAGCTATGATAAAGCTGAATGCTAAAGGTTGAAGCCCGCAGTTGTCAGATTTGCCTGCACTGGCATCAATAATTTAAGAGACTCCATGTAATTTTTTTATTATTATTTATTTACAGTAGGGGAAATAAGTAACAGAACCATTGCTGATTTTGTAAGTTTGCCCACTGACAAAGACATGAACAGTCTATAATTTTAAGTGTAGGTTAATGTTAACATGAGAGAATAGACCATCAAAAATAAAATCCGGAAAACACATTCTATAAATTATATAAATGTATTTGCATTTTGCAGTGAGAAAAAAAGTGTTTGATCCCTCTAGCAAACAAGACTTAAACTTAGTGGCAAAACCCTTGTTGGCAAGCACAGCAGTCAGACTTTTTGTAGTTGATGATGAGGTTTGCGCAGCTGTCAGAGGAATTTTGGTCCACTCTTCTTTGCAGATCATCTCTAAATCATTAAAGGTACTGTCACACAGCGAGACACTAGCGATATCACTTATGCACACAGATTTTATGACGCAGCAGCGACATCGTTAGCGATGTCGCTGTGTGTGACATGTAGCAGCGATGTGGCCCCTGCTGCGATGTCGCTGATCGTGCACGAACGTTCTGGACGGTTTTTTGATCGTTGGCGTCCCGCTGGTGAGCCTAATCGCTGAGTTTTGACACCCTTTATGAACGACGAGCGACCTCGTTGCGTTTCATGTCAGCAGCGCAGGTGTGACTAGGTTTTAACGCCGCTCAGCTCCGATTGGTGGCCACAACATCTAGTCCTTTGTGGGTTGTTGCGAGGATACTATCGTGTGTGGGGGTTTTGCGATCCTGTCAGAGTCGCTACAGCGCTTCATCTTTGCCATTTATACAAGACGTTTTTGGATCCTGAAAAAATGAATCCGGGGCAAACGCAATAGCGGCACAGACTGGATCGCAGTAGCTGCAAAGCAGAAGGCTAGCAGGACGCAGTGTGGAACGATGCTGGAAATTCGTATGAACCACTTGCGTTGTCTTTTATAACGCGGACGTCCAATCACTAAGCGAGAGCTGTGACATATGACATACAGTGACCACCAATCTGTGCTGAGGGCGTGGAAAAGGTTGCGCTCAATCACGCCTATCGAGGTCGGGATCTTTAACAATACATGCTGTGTGACAGGTCCCAACGACCGCCGAGGTCGTATGACAGATCGCTGATCGCTGATGTGTTCGTTTATGAGATCTTCCTGTTTGGAAGCTACTAGCGACCATATAGCGATCACACCAACGATCTCGCCAGGTCGTGTCATTGTCGTGATCGCTGGTGCAATCGCTTAGTGTGACAGTACCTTAAGATTTGGAGGCTGTCGCAGCTTCATCTCCCTCCATAATTTTTCAATGGGATTAAGGTCTGGAGACTGGCTGGGCCACTCCATGACCTTAATGTGCTTCTTTTTGAGCCACTCCTTTGTTGCCTTGGCTGTATGTTTTGGGTCATTTTCTTGCTGGAAGACCCAGCCACGCGCCCATTTTTAATGTCCCGGCGGAGGGAAGGAGGTTGTCATTCAGGATTTTACGGTAAATGGCCCATCATTCTCCCATTGATGTGGTGAAGTAGTCCTGTGCCCTTAGCAGAGAAACACCCCCAAAACATAATGTTTCCACATCCATGCTTGACAGTGAGGAGGGTGTTTTTTTGGGTCATAGGCAGCATTTCTCTTCCTCCAAACACGGCGAGCTGAGTCAATGCCAAAGAGCTCAAGTTTTGTCTCATCTGACCACAGCACCTTCTCCCAATCACTTACAGAATCATCCAGTTGTTCATTGGCAACCTTCAGACGGACCTGCACATGTGCCTTCATGAGCAGGGGGACCTTGCGGGGACTGCAGGGTTTTAAAACTTTACGGCGTAATGTGTTACCAGTGGTTTTCTTGGTGACTGTGTCTCAGCTGCCTGAGATCATTGACAAGTTCTCCCTGTGCAGTTTTAGGCTGATCTCTCACCTTCCTCATGATCAAGGATACCACATGACATGAGATATTTCATGGTGCCCCAGATCGATGTCGATTGACAGTCATTTTGTATTTCCTTCCATTTTCTTACTATTGCACCAACAGTTGTCTCCTTCTCACCCAGCCTTTTACTTTTGTAGCCCATTCCAGCTTTGTGCAGGTCTATGATCTTGTCCCTGACATCCTTATAAAGCTCTTTGATCTTTCCCATGTTGTAGAGGTTAGAGTCTGACTGATTAACTGAGTCTGTGGACAGGAGTCTTTTATAAAGGTAAATATGTAAGACAGCTGTCTTTAATGCAGGTAACAAATTGATTAGGAGCTTCTAAACTGATCTGTAGAGCCAAAACTCTTAATGGTTAATAGGGGATCAAATACTTATTTCTCACTGCAAAATGCAAATAAATTTATATAATTTATACAATGTGATTTTCGGGATTTTATTTTTTGATATTCTATCTCTCAATGTTAAAATTAACCTACCCTTAAAATTATAGACTGTTCATGTCTTTGTCAGTGGACAAATTCACTAAATCAGCAAGGAATCAAATATTTATTCCCCCCACTGTATAGCATAGGCGCCGGCTGATGAATACTACCATCACCGCGCTAGTTCTCGCTGTCATCAGCAACAGCAGGCATAGGCTGGTGGGAATTGTACTCTCTCATCAGCTGACGCCTGTAACCGAAAATAAACTTTTTACCGTCAGTCACAGCTGCTAGCTCACGCTGTCATCTGTCAGCATGGAACCACAGCTCTCTGGTATTAATTTACTGCTGATCAAGCCACCAATGTTTATTGTGCTGTCATGCAAATGACAGCATGGGAAACAGCCGATGTTTGGGCTGCTGAATCCGAACAGTAATATGACTTCCTGAGTAGTTTCCGTGCTCAGGGTCCGTACCTGAACACTAGGTGTTCAGTACGGACCCCAATCTTTACTGTTCTGGTTCACCTATCTCTAGTTATATAAAAAAAAACAAGTCAAACATAATTTTTGACGGAGAAAACGAAATATAATAATTATATATAATATATATTATGCTGTATACAGTACGGAACAAAAGTTTGGACACACCTTCTCATTTAAAGATTTTTCTGTATTTTCATGACTATGAAAATGTAAATTCACACAGAATTGATTATTTCATTAAACTTATTTTTTTATTAAACTGTGTGTGTTTGGTTTTTGTATCATACAATAGGATTAATAATTGATAGTTGTCTAATTGACAGCTCTCAATTATTAACCTGCCTTAAGGTCACCTTTCAATACTAAGGTGACATTAACGCCTTATTAACCCATTCGCCACCGCTACAGGGCAATGGGAATAGACGGGCAAAGTGCCAGAAAGGGCAAATCTAATTATAGATTTGCCCTTTCTGGGGTTCTGGGGCAGATGTTAGTAGCCAGGGGGGGCACAAAAAAAATGTACCCTCCCTAGGCTATTATTATCTGCCCCACTCGCTTGCTTTGTCTGTCTGGTGGAGAAAATACAGCGGGAGCCCACGCATTTTTTTTCAACGAATTTACACCTTTAATTAAACCCCTACATGTCTGAAATTTTGTACAAATACACTCATGTAATTGTAAGTTCAAACCATATATCAAAAATACAGGAAATGACATGGTTAACTGTGTGGAAACAATGTATCATTTCATGTCGGCTTCTGTGATTTCACAAAAGCCGGCAAATTGAATTAGCGCTATTACAGTATGTAGAAGTGTATGAACAATAAATATATATATATGTATGTGTTACAATGACATGTATATATATATATATATATGTATTCTATGTGTATGTATCTACTGTTTTGTGAGCTGTCATGTGATTTTACAGTAGCCGGGATGAATTCCGGGTTTTCAAAGGAGACTGGGGCATATAAATCGGACAGCACTGCATGGTGCGAGTGCTGTTCGTTTTTTAATCGCACCCATTGACTTGCATTGGCGATTTTCATCCCAAAATCGCATCAAATCGCAGCAAGCTGCGATTTTTTTTCTCACACCAATATCTGATGAGAAAAAAATCGCTAATGAGAACTCACCTATTGACTAACATTGGTCAGATTTGCATCCGATTTTTTATCGTCTGATTTTCAATCCGTTATCGGCACCAGTGAGTATGAGGCCTTAGAATGTGTATTATGGCAAGAAAAAAGCAGCTAAGTAAAGAAAAAACGAGTGGCCATCATTACTTTAAGAAATGAAGGTCAGTCAGTCCGAAAAAATTGGGAAAACTTTGAAAGTGTCCCCAAGTGCAGTTGCAAAAACCATCAAGTGATACAAAGAAACTGGCTCACATGAGGACCCGCCCTAGGAAAGGAAGACCAAGAGTCACCTCTGCTTCTAGGATAAGTTTATCCGAGTCACCAGCCTCAGAAATCGCAGGTTTACAGCAGCTCAGATTAGAGACCAGGTCAATTTGCCACACAGAGTTCTAGCAGCAGACACATCTCTACAACAACTGATAAGAGGAGACTTTGTGCAGCAGGCCTTCATGGTAAAATATCTGCTAGGAAACCACTGCTAAGGACGGCAACAAGCAGAAGAGACTTGTTTGGGTAAAGAACACAAGGAATGGACATTAGACCAGTGGAAATCTGTGCTTTGGTCTGATGAGACCAAATTTGAGATCTTTGGTTCCAACCACTGTGTCTATGTGCGACGCAGAAAAGGTGAACGGATGGACTCTACATGCCTGGTTCCCACTGTGAAGCATGGAGGAGGAGGTGTGATGGTGTGGGGGTGCTTTGCTGGTGACACTGTTGGGGATTTATTCAAAATTGTAGGCATACTGAACCAGCATGGCTACCACAGCATCTTGCAGCAGCATGCTATTCCATCCAGTTTGCGTTTAGTTGGACTATCATTTATTTTTCAAAAGGACAATGACCCCAAACACACCTCCAGGCTGTGTCAGGGCTATTTCACCAAGAAGGAGAGTGATGGGGTGCTATGCCAGATGACCTGGCCTCCACAGTCACCAGACCTGTACCCAATTGAGATGGTTTCGGGTGAGCTGGACCGCAGAGTGAAGGCAAAAGGGCCAACAAGTGCTAAGCATCTCTGGGAACTCCTTCAAGATTGTTAGAAGACAATTTCCGATAACTATATCTTGAAGCTCATCAAGAGAATGCCAAGAGTGTCATCAAAGCAAAAGGTGGCTACTTTGAAGAACCTAGAATATAAGACAAATTTTCAGTTGTTTCACACTTTTTTGTTAAGTATATAATTCCACATGTGTTAATTCATAATTTTGATGCCTTCAGTGTGAATTTACAATTTTCATAGTCATGAAAATACAGAAAAATCATTAAATGAGAAGGTGTGTCCAAACTTTTGGTTTGTACTGTATATATATATATATATATATATATATAACTTGTGCTCAAAAGTTTGCATACCCCGGCTGAATTTTTGCTTTCTTGGCATTTTTTTCAGAGAATATGAATGATAACACCAAAACTTTTTCTCCACTCATGGTTAGTGGTTTGGAGAAGCCATTATTGTCAAACTCTCTGTGTTTTCTCTTTTTAAATCATAATGACAACCCAAAACATTCAAATGACCCTGATCAAAAGTTTACATACCCTGGTGATTTTGGCCTGATATCATGCATAGAAGTTGACACAAATGGGTTTGAATGGCTACTAAAGGTAACATCCTCACTTGTGACCTGTTTGCTTGTAATCAGTGTGTGTACATAAAAGCTGACTGAGTTTCTGGGATCCAGAATGACTCTTCCATCTTTCATATTGCACCTTTTATGCAGCCACTGACGTTTCTGGATTGTGAGTCATGGGGAAAGCAAAAGAATTGTCAACGGATCTATGGGAAAAAGTAGTTGAACTGTATAAAGCAGGAAAGGGATACAAAAAGATATCCAAGGAAATGATAATGCCAGTCAGCAGCATTCAAACTGTGATTATCAAATGAAAACTCAGGGGCTCTGTAAAAACAAAACCAAGGTCAGGTAGACCAACAAAAATTTCGGCCACAACTACCAGGAAAATTGTTCGGGATGCAAAGAAAAACCCACAAATAAAAGTAGCAAAAATACTGGACTATCTGAAAACTAGCGGTGTGGCTGTTTCAAGAAGCACAATAAGGAGGCACTTGAAGAAAAATGGGCTGCATGGTCGAGTCGCAAGAAGAAAGCCATTACTGCAAAATGCCACAAAGTATCTCACCTACAATATGCAAAACAGCACAAAGACAAGCCTCAAAACTTCTGGAACAAGGTAATTTAGAGTCATGAAACTAAAACTGAGCTTTTTGGCCACAACTATAAACGTTACATTTGGAGAATTGTCAACAAGGTCTATGATGCTAAAAGGAACACCATTCCTACTGTGCAGCACAGAGGTGGATCACTAATGTTTTTGGGATGTGTGAGCTTCAAAGGCACAGGAAACTTGGTCAAAGTTGAAGGAAAGATGAATTCAGCATGTCATCAGCAAATGCTAGAGGCAAAGTTGCAATCATTAGCCCAGAAGCTGCGCATGGGATGTACTTAGAATCATAGAATCATAGAATCATAGAATGGTAGAGTTGGAAGGGACCTCCTGGGCCATCTGGTCCAACCCCCTGCTCAAAGCAGGATTCTCTAAATCATCCCAGACAGATGTCTGTCCAGCCTCTGTTTGAAGACTTCCATTGAAGGAGAACTCACCACCTCTTGTGGCACCCTGTTCCACTCCTTGATCACCCTAACTGTCAAAAAGTTTTTCTAATATCTAATCTGTGTCGCCTCCCATTCAGTTTCATCCCATTGCTTCTAGTCTTTCCTTGTGCAAATGAGAATAAAGATGATCCTTCTACAATGTGACAGCCCTTGAGATATTTGTAGACAGCTATTAAGTCTCCTCTCAGTCTTCTTTTTTGCAAGCTAAACATTCCCAAATCCTGCAACCGTTCCTCATAGGACATGGTTTGCAGGCCAGTCACCATTCTGGTGGCTCTTCTTTGAACTTGCTCCAGTTTGTTGATGTCTTTTTTAAAATGTGGTGCCCAAAACTGGACACAGTATTCCAGATGAGGTCTGACCAAAGAGGAGTAGAGGGCAATAATGACCTCACGTGATCTAGACTGTATGCTTCTGTTGATACATCCTAGAATTGTATTTGCCTTTTTTGCTGCTGCATCACACTGTTGACTCATGTTCAGTCTGTTATCAATTAGTATACCCAAGTCTTTTTCACATGTGCTGTTACTTAGCCCTATTCCTCCCATTTTGTATATACTTTTTTCATTTTTATTGCCCAGATGTAGTACTTTGCATTTTTCCCTGTTAAAAAACATTCTGTTAGTTGCTGCCCACTGCTCCAGTTTATTTATATCTTTTTAAATCCTCTCTCTCTCTTCTCTAGTATTAGCTACCCCTCCTAGCTTTGTGTCATCAGCAAATTTGATCAGTTGGACGTTCCAACATAACATCGATCCAAATAGCTAGGCCAAGTCGACCTGTCATTGGCTACAGCAGAACAAAGTAAAGGTTCTGGAGTGGCCATCTCAGTCTCCTGACCTCAATATCATTGAGCTACTCTGGGGAGATCTCAAGCGTGCAGTTCATGCTAGACAGCCCAGGAATTTACAGGAACTTGAGGCGTTTTGCAAAGAAGAGTGGGCAGCTTTACCATCTGAGAAAATAAAGAACCTTATCCACAACTATCCAAAAAACTTCAGCTGTCATTGATGTTAGAGGGGGCAAAACACATTATTAAGAAATGGGGTATGTAAATGGAGTGCCTGCCTAGGCCGTGGGATACTTGGGCCGGGTCTGACAGTACTTAAAGGGGTTTGTCACAGCAGCGGTGACCCAGTCTGTGGCCCTGGGCATGCAATGGCGGTGATGAGGGGTATTTTTTAAGGGAAAGTTTCATGATGCCACCCGCAGCATTCAACAAGGGATAGCCAACGCTGCAGTTCAGTTCCTCTGGGGCCAATGGTAATGTAGCAGAGATATTATCGCTCCCCATGGGTGGAGAGGGGCCCCAGGGCAGATATGGCAGGCTATGAGGGAAGAAGGATGTTGGAATGCAGTGCTGGGGATTGGAAGAATAACTGATGGACACAAAGGCTGTTGTTTCTTTTACTTTTTACTGAACAGTGCAGGTACAGTCCAGGGCTCAGGTTACAGATGGTTCTTGAGCTGGTCAGCTTGGAAGCAATTTGGGAATCTCCTTATTCAGGTGGGTTGTGAGGCCTCCTTTCTAGCGCTATTCTCTGAGGTACTTGCTGCTGTAAACTCTATTCAAGTCCTTCTTTCTTTCTGATGCTTAGGTAGAACTCTACTCGCATGACAGGCAGCTTGAGCCTGCTTCAGGGGTCGCTCCTGTCTGGCGTCTCTGGCTCACACGTGCTGCTGTGTCATCGAGTATCAGTTGAGGCACAGGACCTGCGGTCTCCTGCCCTCCGGATTCTGCTGCCGGGGCTTTAGCACCCACACAGCCTCGGGCTCAGGTGCCCGGTCACTGGCGCTCAAGCATGGGGTGAGCTCAGATAGAACTTCTATCCCCAGCTCCCCTCCACATGTCCTCTCTCAACCTAGTTCAGGCTCTAACTCCCACTAACTTCCTCCTCCCAACCAGAGAGGACAGCTACCCTAAAGTCGGGTTTAGAGCTCCCCGTGCAGGCCTGCAGTAGGAACTGTGTTGAATTCTGGAACTACCTGGTAGGGAATTCCTTATTTGCTTGTAGGCATGACATCACTTCCCCCTGGAGGGAGGCAAGGCCATTGTGGCAACCAGACTCCTGGGGTGCCACATAAACTTTTGATCAGTGTCATTTGGATGTTTTGGGTTGTCATTATGATTTAAAAAGAGAAAACACAGTAGTTTGACAATAAATGGCTTCACCCAACCACTAACCATGAATGGAGAAAAAAGTTTTGGTGTTATCATCATTCATATTCTCTGAAAAAAGGCCAAGAAGGCAAAAATTCTGGCGGCGTATGCATACTTTTAAGCACAACTGTATATATATATATTCAAGGGTGGAGTTAGGGTTTTTTTTTCACGAGTCTTACTACAACCAGAAACGTTTCCTCAGGCAAACGTTCTATAGATGTCCTAAAAAGAATTTCTCTCCATATGAAAAGCATAATAAAACCCTATAAAGTATTAAACACCTGAATGTACAAAATATACGGGAACTCAGCTGGATACAGTTTCAACTTTTCATCCATTTTCAAGCAATTTACTTGGAAGAGTGGGTGACTTCTCTTCCTAGACTCATTAACAGAGATGTCTGAGAACAATTACAGCATAAGTTCGACTTTCAGTCAGATGCATTGTCCTGATCTCCATCTGCTTCACCACGTGTTATCACAGTAGGTCAATGTCAGTTCTTGCTTGTAAAGACATTTTAGGAAGGGACTTTGCTCTGTATCAACAAGCCAATAAATGTCACCATCCAGTGCTGACTCAGGCGCCAACCCCAGAGATGACTAATCTTTGACATCACAGTGGTGGCACATGGTATTAATTAAAAATAAGATGGGTTATATTTCATTTTAAAAGGTTTTATACAATTCTATTTCAGGCATTTCAAGTTAAAGGGAACCTTTCTTGGCAAATGATGGTTATGTTATTCATCCATTGTCTTCTCCACCCACTGCTGTTATCCTGTTAAGTGCCGCTGTCAATCTGTGACATCGGCATTTGATGTTCGTCATTCTATGCACCCATCGACGCTTCTGAGACTTCATTTCAGGGTGAAAATGGGTTAACATGATGACTGGGGGTCTGCTGAAGACCATCATTCTCATCATGACACTTCTCCTGTGAAAGCCAGCCTGTAGCGGCCATTCAAAGGAAACCGTTATTTCTGCTACACATAGAAATACTGTGGTATTGCAGTGTATAGTAGAAGCGATTGTGATGATTGTAGGTTCATGTCCCCTAAGGGGACTAACTAACATTACAAAATGATAAAATGAAAAAAAAAGTTTCAAAAATTGGAAAAAATTAAAAAAATATAAAGTTCAAATTAGCCTCGTTTTCCCACATTAAAAATAAGATGTAAAAAAATGCACATTCTTGATATTGCTGCATTCGTAAAAGTCCGATGTATCAAAATATAAAATAATTTAATCTGATAGGTAAACGGTTTAATGAAAAAAAATCGACCCCCAGAATTACGTTTTTTTGGCCACCACAACACTACAATAAAGTGAAGTAAGAGGCAATCAAAACATTGTATCTACCCCAAAATGATGTAAGTAACACACCAGCTCAATGCACAAAAAAATAAGCCCCCAGAAAGCACCATCGACCAAAAATTTGAAACGTTATGTATTTCGAAAAATGGCAAAAATTATTTTATTTTTACAAATGTTCGATTTTTTTTCAATATAAATAAAAAAACTCCTATCACCTTTATCACCCCTGTGTAGTAAACATGTTGGATTGTACAGCACAACAGCTGCAGGCTTATGTCGGAGGAAAATATTAGGCAGACTGGTGCTGTGATAAAAAATCGGATTGAACTCTGGCTAATGTTAGTCAATGATTCCCTGCTTATCTGCAATTTTTTTCTCAGCTCAGTTCAGGCAGAGAAAAAAATCACAGCATTCTGCGAGTGGCCGGGTATATCGGATGAGACTCGCCATTGCAATTCAATGGGTGCGCGAAAAAAAACGAGCTTCAAACGGACCATGCCTGTGCCATCCAATTTTTATGCACGCAGCTCCTAGAAAATCCGACATTTCATCAGCTGAGTATAGTAAATTCACAGCATGACCCGATAGAATAGAATAGATAGGATAGATATATACATAGATTAGATATAAAGATGTCAGTGGCATAAATAATTAGTGCAGTGCTTGTGTAGTTTAATGTTCATGGATTTAGGTAAGAATTCAATAAATTAAAGAAAAAAAATGTTGTGGGGTCCCCCTACTTTTTGTTAACCAGATGAGGGAAAGCAGACAACTGAAGGCTGATGTTTATAGTCTGAGAAGGGGGTAATAAGCATGGAGCTTCCCAGGTTATTAATATAATATCATCTTACAGCTGTATAATTACCCTTTCCTGGATATTAAAGTGGGGGATCCCCTCAAAAAATTGACATGGGGTCCCCCATATAATAAATAACCAGCAAAGGCTAGGTAGACAGCTGTGGGCTGATATTAATAGGCTAGAAAGGTGCTATGGATATTGGCCCCCTCCCATACAACATCAGCCCTCAGCCACCCCAGAAATGGTGCATCCATAAGATGTGCGAAATCTTGCCCTTAGCCTCATTCTTCCCACTTGCCCTGGTGAGGTAGCAAGTGTAGTGTTAGTATTGGGATTAATGTCACCTTTGTACTTTTAGCTGACATCAAGCCCAGCGGTTACTAACAGAGAGGAGTCTATAAGACGCCCCCATTACTAACCCCATAGTTATATTGTAAAAAATACACAGCTAGAATAAATTCCTTTAATTGAAAGAAAGACAGAAACTCACATACACTATAGAAGAATTGGTGGTGACTGAACCCGAGTCGGCATAAGCCGAACACTGTCTGGGGAAATAAAGTTAATAATAAATAAATAAATAATAAAGCAGTGATGACTCAAGTACCAGCACCAGGCAGGTTCACAATGCTATAAACCTGTAGATTAACCCCATATCTGCAGGTTAATAGCATTTTTAAAAGGTTCCCTTTAAGAGCGGTGATAACCTGAAGAAAAGTTCTTGAAATGTTTGTGGAGGAAGAAAGAGTACAGACTGTGATATTTTATTCTGTTCTAGCTTATTGCTCCTACTTTCCATCAATCCCATTCCTTTACGAACACAAGATAAAAAAAAATGTACGCCCCACTCCTCGAATGCAAACAAGTGTTGCCCCTGGAATATTGCACCTGGAGATTTAATCCTGTGCATATGGGGATAACCCATAATAAAAGATGTTGGGTTACATTTTGGCACTTCTGAGGCTGTTTTGGGAAGGGCAGGAGACAACTCATGTTAGGCTCTGCTCACACTTGCATTTGGACATCCATTTCTCTGTGTCCCAAATGTGTCACAAAACATTTTCCCATATAAGGGGTGATGACCTGAAGAAAAGTTCCTGCAAGGCTGTACAAGGCCAGAGATTTCAGTATACACTTTCAGTATATTAAAGTGGCTGACATTTAGTTGAATAGTACATTTTAGGACTTGGAGAGCTGAATTTCTCAGGACCTTCTTGAATGAGTCCACCCCATCACTCATGAGTCTTCTTCATTCCCTAACTTGTTCCAAGTAATATTATAGATGTCTGTGACCAGAGCTCTATAAACTGCTCCCACTGTCTGAGCCTGAATATATTACTACTAATGGGGTTTTCCAGGGTCAGAATATTGATGTTCTATCCTCAGGACAGGGCATTAATATTAGATCAGCGGGGGTCCGACTATCATGCTGATCAGCTGCTCGAAGTTGCCACAGTGGATGTATGAGCACTGCAGCCACTTTCATACTTACATGGTGGTGTCTACTTGCACGTCGTCAGAGGTGAGCAGGATGCTAAAGAGTTTTTTCATTTATATTAATGGTACAACACTTGAATCCCTTTCACCGCCTCTTGTAAGTAGACAACATACACGTGAAGAGCACCATATAAGTACGGAAGAGCCTGCCACCACCGCTGCCCTTCAAAGTGGTCTGTCTCATTGAGCTCTACCAGACTAGACAATACACCCATATCATGACCAAATAAAACGCAGCACTGTTGATAGCACTGCCATAGTGTGAATGGATAACACCGCCATACTATGACTGGGTAACACTGCCATACTGTGAATGGATAACAGCACGATACTGTAAATGGAAATCACCAATATACTGTGGTAGGATAAGAACTCTATACTGTGACTAAATAAAACCGCCATAATGTGACTGGATGAAACTACCAAATAAAACCACCATACTGTGACTGAATAACACCACCATGGTGTATAAGAATAAGACCGCCATTCTGGGACTTAATAACAACACTATACTGTGAGTAAATAAAACTGACATACTGTGACTGGATAACACCGCCATACTGTGAATGGAAAACATCATCATACCATGGGTAAATAAAACCACCATATTATAACACCATAATGTAAGTATAACACCACTATATGATGACTGAATACAGTGCCTTGTGAAAGTATTCAGCCCCCTGGAACTTTTCAACCTTTTCCCACATATCATGCTTCAAACATAAAGATACCACATGTTAATTTTTGGTGAAGAATCAACAACAAGTGGGACACAATTGTGAAGTAGAACAAAATTTATTGGTTATTTTAAATGTTTGTGGAAATACAAAAACTGAAAAGTGGGGCGTGCAATATTATTGGCCCTTTTACTTTCAGTGCAGCAAACTCACTCCAGAAGTTCATTGTGGATCTCTGAATGATCCAATGTTGTCCTAAATGACTAATGATGATAAATATAATCCACCTGTGTGTAATCAAGTCTCCGTATAAATGCACCTGCTCTGTGATAGTCTCAGGGTTCTGTTTGAAGCACAGAGAGCATCATGAAGACCAAGGAACACAAAACGATGATGACTTTTGAAAAAATATTGGTTCATATTGGAAGGTGACCCTATATTCTCAGGTCACATCCCTGCCCACCCCAGAATAATTTATAGACGGAGTCGCACACTCCGAAACCTAGTTGCACCTAGCAATACGGTTATTAGCCCCAGCGCTCTGTCTGCTGCCCAGGTAACAAAAAATCCTGGCTGTTTTGCTTGCAAATCTGCAAAATGTCTGTGTTGTAATTCCATCAGAAATGGTGCTAAAGAATTCACATCTAATACTACTAATATTAGTTACAAAATCAATTATCATGTTAATTGCCAATCCTCATTTGTAGTATACTTAATAGAATGTGGTTGCGGCTCCAGTATGTCGGACGCACTATACAGACCATGCATGCAAGACTGAACAAGCATCGCCAAAACATTAGGAATGGTTTTTTGTGACACAGCCTATCAAAGCATTTTTTTAACCAAGCACCAAAAAAATTTAGAATCTCTTTAACTATTATAGATTTTATACCAGACAATGCTTCTGATCGATATGGGAGCCTGATTAAAAGGGAAAGCTTTTGGATTTTTAAATTGGGGACTCTGGCGCCTGAGGGGTTAAATCTCACCATTGAAAAGGTTAACAGGTGATTTTTCTGTTTTAAATTGTTGTTTTATCATAGGTTGTTTTTATTCCCTGTTCTTATCTTGTTTTATCACGTTTTATACTTTTATCAGGTTTAGGGGCTTTATTTAATCTTTTTTTATATATACAGTATACAGTCTTGTTCATATTATGCTTTTATCATGTGACCTTATTGTTTTATTATGCAATTTGTTCTTATCATGTGACCTGCTGATTGTGAATTTCATTGGTTGCTATTTGTTTAAATACCCCTTCCTATTCTTCCTTAATAAACTTCCACCTGATGAAGACGGTTTAACCGTTGAAACGCGTTGTGGTTCAACACTAATATCCTTGTATTGGTCTTATTTCCTGCGCTCCTAGGAAAAATGCACAAATCCATAGTGTTTTCCATTCATGAACATTTGCCGTCTATCTCAGATATTATTAGTAGAGATGAGCAAATGTTTTTAAATTCAAATTTACCAAAATTGCTGAATTTTTCTCATGAATTTGCTTTGCAGTGAATCAGTTCACCATGAAAGGTAAGTACGGAAACCTCCAGTGGTCCTGACAAGTCTCCTAGGACTGTATTGAACCCTTCAATTCCTTTAATGTTAGCACAGCCTTGGTAATATCAAAGTGTCCTCAACATATACAGCTGTGACTGCGCCCTTAGCCTTAGAATACGTGAGTCTCATCTGAAATTCAGGCTTTGATTTTTTCACACGCAGATTCGGTCTTTCTGAAGAAAATGCTCATCTGAACAACCCTATTGAATAACATTGGTTCTAGTGCTGTTTGTGTGAAGTCCAAAAATACGGTCATGTGAACGAGCCCTTAATGTCCTCCTTGACTTTTAAGAGAGGAGAAAACTATTGAATGAGTGACTCTGCTGAAATCTGAATTTGGCAATTCACTAGAATTTGGCCGGGAAATTCAATTGGCTTTACAAAGTTACAGTATTTGATGTGAATCAAATGTTCCTTATAAACTGGAGTCTTTTTGGACTTCAGAGCACAGTAAACATGGGGAATAGAAAGCAATAATTGATACTCACAGTGCCGTTCACCTATCCTGCCACCACCACCTCAGTCCTCTGTCCGGTCCTCTGCATCATTCTGCCTCTTCTTTTCTCCAGCGCTGACTCCGTTCCTCTTCACTTCTACCAGGACTTTCGATACTGAGTACATGTCTGATATTGTAAGGTGCCCGAGTGAGGTAGTTGTGGACGAGCTGCTGCTTCTGCATGCCCCGGCACCCTACAGGAAAATTGTGTCCCATTCCCAGTGTGCTGGTAGGTGTGGGGGGCATCACACTCACTTGTGGGCCATAGGCCTTCACTGAATCCAGGCTTTCATCTTCTGGAACCGCCACACACAATCCAGGCGACACCAAATGCTTTTGAACAGTCAAACTTTTACTGAACAGTTCACAGTCCTTACAGTGGAGCATGTGGATAGGGCACAACAGGTTACAATCTTTCCCTTAGGTACCCAACATAACTTCAGCCCACTTGAGTATCCCATTTCTTGCTGTCTCCACTTCGTCTAGGGATCCCTCTCCACCAATGGCAGTGCACCAGGATTCCATGATCCTCCACCTTTGAGGATCCGTGTCCATCTTCTTCTGCAGGCCTGCAGGTGCGATGTGCCTGATGGCCCTGATGCCAATCTCGAGATCCAGAACCCGACAAATGGATGGAGCAGTTGTATGACAATCCACTGCCCCGACTGATAAGCCCTTGTTGGCCCTAGCAGCCTACTACATTTTAGCGCCACAAAGAACTTGAATAAATTCTAAACTACTTCTAATGGCACATAACCAGGAAGTCCCTCTCCTTTTATTAACACTATTCCCTTCCCATCTGTGGGCCTGTACCTAACATTAACTATTCCTTATCTATTTCCTATCTCCTACCGTATTTTACTAATAATCCTTGCTTCCTTTTATCTATAAACAATTATCTTTATACATTATCATGAGGTTTCCGTATTTGCCCCAATATTCTAGACATTACCATAACTGTTATGTTATGGTAGCTGAGGAGGCAGGAGCAAAAAACCACATAGGCAGCCTAACACCAGAGAGGTTGGAAACTAATAGGTTGCAGACCCCTAAACTAACCGCACAACTAGAAGCAGCCGTGGAGCGTACCTACGGTGGTCCTTGACGCCTTGGCACAACCGGAGAGATAGCTATCCCTGAAGATGGAAAAAGGAAAGCTAACTGCCCCGGAGTAGACCCCAAAAGAGTAGGAAGCCCCCAAACATATAATGGCGGTTAGACAAGATAAAAATACGAACACAGACAGAAAATAGATTGAGCAAACGCTGGGGCCCAAAACTGTCTAGATAGGACAGCACAGGAGAGAATACTTTCTACAACCCAGAAAAACCCTAGGAAAAACTCCAACACTTCTGAATCCAAAAAACTGAGACCACAGGGTCTCGACCACCTATATCAGATCTCTGGTGTGGACACGCAGCCACCCAGCAAAAAAATATCACAAGAACTGAGCAAAAGAACAAATACAAAAAAGGAACGGAGACCAGCCAAAGCCCCCATAGGGGACCCGGCTGAAGACAAAAAGCAATGCAGCAAAAAGCAAGGAATTCAAACCACAGTAAAAAAAACTGAAAGAGACTTATCTGAACGCAAGCAGGAGACAGCAGGAAAGCAAGCTGAATTCCAAACGAAACCAGGAAGCACAATTGATCACCGGCGAGTATCATGGGAGATCAGCTCATTTATATCAGGCCAGACAGTACCACCTGACACCCACTCGTTATCTGCGGGTGTAGGACTCTTGGTATTCAACATAGGTTCAATACCCTCAGCAACCACCAGAGGGAGCTTCAGCTCCGAAGTTGTCTCCAAAACGTTCACAATACATAACATATTACATAAGGATTGTACACATATCCATTAAATGCATAAAACGCATAACACTGTTCACACTACACATAAGCATACGTCGGTTGTCTTCAGAGTTAAGATGGAGTTAGACAGTCCACATCCTCACAATATCATGACGTCAAAGGCCAACTTGGCCCCGGAAGCCCCGGCATAGAGTAAAGAGGGCCTGATGGAACACAAGTCCAGACGTTGGGCTCTGGAGATGCACAGTTATTTAACCTCTTTCCTGACCCTCTATAATTCAGCAAAATTAATGGTCAAATGCCACAAACTGTATCGCAAAAGAAAAACTTGGATCCTGGAGAAAATTACTTTTTGGAACAATCAAGAAATTTGCTCATTTTCTGAGAAAACCTGAAAAAAAAGTTCCTGGGAAGTGATAACAACACCTTTGACTTTTTGTCCTGTTCTGATCTGCAGATCACTTTTTTTTTTTCAAAATTCATTAGGGATATTTTGTTTCAAGCAATCATAAACCAGAAAACATCTGTGTGGTATTAAATGGAACCTGTCACCATGTCAAAAGTGGCCAGTTTTTGCTCTTATTTTATTCCTGCAGCTCCCAACAATACTCTGTTTTTTGGGAGGTTTTTTTTTTTTTTTTATAAATCTGCTATATGGTTGTAGAGATACGGGTCTTTTTATTTAGTGTTTATTTTATGCTCTTTATTAAAGAGCATGGCTCACAGGATTCTCTGGGATGTGTCTCTAAGTTGGTCTACATACAGTCATGGCCAAAAGTGTTGTCAGCCTTGAAATTGTTCCAGAAACTGAAGTATTTCTGTTGGAATAATGCTTATTATTGTATATAATGCAACAACTACTATTTACTACGCAGGGGCGTAACTAGGAACGGCAGGGCCCCACAGCAAACTTCAAAATGGGGCCCCCCCGCCTCCATTTAAAAAAAATATATATATTTTTAAAAATCACTAATCGCAAACGGCGAATGGATTGAATAATCCAGTCGCCATTTGCAAATTTTTAGCCGCTTTGGCGACCATTTTGGTCGCCATCTGCAGCACTGTAAAGAGGCTTGCTGTTTTCGGGGCCCCATTAGAGGCCTGCTGTTTCCTGGGACCCTAGGCCCCTGATGGGGCCTGCTGTTTCCTGGGGCCTGCAGTTTCCTGGGGCCCTAGGCCCCTGATGGGGCCTGCAGTTTCCTGGGGCCCAAGGCCCTAATGGGGCCTGCAGTTTTCTTTGGAGCTAGGCCCCTAATGGGGCATGCTGCTTCCTTTGAACCTAGGCCCCTAATGGGGCCTGCTGCTTCCTTTGGACCTAGGCCCCTAATGGGGCCTGCTGTTTCCTAGGGCCCCATTAGGGGCCTGCTGCTTCCTGGGGCCTCTAATGTGGCCCGCTGTGTCCTGCCCCCCCCCCCCCCAAGCACACATGCGATTTGCACACTTGGTCATGTACCGACGAGCTGCTCTCCCTAATGCTCTCAATGTTCAGTGAAAAACTGAGAGAAGCAGGAGAGAAGCTCGTTGTCACAGGACCATAAGTATAAAAATCGCATATGAGTGAAGTGTCCATGTGATGACTACTGGAACCTGCAGAGCTGAATCCTGTCATTGCAGCTTCTGAATTCTCACAACGAATGCACTGCACACTTTTAGGATTCTCCATTACCGGTGGCAAGAGTACACGGTCATGTCAGCACAAGCATGTGATTTATATACTTCTGGCCACATTACGACTAGACGTGCCCGGCCTCGCTCCGTTCATTTTCATTGAGTGAGGCCACACATGTCTAGTCAGCATGTGACCGCATGTATGTAAATCACCGGCACGAGAGAATCCTAACAGCGTGCAGTGCGCACTGTGAGAATTCTGAAATTGACTAATTCTCATGTTTTTATTTATGTTAGGAGCATTAAAAGGGGTTCTCCAGGTTTGTGCTGAGTCTGCAGTCATTCTATGTGACACAGACCTGGAGAACCCCTTTAATGCTCCTAACAAATAAAGACATGAGAATTAGTCAATTTCACAAATAATATTTACATCCAGGTACCTTATAGATGACGCTGTCTCTGGAGTCGTTCTCCTTTTCTTCATCTTTCCAGATCCCATGATGAGTTTTCTCATCCACGGGCCGTCTCTGCAGACCTCCATCTTCTCCCGCTTTCTGCACCAACCTCCCCCACGATGCCCTTAAAGACAGAAGAGTCATTATAATGCCCCTAAATAAAAATATCTGCAATATACTGTCGCCTCACACTATTCTCCTCCCCTCCTCACACTGTCTCCTCTCACATCCCCCCTGTTCAGCATACTGTCTCCTCATATATTTACCCCCTCACTCTCTAAACTGTCTGCTCAACATACCCCTGACTCCCCATACTGTGTCTGCACACATCCCATCACCCTCACTCCCTATACTGTGTCTGCACAAATCCCATCACCCTCACTCCCCATACTGTGTCCACAAAACATTCACCCGTTCGCTCCCCATACTGTCTGCACCCATCCCCCATACTGTTTCCTCATTACATACTCTTCAGTACCCTCAAACCCCCCCCACACATTTTAAAAATGCCGCCATCGCCACTCCAAATCCCGCCACACAAAAAATAACTCCCCATCCCCACTCCAAACCCCCCCACACACATTAAATCCCCCCATCCCCACTCCAAACCCCCCACACATAAAATAACCCCCCTCGCCACTCAAATCCCCCACCAATAAAAATAACCCCCCCATCGCCACTCCAAATCCCCCACACAAAAAAATAACCCCCCATCGCCACTCCAAATCCCCCCACACAATAAAATAACCCCCATCGCCACTCCAAATCCCCCACACATAAAATAACCCCCCATCCCCACTCCAAATCCCCCACACAAAAAAATAACCCCCCATCGCCATTTCCAAATCCCCCCAACATAAAATAACCCCCCATCCCCACTCTAAATCCCCCCACACATAATGTATCCCCCATACCCACTCCAACCCCCCCCACACATAAAATAACCCCCCATCCCCACTCCAAACCCCCCACACATAAAAGAACCCCCATCCCCACTCCAAACCCCCCCACACATAAAAAAAACCCACATCCCCACTCTAAATCCCCCCCCACACATAATGTATCCCCATACCACACCAACCCCCCCCACACATAAAATAACCCCCCATCCCCACTCCAAACCCCCCCACACAAAAAAGAACCCCCATCCCCACTCCAAATCTTCCCCACACATAATGTATCCCACCATCCCCACTCCAAACCCCCCCACACATAAAAGAACCCCCCATCCCCACCCCAAAATCCCCCCCACACAAAAATGTAACCCCCCATCCCCACTCCAAACCCCCCCACACATATGATCCCCACTCCAAACCCCCCCACACATAAAAGAACCCCCATCACCACTCCAAACCCCCCACACATAAAAGAACCCCCACCCCCACTCCAAACCCCCCACACATAAAAGAACCCCCATCCCCACTCCCAAACCCCCCCACACATAATGTTCCCCCACTCCCCACTCCAAACCCCCCACACATAAAAGAACCCCCATCCCCACTCCAAATCCCCCCACAATAATGTATCCCCCATCCCCACTCCAAACCCCCCACACATAAAAGAACCCCCATCCCCACTCCAAATCCCCCCCACACATAATGTATCCCCCCCATCCCACTCCAAATCCTCCCACACATAAAAGAACCCCACCCCCACTCTAAACCCCCCCCCCCCCATACACACACACTCACACAGTATGTCCCCCTTTTTATCTTCTGTGGTATCTTCAACTCCATAATGGAGCACACTCACCACAAATCTTCACCCTTCTGGGCACCGCCGACGATGACGTCAGCAGCGGATCACATGACATGATCACGCTGCAGACGTCGCTCTGACCCGGCGGCAAGCTTCAATTGTACTGGCGTCTGTATAGACGCCAGTGCAATTGATTCCTGGGAGCCAGCACGCAGCAGCTTCCTGCCCGGCTGTCAGCATGACAGCCGGCACAGGGAACCGCCGACTCTCAGGCCATGGGCGGCGGAACACAGCCGCAGGGGAGACAGCTGCAGCAGGGACGGGCCCCCTGCTAGCCCGGGCCCTATGGCAGGCTGCTTCCCCTGCTTCCACGATAGTTCCGCCCTGTTACTTACGGTGTAATAGTGCTATATTGCAGTAAAGCATTTTTTTTTAAAAAAGAAAAGGAACCAGGAAGTTCCTGCTCACTGGTGTGAGAAAGCACACTTCACTTTCACTTTACAAGTGGCAGACAAGATGCTAGAACAAAGCATAAGAAATTCCTTAAGCTGTGTTATCTTTTTATTATAATAAAATATATTCCATATTAAACGGCTACACAGTACATAGATTAATCGGCTATCAAAAAATCCCCGAAAATTATTATAATTCCACGTTTTGTTTACACAGTTATTTTCTTTGGTGTATTGGACAACCCAAAAAATGAGGAGAAAAGGAATATGAATCATTTCACACAAAACCCTTCTCCCAATAGCAATTTTACGATCTTCCACGATTTCAACGATTTAGATCCGGACCATTGCTGGCCATTCAGAATTTCCCAGCCTTTTTACCATTAATTTTGATTGTTTCTTGAAGTATTTTGGGGTCATTGTTCCGCGGAAGACCCTGACCTAGGAGCAAACCCGCTTTCTGCACGAGACACATTGCGACCTAAAATTCTTGGTAATCACATTTTCTGTTCTTTGCACGCAAACACCCAGGGCAGAGGCAGAAAACAACCCCAAAACATAATTGAACCTCCACCAATTTGACTGTAGGACGGCTTTTTTTGTAGGCCCATCCATTTTTGGCAAACAAATAGAATTGCTGACCAAAAGCTCTTTCTTTATCGTCCCAAATGCTTTCCAAACCATTTTGGCTTCCTCGTACATTTTGAAAACTGCACCCAATTTTTTTAGACTCTTGTCAGCAAGTGGGGCCCGGGTTGCCAAGCGTTTCATTCAATTCAAAGCGACGGATAATTTGTGCGACATGATTCAGCCTGACCTGCAGGATACGAATTTCTTTGGAACTTGATTGGGACTGCATACATCACCCGACTTTCAGCGTGCAATTTTTCTTCAATTTTTCTGCCGTCCACATGCAAAGATTAACTACAAGCCTTGGGTTTTTTAAAATTTTTTCTTAAAATTTATGTTGCACACTGGGACAAAGGAACGAAATCTCTGGAGATGGACTTTAACTTAGATTATTGAATTTTTCAACAATTTTGTTCTCCAGCTTAGTGTGGTACACAGCCCCACATGCAAAGCCGAGTCAACTTTCCCCCTTTTATCTGGTTCAGGTGTGATTTTATATTGCAACAAATTTACTTGGCACGGGTGATATGAATGGCTCGCATGCTTGAAACAAAGTTGTTTGCCCACAATTTTTTGGAAAGGCCATCTTTTGTCCTGCCTATTTTTAGGGTTTTTGGGAAATTGTGTCCAATTTTGCCTTTTTCTCTCTTTTTTTTTGTGTTGTTCCAATACACACAAGGAAAAACACAATGGATAAAAAATATGTGTAATACAAAAATTTCCTCGGATAAATCTTCATTTTCTTGAACAATTTCAAGGGGCCAACAAAGATGGAAGATAGTAATAGAGGTAAAAAAACGAAGGCAGCGCATCCTTATAACTAGTTGAAAATGAAAAATTTATTTCAGACCCACGTCTGCCAGTTTCGCCCAACTGAGCCCCAGCCAATTTTTCATTTTTTAACATATGTTATAAGGGTGCTGCCTTCGTTTTTTACCAAATTTGGATGTGTGTAGCCCGGTGGTAGGCACACGTAGTCCCTGGAGAGGTATGGCGAGACAGGGCTTTAATGCCAATATGAATTCCTTACACACACAACACACCCTTAGGGTAGTGGAGTATACTCTGGGGAGTGGTCAAGAAGGTATTGTAGGGTGATTTTAGTCATGAGTCTATTCCTGTCTTCGGCATAAGGACGTTAAGTCGCTCTGGATACAGGAGAGAGTCTGTATCAAGGGGAAAAGGGCAGTTCTATCTCTCAGCTTGAAAGTGGAGTCTGGAAGTTGTTGGAAAACACCTTAGTCTGGTCAGAGCTGTGCACTCCTCGCAACATTGAAGGAAGGAACAAGTTGTAACCCAGAAAGTCTTCAGCATTCCGTTAGAGGACGGAAAACATACTGACGGCCCGCCTGTATAATGAGCATCTGTGGCAACGATGGAAGAAAAGGAAAAAGTGACTGCTCGACCCGGCTAGTAAGAGTGCTTATGTTACCAGCGGGAAAAAGGCGAAAGGCAAGTGATTTATAAATTTTGCTTAAGTTGCAAAGTCCCATTGTAACCGGTCACTGGGGGACCGAAGAGTCACTGTTGTTTCAGCCAGAGACAGGGAAAAAGGAATCTACCGGACCCTAGGTCGCGGCGACAACCCCTTATAGCATACTAGCTGAGCAGGGGGAGTAACTTTGGATTTGCAGGACCACGAAAGGATTCACTCCTTCACAAAGGTTAAACCTAAGCTGACTGGGAGGTACAGCAAGCATTGTGAATTAGAGGGCCCGTTCATGCTAGTTGCACCCCAAAATTGAGAAAAAGGCCCCAACTTGTCCAGCCCTGCCTCAAAATACACCCCGGGACAGCCCCCTGGGACCTGCCTTATCATCTTGCAAGTAAAGGTTGGAAAGAACCGACCGTTAACTGGTTCTTTAAAACCGCACTCGCCTCATACTCACTGACTTTAGGGACCATCCCACCTGTAGGGACCCGACTCTAGTGCCCCCATCCCCTCAAGTCTACAGACGCTGGATTAATTACCAAACCAAATGGCGTCACGAACTGTACATAACAATCCCCTGAAATATCCCCAACATACGCCAGACCGCCCGGGCCACAACGAGCCACAGCACCTGTGACAAGACCCCAAGACTTCTACGGGCTCGCCTGAGTACCCATTGCCCTGGTAACCCACATTTGGTGGCGGGCGACACAACAAACTTTGGGTCACGAACAGGAACGAAACTCGCGAAATGCAGCCCTGCGTGCCTAAGGACTTGTTTTTGAAAAAGGGACTTTTGCATTTTGGCGCCAAAAAACCCATTTTTGTCGCCATATTCCGCCCCAGGCGGGGAGAAGAAGGTGGGCGACCTTCGTGGCGTCAACCCCCCGTGGCGCGAAAAAATGCCTGCCCCTCAAAGTGCAACTACAACAGCGGTCCGCCCTACAGCAAAGGGGTCCCCCTCCCCACCTTCCCTGCGAGGAGGAGAGACCAAACCCACCTCCACGGAGGAACCGGATGTTCCGCAAAAAAAAGAAAGAATCTTCGGAACATGATGGAGGCAGGCGTCCACCGAGGGGGCAGCGGAGGAAGCCCCCCCCCCCCCCGCCAAGCGCCATCGGCACGGAGCCTTATGCCATCCGCCCTGCAACAGGGGTTGTTAGAGGTTCGGGGGAACCACTCCTAAAAAAGATGTTTCAACCTGGCCTGGAGGAATGAAGACGCCGCTGTCCTGCTGAAGTGGCAATTAAAACACGGCGCCCCTCCCCAACGAAACCCCCCCGATTCCAAAACCGAAAAGTCTGCTGCCCAAGGCGAAGGAGCAACCGGAGGGTGCCCCGAAAGTACCGTTCCCATCCCACTGGTGAAGCGGTGGATGCGGGGAGGGTTGAGGAGGAAAGCCAATCCCGGAACGCCCCCCGGCCAAGGGCCGCAGCAGATGATCGGTCCCCGGCAGGGACACCGGAGGGGTCCGCCGCACACCGAGGGATGGGACGAAATGGCCGCCGATGACGTCGCCACCCCGCCCCAGTGGGAGCAAAATGGCGGAGTCTGAGAAAAAGAGGCGCACAGGAAAAGAGCAGAAAACCAAAGGAACCGCCACGCAGTATGCCGAGCTATTGCTGACAAGGAACTGTCCGTCCACAAAGGAACCTTACGGAACCGGGGGCGGGGGTGTGGGCTGATTCCACTCCGGAAGGGCGGGGCTTTATCCGTGAACCGGGCCTTACCCAGGTCTTCTTTAGCAGGCGTGAGGGAATCTAACCGCCACAAGGCCAACCCGGAGGACTTGAAAACGGCGACAAGTCACCTATACGCGCATGGGGAATGAAGGGGTATCCCAAACCGCCAATGCCCGACCCGTCCAACGCGTATCGCCCATTACCGCAGCGTCCCCGTTTCCACTCAACAGCCCCGGCCGTCCCCAGCTCCCCCCTTTAAATCATCGCAACTAGCGACCCAAGTGCATCACGAATAAAGTCACCTCTTACGCCAATGCGACCCATCTAGAACGAAACCCCTAACGCGGCTAATCATTAACAGTAAATTGAGACGCAATCGGTGCATGGGGAGACTAAACCATTGCGCCCCAGGTTCGCACCAGAACTGCGCAACCCAGACCCGATCGCAGCACATGGATTGCTGGCGGGATCAAGGGCCATTGCTCGTTCCAAGCCCCCGGCGTGAAAATGAGTGGAAAAGTATTTGCAGAAAATGAATAAATAAGTAAAAATTTGGGAGACCCCATCATCAAACCACAAGTAAAAGCAAAAAGTTTAACATGTTTTTGAAAAAGTATTGCACAAGTTATTATAATGAATATAATTTAGTTATAAATGCCCGGGGGTAAGGGTAATTGATAGATGATAATTGAAAATTGAATATGATAAACAGTTGCACTTTGATAAGTATTTATTAGTTTTTCTTTACAAATACTTTTGAGGTTAAGGACTAGAAAAACCGGAATTTCTGACATGTTGCCTTCTGCCCACTTTGGTTTTAAAAAAACCATCCAAACTACCTCTGAAAAAAAAAACCCGTGGGTGTGGCAGGTAGGTCTGAAAGGGGGCTCCTGCACCCCCCCGGACCCACTTTTAAGGTTTTGGGCGGGCCCCACAAGAAAATTTAAATTTTTTTATTAATGACATTGATACATTTGTATTTTTTTTTTAAATTTTTTAACGTTAAGGGGGATCTCACCTCCCAAAAGGAAAAATGTTTTGTTTTTTGTATTTATAAATAAAATGTCTTTTGTTTTTCACACCCGGGGGGTGCGTCGTTTACCGGGGGAATTTTGGCCCCTGGTGGGGGGCACCGTATTCCCCGGAGAGTGTATGGCGAGACAGGGGGCTTAATCTATATCTTCCCCACAAACACTAACACACCCTTAGGGTAGGGAGATCTTGGGGGGGGTCAAAAGGATGTGTGGGGGTGATTTAGTCATGAGTCTAGTTCCTTCTTCGGGCTAAGGACTTTGGGGAGCCCCGGTCGGATACAGGAGAGGTCTTAAAAGAGGGGAAGGAGTCAGATTGTATCTAAAAAGTTGGGGGAAAATGATCTGGATAGGGTTTTTGGAATCACCAAAATCGGCAGGCTTTTTATCTCCCCAGATACATTAAGGGGAAAGGGAAAATTTGTAACCCAAAAACTTCAGCATTCCTGTCTAGAGGACGGTATCGGTACATACGTGCCCTGCCGTGAAAACTGGGCTCTTGTTTTGGGGAAAAGGAAAGAATGACGTCGCCCTTTTGGGTAGTAAGAGTGGGGGGTTAGTTACCAGCGTGGACAAGGCAAAGGCAGTGTTTAAAGATTTGTGCTTAACGGATTCAGAAGTCCGCACGTTGAACCGGCACTGGGGACCGAAATCACGTTGTTTCAGGCACAGAGACAGAAAACCCCCGGAATCTCCGGGCCCCCTAGGTCGGGCAGACAACCCCCCTTATGTCATACTAGCTGGGTCGGGGGAGGAAGACTTTGGAGTTCTGCGGCCACGAAAGGACACTCCTTAAGGGGAAGGCCCTAACCAAGCTGAGGGGGCAGGTACAGCAAGCATTCAAAGATTAAGGGCACTAGCTTCAGCTAGTTGCACCCCCAATTTTGGAATAAAGGACCCCTAAGTCCAGCCTGCCTCAAAAACATCTCCGGGATCAGCCCCCGGGACCTCCTTTCATTTGCAAAAAGGTGGGGAAAAGCGACCGTGTGGCTGTGTTTTTTAAAAACCGCACTCATTTTCATACCACATAGTTTTTGAGGGACCACCCACCGTGGGGGACCCGACATCTACGCCTCACCACCCCCTCAAAATCTACAGCAGCGCTGGTATTAATTCCCCGAACACTACAGGGGCGTCACAACTGTAAAAACAACCCCTGTAAATAATCCCCAACATACGCCAGCCCGCCCGGCCCACGACCGAGCCAAAACACCTGGAAAAACCCCAAATTTTTACGGGCTCGGCTCGAGACCCCATTCCCGGAACCCACAATTTTTGGGGCGGTCGACACAACAATTGGGGAACATTGGCTTCTTGCCAGGGGCTTTACCCAAAAAATAAAATTTGCGGTTCCTTTTTTTTTATTTGATAATAGAAAAAGAAGAAATAGTAGATAAAAGAAGAAAAAGATAGAAATAGAAGATAAAAAGATAGATAAAATATTCATGGGTTGGAAAAAATTTTTATATAACTAAGAGCAAAGACGGCTGTTTCATTTTATTTAAAGCCTGCCTTTTTTTGACTTTTTTTTAGGGGGCATCAGATGTCATATTACTCATCGGGGGATGGCATCGCAACCCGGGGGCGGTTCGGTCTCCTGATCTAGCGTGGCAGCTGTAAGAAAAACATGCTGTCCCACTCCTGTCAGGAAGCAACGGCAGTCCGATTTTTCAAGTATCCTCACAGAGTAATAGGGCCCGGCCCGACTGGCCCAAAAGTTGGGGATCTAATTTTTTAAGATCTAGAGAAAAAATCAGTTTAACCCCCAAGAAATGCAAAATTTAAAAACTTTAACTGTTTCCCAAAAATCGGAAGTACATGTTTATTTTTCGTAGCGAGGATGCGGAAAAAAAAGAAACACCAGAGCAGTTGGGAATTATAATTTTGCAGTACCCTGACAACCCCCAAAAACTAGAGGCGCCCGGGAGCTTCCTACTTGGTCCTAACCCTCTCACAGCCGAGAAACAATCACCTAAAATAGAAAGGGGAAAAACTACGCCCCGGGAGATCCCCAAAAACATAGAAACCCAAAAAATTAATGGGGGTTTTTACAAGAGGTTACTGACCAGACAGAAAATAGTAGAGAAAAAATTGGGGCCCTACTACCTAAATAGAAAAGGGGAGGAAGGGCATAAAAGAAACCCAAAAAACCCGAAAAGCACCCCAATCACTAATTTCAAAAAACCAATCACAAACCCCCCACCCAAAAAACAAAACAAAACAGACCACGAAAAAAATGGAAAAAAAAAAAAATACAAAAATCAGTGGCTGAACTAAACTGAGGGCAAAAACCCCCCCGGGGGGGGCCCAAAGGCCCCCCCCCAAAGTGCAACAAAAGCAAAAACAAACACAAAAAAAAAAAGAAAAAATTTTTTCTGTAGCAGGAGATGCAGACAACACAGCAGCTACAAAGAAACAGGTCAAGGATTTAGACCAAACAATTGATCCGGCAACCCCATAAGGGCCCCCTTAAAAAAAACCAGTCAGTAAAAACCCGATTCCCAATCCTCACAAAATTTTACTGGACGTCCTACCCCGTAACCCCCCGAGGGAGCCTTGCTCAGAACTCATTTCAATCCATTCAACAGCAGTGCGGAAGCAGCGTATCATCACCGCGTCCAAAACCGCGTTCAATCAATGCAAACAACCAATGCATATCTATTTGGAAATTTCTGTTGTGGAGACTAACCCCCAGCAAAATTGACATGCGTCTCGAAAATCTCCATGGTGAGTTCGGCAACGCAAAAAAAAAAATTACAGAAAAGACCGATGGTTTTAGCTCATCTCTTACTCCTTTTTTACTTTTCCCCCGAAATGTCATGCCTCATGTAGAATTGACAGCCTAGAAAATTATATAATTTATCAGGGGTCGAAGTATTCAGACCCCTTAAATTTTTACCTTTTTTCATTGCAGCCATTTGGTAAATGCAAAAAATTTTTTTTTTTTTTTATTAAAAAAAAATCTGCACCCCACTTTAAAAGAAAAAAAACAAAATGTAAAATTTTTGCCAATTTTTTAAAAAAAAAAACGAAAAACACATGGCAAAGTATGTTGAGCGATACGATACCGCAAGTATCGGGTACGGCCGATATTAGCCATCGACTTTCTTTCTTGTTCCCCTATTTCGTCTTTTTGGGGACCGGAATTGATTTGTCACTGTACTGTCATGTCCCTCGGTGGGTCTGTCAGGACACCCCCCTACCTGGCCCCAAGACCCGGCGTCACGGGCGGACTGCTTGTTTGGCCGCCTCTCTTTCCCCCCGGGGGTCCATGCAGTTTTTTTTTTGCGTAACTGCGTGACGCTGGGTAATCCCCGGCCTAAAGCAGCATCCCATGCGCCCCCCGGGGGGCAAACAGCGGCTGCGTCGCATGACGGTCTGCCCGCATTGCAAAATAGCAGAGCTGATCGCGGGACAGTCTTTTTTTTGACTGCTGGAATGGGATTTTTGTTGGTTTTTTTTTTTTTTCTTTTTTTTAAGGGGGTCATGGGTCGCAGAATGAGGTAAAAAAAATTAAAAAACTGTGTTGTCCTTTTATTTTTTTTTTAAAACTTTTTTCCTTTGTGTGTTTTTTTTTTTTTTTCATTTAAAA
>JARQOD010000006.1:421717141-421836290 GCA_033576555.1 Oophaga sylvatica | reverse complement strand
TTTACTGGGTGGGAATGCGAAGTTCTATCGAGAAATGGTGTAAAAACTGTGCGTCCTGTAGTCTCCGAAGAAAAGACTACAGTAGCCAGAAAGCACCCCTGCAGCCCATCAAGACGACTCGTCCCTTGGAGATCGTGGCCTTGGACCATGTAAAGTTGTCACCAAGCAGGACAGGATACTCATATGCCCTGACAATGGTGGATCACTACTCCAGGTTCCTGGTGGTCGCCCCTGTCAAAGATCTGACAGCTGAAACAGCAGCAAAGACGTTTCAGGCATGTTTCTGTAGACCCCATGGATATCCAGAGCAAGTGTTAACTGATCAAGGTCCTGCCTTTGAAGCCGAGTTGTTTAAGGAATTCTGTCACTTGTACGGGTGTAAGAAGATAAGAACCACACCGTACCACCCCCAAACCAATGGTCTCTGTGAGAAGATGAATCACATAGTCATTGATCTGCTGAAGACGGTACCACTTAAGGAGAGGAATAGGTGGCCAGACTTACTACCTGACCTGGTAGATTTGTACAATCACATACCGGTGAGTTCCACCAACTGCACTCCAGCCTACCTTATGCGAGCAAGACCAGGAAAGCTGCCCATGGATTTGGAACTTGGTGTTGTAGAACCAGAGGCTGATGTTACTACTGAAGATTGGGACACAAACAGACAAGAACAGTACAGGAGAGTACAAGCCTGCGTGGAAGATAGTCTCAATAAATTAAGGGAAAAGCAAGAGGAGAACTACAACAAAAGTGAGCCAGCTAAGCCTTTTATGCCTGGAGAACTTGTGCTAAAAAGAAAACGAAGAATGCACAAATTGGATGATCAGTGGGAACAAGAGCCATATGTCGTGCAAAATTCCAAATTTGACAACAGGAAAACCTGTACCATTAGCAAAGATGGAGGAAAAACGACCACCACGGTATCCAGAGATCACCTAAAACTGTGTCCAGACATGTTAAAACTTCCCGAGGAAGAACTTGTTAAGGAAAAAGAGAAATCAGGTGAAGTCATACACACGGACCTAGGAGATTTTCCTGCAGATTGGCCTTGTATCGGAGACGCTGTGATTATTCCAGTACTTCAATTTTACCAACCACAAGAAGCGCTTCAACGTCCCGTTGAGCCAGTTGCCGCAGCAGAAGAAATAGTTCAAGAAGAACCTGCTCCTGTAGCATCTCCAGAAGTAATATCTCAAAGAATGGAATCTCAAAATGTGGAACCTTCAGATGTTGGGTCTCAGGTAGAAGAATCCCCTGGCGGACCAGAACCGCATCGCCCAGTCGCTAGTATGCTTGTCAGATCCCTAGAGAGGTGGAGGCGGATTTACAGTTTGCCAGCACGCAGCACAGATAGGCTAGATGCTACTATACCTGACACCACACCACGTAGGTCAGTACGTACAACGAAAGGAAGGTTACCTGTTAGGTACCAAGAGTAGTCCTAACAAATTAATATAGTATGACCCAGACAGGGTTTACTTAATTGTACAAAGTTATGAAGAGAATTGCACTTTAATGAGAATGTTATATGTGAAATGCTGTTTTGAAGGACTGTGTGCTGAGGACTCTTGCAGCACAGAACTTTAGTTGTAAATAGTTAGCACCTCGGTGCCCCATCTTGGCTTTACATAAAGCCATACTACCTCAGAAGAAAAACCCGTATGGTGTGGCCTTGAGTGAGGTCTGCAGCAACGAAGTCCTGCAGCCCACCCAGGACCCACGTGGGAGGTTTGGTGCAGGTCCTCCACAAGAATATTGTATTTATTTGCACTGAGAAAGTATACTTGATATTTTTCTATTTGCAATTTGTACACAATGTAACGTTAAAGTGTCCTTACCTCCCGCAGGGGAAGAGTTATGTTGTTGATGTTATGATAAAAATTGTTTTTCCTTTTTCAGCCCGGGAGTGCTGAATATAACTAGGGGGGGATGTGTAGCCCAGCTGCGCTAGGTGCCACATTGTCCTGGAGGATGCACGGAAAGATAATTCACAAATACCTGATAAGCACACAACACTTGACATTTTTCCTGGTTCCACCAGAGGGAGCCCTTGAGACAGCAGTGAGTAAAAGACAATCTAGCTGAAAGTGACTAGTTGTTGGTGTTACCTCAGGAGAGCAGACACGACATCTTGGAGCACGGAGTTACTTCAGGGGGAAGCTGACGTCTACTGCTGCCTGTGCTCATATTAAGGTGTGCGTAGGACGACAGGCGAGTGGTGACCAAAGGGAAAGAGTGACCGAGGTGATATAGCAACTATAGCTGCCTCCACTCTATACAACCGGACACCGGGTCCGAAGCTTGCTAGAACCTTCACGGCTAGTGGGAGAAAACCGGAATCCCTGCTGGACTTCAGGTCGCAGAGGGGCCCTTCAGTGCTGATACGTAACCAGGGTTAGGAAGACGGGAGTCTGGCAGGTACCGCCATAGAGACACTGTTCTGTCCACAAAAAGACCTCATCACAAGATCAGCCGGGCATAGAAAGGAGAAGGAGTTAAACTTAGCTTCATGCAGGTTGGAAACTCACAAACATTAAAGAGAAAGGAGGCCTTAAACCTACACAGTGATTACCTGGATGTGCATCCTCCACCCTGAGCAGCTTCCCGGGACATACCTGCAAAATACCACCAGTAAAGGTATGGAAAGAGACTGACTTGTGTGTGTCTGACTTATTGCCTGCACCCTGCACCGCCATTTACTTAGAGGGACTAGTCTTACCTGTGGAAGACTTAACATCTTGCTGCCCAGTAACAACCCCTCTGAGGATTTACCCTGCAGCGCTGGTCATCCTGATCAGAAACCACAGGTGGCGTCACGAACTATTACTACAATCCCCTGTAAATATCCCCCATTGAATGAGCGCCCAGGGCAACGGACCGAGCTGTGCTACTTGTGACATTCCCCATAGACTTCAATGGGCTCGGTGCCAAGTTCCCCATAACCCTGGTACCGTGAGCGACTCAGTGTTATATAACACTAGCAGATAGGTAGATGTTTAAATCTGTTTAAAGTGCACTGGTGCTAATATGCATTATCAGAGCTGTAATGTATCTCTGTATTATTGCATTATCAGAACTGTGATATAGCTCTGTATTATATCAGATGTCAGAGAATAATAAGTAAATATTATTTTTTTCTATCGCCCCATCTGTGGAATCATTTGTCCAGGCTACTATACAGGAGATTTTCTTTGGTGGAGCCTTATTATTCTCTGACATGATTTACCTCTCTCACGATTGCTCAGATTGGCTGGACGGCCTTGGTCTAGGAAGACTTCTGGTGGTCCCAAACTTCTTCCATTTAAGGATTATGGAGGTCACTGTGCTCTTAGGAACCTTGAGTACTGCAGAAATTCTTTTGTAACCTAGGCCAGATCTGTGCCTTGCCAAAATTCTGTCTCTGAGCTCCTTGGCCAGTTCCTTTGACCTCATGATTCTCATTTGGTCTGACATGCACTGTGAGCTGTGAGGTCTTATATGGACAGGTGTGTGCCTTTACAAATCAAGTCCTATCAGTTTAATTAAACACAGCTCCAATGAAGGAGTAGAACCAGGAAATGGACAGCATGTGACTTAAATATCTGTGTCTGAGCAAAGAGTCTGAATACTTATGACCATGTTTTATTTCAGGGTTTTTTTTTACTAAATTTACAAAAATTTCTACATTTCTGGTTTTTATCAGTCAAGATGGGGTGCAGAGTGTACATTAATGGAGAAAAAAATGAACTTTTTTGCATTTACCAAATGGCTGCAATGAAACAAAGAGTGAAAAATGTAAAGGGGTTTGAATACTTTCCAAACCCACTGTACATATAATATATATATAATATAATATATATCTATCAGGTCAGGCTGTGAGGGAGCCGAGCTTCAGAGACTACACCGCTAGTCTCTGAAGCAGCTCTGGCAGCATTAATTCATTCAGCAGTAATTTACAGCCGGGACTGTCGCATCTTGGCACCGTCCTGGTTGGAAACTGTATATATCCCAGATATGGATTACAGCGTGGGACATAACACGGAGAGGTATGGTATATTGCTGGTTTATTATTTTATTTTTATTACAGGAGATCGAGGGCTTTGGGGAATTAAGTGATTTTGTAAGTATGGTTTAATTTAGAATAATAAAGGAATCTGTGTCTTTATTTCAGTAAAATAATTTTTTTCAGGGTCTCTGTGTTTTTTTAAAATTTGACTATGGATTAGTAATAAGGGCGTCTTATTAACGCCTCCCATTACTAACCCCAACTATTACCACATATGCCACCGCTACAGGGCAGTGGGAAGAGCAAAGCTATGAGCCAGAATTGGTGCATCTTATAGATACGCCTTTTCTGGGGGTGCTGGGAGCTGATATTAGCCAGGGGGCCAGTATTCATGGCCCCTTCCTAGGCTAATAATATCAGCCCTCAGCTGTCTGCATAGCCATTGCTGGCTATAAATTATAGGGGGACCCCATGCCATTTTTTTTCATGAAATAATAATTATTTAAATACATGTCCAGAATTTTGCACACACATTATACTAATTGTATTTGTCACTGACATGTATATTTACATATGTATATATATTATATATATATTATATGTGTGTGTATATATATATATTCTATATACTGTATATTACATATATACAGTATATTATATGTGTGTGCATATACAGTATATATATTATATATATTTATTATATATAAGTATTATATGTATATAATTTAAATTCAATATATATATATTATATATATATATTTATATGTATCTGTGTGTGTCACTGTAATCTATATATATATATATATATACACTGCTCAAAAAAATAAAAGGAACACTGAATGAAATATTCCAGTTGCAAATCTTTATTCATTACATAGTGGAATGCGTTGAGAAGAATAAGACATATCCCATGGAGATCTGGATTTGGAATGATACTCAAAATCAAAGTGGAAAATTAAATTATCGACTGATCCAACTTCAGTGGAAATGCCTGAAGACAGGGAAATGTTACTCAGTAGTGTGTGTGTGACCTCCATGTGCCTGTATGACCTCCCTACAATGCCTGGGCATGGTCATGATGAGGTGGCGGATGTTCTCCTGAGAGATCTCCTCCCAGACCTGGACTAAAGCATCCGCCAGCTCCTGGACAGTCTGTGGTGCATCTGGTGGATGGAGCGAGACATGTTGTCCCAGATATGCTCTATCGGATTCAGGTCTGGGGAACGTACGGGCCAGTCCATAGCTTCAATGCCCTCATCTTGCAGGAACTGCTGACACATTCCAGCCACATGAGGTCTGGCATTGTCCTGCATTAGGATGAACCCAGGGCCAACCGCACCAGCATATGGTCTCACAAGGGGTCTGAGGATTTTATCTCGGTACCTAATGGCAGTCAGGCTACCTCTGGCGAGCACATGGAGGACTGTGCGGCCCTCCAAAGAAATGCCACCCCACACTATTACTGACCCACTGCCAAACCGGTCATGCTGAAGGATGTTGCAGGCAGCAGATCGCTCTCCACGGCATCTCCAGACTCTGTCACGTCTGTCACATGTGCTCAATGTGAACCTGTAAGAGTCTGAAGCACAGGAAGAGTCGGAAGGGGTTACCTCCTCTGCTCCATGTATGGAACCATGGAGCTGTTCAGCAGGTTTCCTAGGGGGGGACATTTTCAGACCGGGACAGGAAGCGAGACAGACTGAGGGCGGGAAAGCTTTGCACGCAGAGCCGAGGGGAGTGTGTGTGGCAGACAGAGCAGGAGACAGCTACACGCAAGGAGGAGAGAGAGCTCCCTGCCAGAGAGCTAAGACAGAAAGACGGGACATACTTACTGCTGACTGTGAGTACGTGGATGCAGAGTTCCCAGAGATTAGAACAAGACTCCTTCTTGACTGAGCGAGAACGGAGACCCGCTCGAATAGTTGCGGTGGCCGCGGTGACAGGTCAGAGCCCTCATTCCAACAGAGAAGCTTAACAAAAGACTGAGCATTGTTCCGGCGGAGAGACTGTTCGTTTTGAAGCAGAGACTTGGAGTAGGGGAGACTCAGTTGTCCCAGTCTCCCCCTGCCTCCCACAATCCTTGACAACCTGGTTACCATCCTACAGAGACTACAGCGTTCACAGAGACTACAAGTGCTGCTGCTGTTGACGCCTACATTGGAGAGGACGACCCGGCGAGGGAAAGATTTCTTCAGACTGATAAGTTTACCGAAACTCCCGTTAATTATTGTTATCCTGCTCGACTGTTTGATTATTCGTTCTAGTTTTCATATGCTGATTAATACACTGTTATATCAGTTTAATCCTATTTTCTCCCTGCGAGGAGAATCTTATCCTTGTAAATAAATCCTTCACTGTTGATCTGACTCTGTTCCGTGGTGAGGTGACATACCCGGCACCTGCACTTTATTACAAACCTGCTTTCATCTGTGAAGAGCACAGGGTGTCAGTGGTGAATTTGCCAATCCTGGTGTTCTGTGGCAAATGCCAAGTGTCCTGCACGGTGTTGGACTGTGAGCACAACCCCCACTGTGGATGTCGGGCCCTCAGACCATTCTCATGCAGTCGGTTTCTAACCGTTTGTGCAGACACATGCACATTTGTGGCCTGCTGGAGGTCATTTTGCAGGGCTCTGGCAGTGCTCCTCCTGTTCCTTCTTGCACAAAGGCGGAGGTAGAGGTCCTGCTGCTGAGTTGCTGCCCTCCTATGGCCCCCTCCACGTCTCCTGGTGTACTGGCCTGTCTCCTGGTAGTGTCTTCAGGCTCTGGACACTACGCTGACAGACACAGCAAACCTTCTTGCCACAGCTCGCATTGATATGCCATCCTGGATGAGCTGCACTACCTGAGCCACTTGTGTGTGTTGTAGAGTCCGTCTCATGCTACCACGAGTGTGAAAGCACAACCAACATTCAAAAGTGACCAAAACATCAGCCAGAAAGCATTGGTACTGAGATGTGGTCTGTGGTCCCCACCTGCAGAACCACTCCTTTATTGAGTGTCTTCATAATTGCCAATAATTTCCATCTGTTGTCTATTCCATTTGCACAACAGCATGTGAAATTGATTGTCAATCAGTGTTGCTTCCTAAGTGGACAGTTTGATTTCACAGAAGTTTGATTTATTTGGAGTTATATTCTGTTGTTTAAGTGTTCCCTTTATTTTTTGAGCAGTGTATATATATATAACATATATATATATATATATTAATATATATATATATGTATTCTATGTGTATATATCTATTGTTTTGTAAGCTGTCAGTGTGATTTCACAGTAGCCGCACATGAATTGCTTTATTTTCAAAGGACACTGGTGCGTTAAAATCGGACAACACTTGCATGGTGCGATTGCTGTGCATTTTTTTTTCTCGCACCCATTGACTTGTATAGGCGAGTCTTGTTCGAGATACGCAGCAATACGCAATATGCAGCGATTTTTTTCTCAGTCCGATTTCAGCTGAGAAAAAAATTGCAGATGAGATGTCACCCATTAAATAACATTGGTCCGAGTGCAATCCGATTTTTTATTCGGATTGCACGCGTCCGGATTTCTCGCAGATGAGTATGAGCCCTTATTGTGGCATGCCATTAGTAGTATTACTGCTTGGACAGCAGGTGACAGTGGTGCTTTATCAGCTGCTAGAGGCTCCCCAATTCTTAAGTTTGGTGTGTTTTCTTTTTTTTCTTTTACACTAAACCATTCATGGACATTTTTTCTTTTATCGCACATTTTAGTACAAACTGTTATTAACTTTTGACAATCTTTTCAACCCCAATCATTTCACTCAAAATATGGCATGAGGCTGCAGTATACGTGTGGCATGTCTGGTTAGGAAATTGGACTGGTAAAACAGGTGTCGAAAAACAGACATGCAAAGTTAAATGTGTACACTTTTAAAACACCTGGGCTGGGGCCAGTTCTGTTATCTCCCCGCTGCTTCGGGCACTTTTCTCCTGTCTCTCCCTACTTTCCAGGTCAAGAGGTTGGTCCGGCTCACTAATTCTTCCCCTGGGAACAGGGGATGCAGCCTTGTCAGTTCCGGACTCGGCACGCAGGTACCCGCGGTCTGGTCATCCCCCTTACACCTGCACCCTCTCATCAGATCTGGACCCTCCTACATTGTGCCAGCAGCCTGCTTTGACAGTAGGACCCTTACTACACCTGCTCATAAGAGCTAGGCCCTCCTACATTGTGCCAGTAGCCTGCTCTGACATTAGGACCCTTCCTGCACCCGTTCATCAGAGCTGGGTATGTTTCGACCCGCCACCACAATTGTGGGTTACCAGGGCAATGGGGTACTCAGAGCCGAGCCCGTAGAAGTCTATGGGGATTTTGTCACAGGTAGCTGTGGCTCGGTCTGTGGCCCGGGCGGTCTGGCGTATGTTGGGGATATATTTACAGGGGATTGATTATGTACAGTTCGTGACGCCACCTGTAGTGTTCTGGTAATTAGTACCAGCGCTGCTGTAGATCTCTGAGGGGATGGTGAGGCAGCTAGATGTCGGGTCCCCTACAGGTGGGACTGGTCCCTCAAAGTCTATGTGAATTGTGAAGTCGAGTGCAGATAAAGAACACAGTCTCACCCGGTCAGCGTCTTTCCATACCTTTACTTGCAAGATGATAAGGCAGGTCCCAGGGAGGCTGATCCAAGGAGAGTGTATCTTGAGACGGCAGCTGGACAAGTTAGGGGCCTCCTTTAACTCCAATAAAACGATGAGTACAACCAGCCTGAAGCGTAGTTCCCTCAAATCTCCAGCTAATCTTAGCTGTACCTGCCCAGTCAGCTTAGTGTTAGGGGCCTTCCTGTGAAGGAGCTGAATTCTTATTTGGTCCTGCAGAACTCCAAAGTCTTCACTCCCCCTGACCCCAGTTACGTACTGACTATAAGGGGCTTGTCTGCCGCGACCTAGGGTCCGGTAGATTCCTGGTTTTCCTGTCACCGTGCCTGAAACAACAGTGACCCTTCGGTCCCCAGTGACCGGGTGCAATGTGCTGGACTTCTGCAATCCTGTAGCACTAATTCTATAATCCACTTGCCTTTCGCCTTGTCCACGCTGGTAACATAAGCACTCTTACTAGCCAAGGGTCGAGCAGTCACTTCTTTCCTTTTCCTTCCTATGAAGTTAGCCACAGATGCTCAGTTATCACAGGCAGGAGCACGTCTCTGAACCTGATACCGTCCTTTAGACAGGGATGCTGAAGACTTTCCGTGCTATTACTTCTCCTTTCTTCAGTAGGTGCTGAGAGGGTGATACAGCTCTGACCAGACTAAGGTGTATTCCAAACACCTATACCAGACTCCACTATATGAACTGGTGATGAAGCAGGCTAGACTCTTTCCTCCAAACGTCTTCTCACAGATGTCTAGACTCTACTCCACACGTCCTCACTGCCCGAAGACAGGAACTAGACTGACTACAATCACTCCAACACCTACTACCTTGACCACTCCCTCTAGAGTATCCTCCACTACCCTAGGGGTGTGTCTAGTGTGTGTAGAGTGAATGGATATTTAGCATTAAACTGCCGTCTCGCCATACACTCTCCAGGGTACTGCGTGTGCCTACCACCAGGGCTACACATTCCCTCATGGTAAATGACAGCACTCCCGGGCTGTAAAATACAAAAGACATTTTGTTTATGCAATAACATTTAACAATAACATCTTCCCATCCGGGAGGTAAGAATATCTTGAACGTTACAAACTTTATAGAAAAATACAAATATCAATTAGCATTCAATAAATATACAAGATACTTGTGAAGGACCCGCACCAAACCTTCAACGTGGGTCCTGGGTGGGCTGCAGGACGTCCAATTGCAGACCTCACTCAGTGCCACACCATACGGGTTTTGTTTTCAGAGGTAGTTACGCCAAAGTTGTAATGGTTTATGTAAAACCAAGATAGGGCACCGAAGCGCAACTATGTACAAGAAAGTTCTGGGTTAGCATAGTCCTTAACCTCAAAAGTCCATTTGTAAAGGAAGACATATCATATTAAACCACATTATCAAAGTGCAACTGTTTATCATTTATCAATTACCAATTACCCAGCCGGGCATTCTATAATTAGAAATATATATTCACTATATATAACCTGTGCAAAACTTTTTCAAAAACATTTTAAACTTTCTGCTTTCTACTTGTGGTAGATCCGATAGGGATCTCACCAACCTTTACTATTTATTCATTTTCTGCAAATACATTTTCCACTACATTTTCCACCCCGGGGGCTGGAACAACGCAATGGGCCCTTGATCCCAGGACCAGCAAATCATGTGCTGCGATCAGGGTCTGGGTTGCGACAGTTCTGATGCGAACCTCCAGGGGCGCAACTGGTACAGTCTCTCCACATGACACCGATTGCGTCTCAATTACTGTTAGCGATATGGACCGCGTTAGGGATTGCGATCGAGACTGCGTCGCACGTTGCGATGAAGAGGTGACTTTAATTCGTGATGCACTCTGGGTCGCTAGTTGCGATGACTTTGAAGGGGGCGATGCTGGGGCACGGCCGGATGCTGCTGGAGCTGGAAACGGGGACGCTGCGGTAATGGTGACGATACCTGCGTCTGGGACGGGGTCGCGGACGATGGCGACGTTCAGGGCATACCACCCCTTCATTCCCCAATGCCGCGTATAGGTGACTATATCTCCGTTCACTAAGTCCCTCCCGGGATGACCTTGCGGCAGGTGAGATTCCACGTCACGCCTGCTGACAAAGACCGCTGGGTAGAGGCCCGGTTCACGGATAAAGCCCCAGCCCTTCCGGAGCTGGAACTCAGTCACACACCCCCGCCGCCGCGGTTCCCGTAAGGTACCTTTGTCGCGACGGACAGTCTCCTTGTCGGCAATCAGCTCGGCATATTGTCGCTGGCGGTTCCTCTGAGCCTCCCGCTCTTCCTCCTGCTGGCGCCTCTTCGTCTCCTCACGACTCTGCCATTCTTGCTCCCACTGGGCGGTGTAGGCAACGTCATCCAGGCGCGCCATTTCATCCCAGTCCACGTCTGGTAGTGACGGACAGGACCCCTCCGGTGTCCCTGCCGGGGACCGATAATCTGCTGCGGCCTCTTGGCCGGGCGGGCGTTCCGGGATTGGCTGTACCTCCTCAACCTCCTCCGCTTCCACCGCTTCACCAGTGGGATCGGGAACGGTACTTTCGGGGCAGCCTCCGGTTGCTCCTTCGCCTTAGGCAGCAGACTTTTCGGTTTTTGGAATCGTGGGGGTTCGTTGAGGGGAGAGGACGCCGTGTTCGTCATTTGCCACTTCAGCAGGTTACATCGGCGTCTCTCTATCTCCTCCAGTCCAGGTTGGAACATCTTCTTTAGGCGTGAGTTCTCCTCCTGAACCTCTAACAACGCCTGTTGCAGGTGCAGGATTGCATAAGTCTCCGATGCCGATGGCAGCTTGGCGGGGGCACGGGGCCTGCCTTCCTCCGCTGCCCCGCTCGGCTGCACACGTCCTGCCTCCATCATGTTCCAGAAGATTCTTTCTTCTTTCTGCGGAGACATCCGGTCTCTTCCGTGGAGGTGGGGTTTGCGTCTCCTCCTCCTCGCAGGGAAGGTGAAGAGGAGGCGGACCTCCTTTGCTGTAGGGCAGGACCGCATGTTGTAATAGCACTTTGAAAGGGCAGGCATTTTCTTCGCGCCACAGGGGGGTAGACGCCCACGAAGGTACGCCCACCTTCTTCTCCAGCGCCTGAGGGCGCGAATATGGCGACAAAAATGGCGATTTTGGCGCCAAAAGTGCAAACAGTCCTTTTCACAAAAACAAGTCCTTAGGCACACAAGGCTCGCAATTTCGCGAGTTTCGTATCCTGTTCGTGACGCCAAGTTGTTTCGACCCGCCACCACAATTGTGGGTTACCAGGGCAATGGGGTACTCAGAGCCGAGCCCGTAGAAGTCTATGGGGATTTTGTCACAGGTAGCTGTGGCTCGGTCTGTGGCCCGGGCGGTCTGGCGTATGTTGGGGATATATTTACAGGGGATTGATTATGTACAGTTCGTGACGCCACCTGTAGTGTTCTGGTAATTAGTACCAGCGCTGCTGTAGATCTCTGAGGGGATGGTGAGGCAGCTAGATGTCGGGTCCCCTACAGGTGGGACTGGTCCCTCAAAGTCTATGTGAATTGTGAAGTCGAGTGCAGATAAAGAACACAGTCTCACCCGGTCAGCGTCTTTCCATACCTTTACTTGCAAGATGATAAGGCAGGTCCCAGGGAGGCTGATCCAAGGAGAGTGTATCTTGAGACGGCAGCTGGACAAGTTAGGGGCCTCCTTTAACTCCAATAAAACGATGAGTACAACCAGCCTGAAGCGTAGTTCCCTCAAATCTCCAGCTAATCTTAGCTGTACCTGCCCAGTCAGCTTAGTGTTAGGGGCCTTCCTGTGAAGGAGCTGAATTCTTATTTGGTCCTGCAGAACTCCAAAGTCTTCACTCCCCCTGACCCCAGTTACGTACTGACTATAAGGGGCTTGTCTGCCGCGACCTAGGGTCCGGTAGATTCCTGGTTTTCCTGTCACCGTGCCTGAAACAACAGTGACCCTTCGGTCCCCAGTGACCGGGTGCAATGTGCTGGACTTCTGCAATCCTGTAGCACTAATTCTATAATCCACTTGCCTTTCGCCTTGTCCACGCTGGTAACATAAGCACTCTTACTAGCCAAGGGTCGAGCAGTCACTTCTTTCCTTTTCCTTCCTATGAAGTTAGCCACAGATGCTCAGTTATCACAGGCAGGAGCACGTCTCTGAACCTGATACCGTCCTTTAGACAGGGATGCTGAAGACTTTCCGTGCTATTACTTCTCCTTTCTTCAGTAGGTGCTGAGAGGGTGATACAGCTCTGACCAGACTAAGGTGTATTCCAAACACCTATACCAGACTCCACTATATGAACTGGTGATGAAGCAGGCTAGACTCTTTCCTCCAAACGTCTTCTCACAGATGTCTAGACTCTACTCCACACGTCCTCACTGCCCGAAGACAGGAACTAGACTGACTACAATCACTCCAACACCTACTACCTTGACCACTCCCTCTAGAGTATCCTCCACTACCCTAGGGGTGTGTCTAGTGTGTGTAGAGTGAATGGATATTTAGCATTAAACTGCCGTCTCGCCATACACTCTCCAGGGTACTGCGTGTGCCTACCACCAGGGCTACACAGGTACTCTTACATTAAGCAAGTAGCCCCCTCTGACAGTAGGACCCTTCCCATGCACACTAATCAGATCTGGGCACTCCTACATTGTGCCAGCAGCCCACTCTGACAGTATGACCCTTCCTTCTCCCTCTCATCAGAGCTGGACCCTACTATATTGTGCTAGCAGGCTGCTCTGACAGTAAGACCCTTCTTGCACCCACTCATCAGAGCTGGGTATTCCTACATTGGGCCAGCAGCCAGTTCTGAAAGTATGACCCTTCCTTCACCCTCTTATCAGAGCTGGACCCTACTTTATTGTGCTAGCAGGCCGCTCTAACAGTAAGAACCCTTTTTGCACCCGCTCATCAGAGATGTGGCCGAAGATGAGGTCTTAAAGGGGAGACCAGTTATGTCTTGCAGCCCACCCAAGACCAACGTTGGAAGTTTTGAGCGGGTCCTCCACACAGTATAAGGACATTAGAAGATACCCCGGCTGGGATAGTATCTGCCAACTACCTCAAATGATGACAGCTTTTGATTATACCTAATAAAAATGTTATTATGCTTGTAATATTATGCCTAATGTAAAGTACAAATTGTTTTATAGTGAAAAGTTATTGAATAATATTTGTAGATGTAGGAAATGATAGATATTGGTAGCAGGTACCACTTGATATGTAGAAAGATTGTTATGTAGGAACTGAAAGCACTTTTTGTAAAATATGTTATGAGAGTAGTAATGTCTATTAGCAGATAGGAAGACATTATTACAGGGACAAGATGTCCAGATCAGGTGGCAAACCTCTTAGCAACGATTGCTACCCAAAGAGTCTAAGGAAAAGAGCAAGTGTAAATATAGTGATAGTACTTCTACAGGGATAGTGAGCCCTGTCCTGGTAGCGAACTCCAGTTTTAACAGTTGCTACCAGTAGCACTTTAGAATAGATAATGTAAGATAATGTTATTATGTAACGTTAAAAGCTAAAATGCCTCCCGTAAAGGGAAGTTGTGTTTTGAACATTTTCTACCTGTTAATATGCATATTCAAAAAGATTTTTGTATGCTTCCCTGTAACCTCACTTACTCTGTTTCAGCCCGCGGACGTGCTGCGTTTAACAGGGGGGTATGTGGCACCCCTGAGGGTCCAGTCGCCACAGAGGTACTGCACCCCAACCAGGAGTGTGGTATCCCACCTTTCAAGTAAGATGGAGACACCTGGCTGGCTCTGACACAACACTACATCCATCTCACACACTAGCAGCAGTTTCTGTCTAATTCCTGCTGGCTAGGAAAGGGTGTTAGAAGGTGGGTGGAACTGGAAGGTTAGAGCGGGAGAATAGAGGGAAGTAAAAGAGAGTCTTCCCGTAGGGGAAGAAGGGGAAAGACGTGCATAGACAACCTTCCCATTGGGGAAGGAGGGAAGAGATAGAACCGTGCAGCAGGCTCCTAGTCTGGAGGAGCTGCTGAACAGACAGAAAGACAGAAGGAAGCTCCCTGAAGAGGAAGGGGATTTCTCAGAGGCACGGCTGAGCAGAGGCTACCCATGGGGCTCGTTCCAGGCAGACGGACGTTAGCTGGGAGAATCCAGGTCGCAAAAGGGTCTCGGCCCCTAGACTAGTGGAGCGTACAACAGGATTCAGCTAGCAAGCCGACAGCTATGACAACTTTAGGGGTCACAGCCAACAACCACAATTGTCTTCTCTGGTAAGACAGCTAAATAGAATCATGGAAACGCTTTGGGCACGTTATCCGACAGGATTCGCAGCCGCTGGCCTGGAACACTGATTGTGTGGTGCTGGGAAAGAAGAGGAGTGGAAATCAGCACAGTGAGACGGCCAGGGAAGGGACATACTGACAGGGAGTTCTGGAAAGGTGTTCTCTATCTGCCTGGAAGTTGGCTGGATCCCTCACCTGGAGGATGTAGCACCAAGCGGGCATCTGTGTACACCAGAACATTGAGTAAAGCTTTGGAAACTGCATATGACTGTGTCTTCTCAAGTTCTTCTTACCACACTCAGCCCTGCTTCATCCCTTGTCAAATACTTCATCTTCATCATCTTCTACAACATACACCTTCCCAGGGACAAAAGCTCTGCCTGTGGAGAGCTATTACATCTCTGCTGCATCACACCATCTGTCCCAGAGGATATGCACTGCAGCGCTGGTCACCTCTGACCAGAAACCACTGGTGGCATCACAAACACTCTACTACAAACTCTATCATCCCTTGTAAATATTCCCCTTTTATTGGACACCCAGGGCCACGAACCGGGTCACCGCTGCCGTGACACATCCCTTTAAGACACCGGCCCGGTAACCAGTATCCCACTGCCCTGGCAGGTGATCCACTTCCTCTGATAGTAGGACCCTTCCCACACTCACTCATTAAAGCTGGTCCTTCCTACTGCCAGCAGTCTGCTCTGACAGTAAGACCCTTCCTGCACCCGCTCATCAGAACTGGGTCCTCCTACATTATGCAAGGTGCCCCCTCTGACAGTAGGACCCCTCCTACGTAGACTCATGAGATGTGGGTCCTCCTACATTGTACCTGCAGCCTCCTCTGACAGTAGGACCCTTCCCACACTCACTCATCAGAGCAGGACCCTCCTACATTGTGCCAGCAGTCCGCTCTGACAAAAAGACCCTTACTGCACCGACTCATCAGAACTGGGCCCTCCTGCATTGTGCCAGCAGCCTACTCTGACAGTAAGACCGTTCCTGCACCCTCTCATCAGAGCTGGACCCTCCTACATTGTGCCAGCAGCCTGTTCTGACAGTAGGACCCTTCCTGCACCTGCTCATAAGAGCTGGGCCCTAATACACTGTGCCAGCAGCTTCCTCTGATAGTAGGACCCTTCCCACACTCATTCATTAAAGCTGATCCTTCCTACAATGTGTCAGCAGTCCGCTCTGACAGTAAGACCCTTCCTTCACCCGCTCATCAGAACTGGGCCCTCCTACATTGTGCCAGCAGCCAGCTCTGACAGTAGGACCCTTCCTTCTCCTGCTCATCAGTGCTGGGCCCTCCTACATTGTGCCAGCAGCTTTCTCTGACAGTAGGACCCTTCCCACACTCGCTTATTAAATCTGGGCCCTCCGATATTGTGCCAGCAACCCGTTCTGACAGTAGGACACTTCCTGCACCGGCTCATCATAGCTGGGCAATCCTACATTGTGTAAGCAGCCCTCTCTGACAGTAGGACCCTTCGCACGCACACTAATCAGATCTGGGCCCTCCTACGTTGTGCCAGCTGCCAGCTCTGAGAGTAGGACCCTTCCTGCACCCTCTCATCAGTAAGCTCCTTCATTACCTTTCCGAGTAAGCAGGCTTCTTGGTCCGAATGAATACGCCTTGGACAACCGTAGACCTGAATGAAATTTTTGCAACTGGCATGAGCAGCGGATTCTGCGGTCTGGTCTCGAGTTGGGGTCACAATGGCGAATTTCGTGAAGTGGTCTACCATTACCAGGCAATGTTCGTACCCCTGATGGGCCGGTCCGATTGACAAATAATCTACCGTTAGCAGCTATAGGGGAGCGGATGTTACGACGCCTGGACGTGAGCCCTCTGTTCTGGTGGTTTTGCTAACTCGCACGCTCTGCAGAGCCGACACGCTTCCTCTACTACAGTTTTTAGTCGTGGATGATAACCAAATCCAGCCACTGAAAAGTTTTTTCTTGTGCAAAATGTGCTCCCCGCTGATGTGCTTCGGTAGCAAATTTCAGCAGTAGTGTCTCCGGAATTATTTCCTGCCAGGTGATCCCCAAATCTTTTCGTAACTGGACTTTACGGTATAATAATCCATTCTTCATCTGGAGGCGTTCCCACTGTCGAAGAGTCCGCAGCGTTCCCGGAGAGAGGTCATTCCTTTGTTCTTGACTGGGTAGTTGTCTTGACTTCACCCATTGTCTCATTCGGGCAAGCGCCGTGTCCTCCTGTTGTAACCGGATCCACTTGTCATGTGTTCGGCTCAGAGTTTCCTCTGGGGCCTGCACTTGGGCTTGCTCTTGCATAGCTTCCATCATCCTAGCAGTACTCTGGAACTTGGGAATTTCGTCATCTTCCAACTCCTCATCCCTGCTGTGACCTGGTTGAGCATGTTTTAGCCGTGATAATACATCGTTGTGCATATTCTCGACCACTCTTTTATAAGTGATCTTATACCGAAACTTAGCCATTTAAGCCACCCATCGTTGTTCCAAGGCCCCAAACTTCGCATTTTCTAGGTGGGCCATTGGGTTGTTGTCAGTCCGCACTAAGACTTCAGACCCGGATAAGTACTCCGCGAATCTCCGTCATAGCCCACACCAATGCCAGCAGCTCAAGCTTAAAGGAACTGTAGTTATCCGGATTTCATTCGGAATTGTGAAGGGATCAACTTGCATATGCGATCACCTTCTCTTTTCCGTCCTGTATCTGGGACAGCTCAGCCCCTAGCCAGTGCAGGCTCCCGTCAGTGTGGAGAATAAACGGTTCAGAGAAATCAGCGTAAGCCAACACCGGGGCTTCCGTCAGTGCCCTCTTCAGATTCTAAAAGGCTTTCTCTTGACGTTGTCCTCACCTGATGGTTCAGTTATTTGCACCTGAGGGCACGCCCTTTAAAAGCTCCAGTAGTGGGTTCACCACGCGGGCAAAATTTTTCACAAAGCGCCGGTGGCATCCAGTCAGTCCTAGGAAGGCTCGTACCTCTTTTACTGTCTCCGGTGTGTGCCAGTTCCGTATTACAGCAATTTTCTCCCAAGATGGCTTTACTCCTTCAGCAGAGACTACGTGGCCTAAGTATTCAATTTGGGTATAGAACAAATGACATTTTTGTGTTTTGACTTTTAGTCCATGCTTTTGGAGGCGACTTAACACCTGTTCTAGTCTCTGTAATTGGTCTTTGAAGGAAGTGGCATAAACTATAATGTCGTCCAGATAAATGATCGTGAACTCAAAGTTTAAATGCCCAGGCATCTTTCCATCAGCCGTTGATATGTTCCTGGAGCAGTGGCTAATCCGAATGGCATCCTATTAAATTCATACAGTCCCATAGGGAATATAAAGGCAGTTTTGGGCCTGTCCTACTCTGACATCTGCACTTGCCAGTATCCGCTAGCCAGGTCCAAGGTTGAAAAAAATTTGGCCTTCCCAAACGCAAACAGGGATTCCTCAATTCTGGGCAACGGATATGCATCTTTTACTGTGCAGGCATTGAGTTTGCGATAATCTACACAAAAACGCAGCGTGCCATCTTTTTTCTTCACCAGCACTATAGGGGCAGCCCATGGGCTTTGGCTTTCTCTAGTTACGCCCTTCTGCAGCATTTGGTCCAGCATACATTTTACCTCTTGGTACATTTGTGGAGGTATTTGACGGTATCGTTCCCTTATGGGCGCAGCACTCCCCGCTGGTATTTCGTGGGTAATGGCGGTGGTGCAGCCAAAGTCATCCTCATGACGAGCGAAGAGTCCTGGTACCGCCCCAGTAGGGCCTCAACCTGTTGGACTTGTGACTGAGTAAGGTCAGACATCTCAGCCCATATCCGCTCTAGTATCTGCGCCCCTCCTGAAGATGCTGAGGCTCTGGCGCCAAAGAAGAGTCCACCTCCACTGTCCACGGATCTTCCAGCATTACCCTAAGGTGTAGAGCCTGAGGAGGAGTTACTTCTTCAGGCATTTCCATAATCCGAGCCACTTCACTCCTAGGGGAAATTGTAATGTCCTGTGTTCCTAGGTTGAAACAGCGTACAGGGACCATTCCATCCGGACTATGGCTAGAGAGCAGGCTACAAAGATCCCTGATGGTAGTTCTTCAGAAATAGAAGGATCAACTTGAATCTCCACCCTCTCAAGGGGTAAGCGGGCCTAGACAGGCAGGGTCAGCACGGTCTGCCAGGTGGCAAAACAAGTTTGGTCGAAGCGGGGACGATCACTTTCCCTAGCATTCTTTTGTCACTGACGGACACTTGAGCTTGAGCTAAGCGAATCAACTGCTGGAATGCTCTCCTTTGTGGGGTGTGTGGACTCCACTGCTTCAGGACTGCATCCAGGACTCACTGATGAGGAAGTTGCCGAAATCTTTTAAGACATTTATCCCCAGAGTGACAGCATGTCTACTATTTTCTTCACCATGGGTCAATACCACACCTTTCTGACCCAGATCTTTGCCACAGAGGGTTATATGCATCCACACCACTCCTGCGACCGGAATGGGCAAGTGATTGGCAGCCGTCAGTTTTATTACTGGGCCCCACTCGGGCCTCATTACTTTGGGAAAATGTTGCCGGAAATAAGCCTCCGGCATCGTAGTCACCTGGGAGCCCGTATCCACCAGACAATGTATGGCTCGATCATGTATTTTGGCCCAAACCAGAGGGCACACTGAGACTAAATTTGTGGGACTTTCACTACTCCCTCGTAACTGTTCAGGCCCCAGGCGACGTCCCCCAGGCTCGGAGCCTTTTAGTTTAACGGACGACGTGGTTGAGGCCTCCCCGATGTGGACACTCCCTACTTATGTGTCCAAGCTCCCCACAATTAAAGCAAATAAGGGGTCTTTGCCTACAGAACATTCTGGACTCCCGTCGTGCATCTGGGTCACTCCTGTCCCCAGTCGGATTCGAGGTGCCCCGGCCTTCTTTACCTCAGCCAACTCCCCTCTAATGTCTTGAAGCTCTTTCCACAATTCTTCCACCCATTGGGGTTCGGAGATCTGGCTTACGGACTCCTCACCACTCTGGACCTTCCCTACCGGAACTGTCACTCCTTGTTCCTGCTCCCGCGTACGAGATTCACTCCCTATGTCAGAGAAGGTCAGGCGGGGGGTTCACCCGCAACTGATCCCCTAGGGCCTCTTTTTGTCAATACATCCCGCAGGCCTTTTACCAACTGGTCCCGCAGCAGCATGTCCGTAGGTCGTACACCTATGCCGACTTTTCTAATGATGGCAGTGTGTAACTCCTGCAGGGCATTCATGTACTGTGTCACAGTCTCCCCCTCCCTTTGCATTCGACTGAACAACCGCATCCATAGTTCCCTACATCCATGGGGTCCCCATGGGTCTCCTCCAAAATTTTCAACACATAATTAAAGGTATCCAGTTCCCTGGGAGGTCATAGCATAACAGAGTCCCTGGCCTCTCCATCCAGCGTCATAATGGCCACCTCGGCTTCCAATGCAGGGGTCATGGGATGCATTCTCAGCATCCCCCTCATGCGTTCAGTCAAGCTCCATAACATGATATTGTTCCCCACGAATTTAGGAAGATTATTTGTCTAGACCCGCACCACAATTGTGGTTTACCAGAGCAATGGGGTACTCAGAGCCGAGCCCATGGAAGTCTATGGGGTTGTCACAGGTAGCGGTGGCTCGGTCTGTGGCCCTGGCGGTCAGGCGTATGTTGGGGGGGATATTTACAGGGGATAGGTATATATACAGTTCGTGACGCCACCTGTAGTTCTCTGATCACTAAGACCAGCGCTGCTGTAAATCTCTGAGGGGATGGTGAGGCAGCTAGATGTCGGGTCCCCTACAGGTGGGACTCTTCCCTCAGGTCGATAGTTATGGTGGGGTTGTGCAGGGATGCAATCAAATAACTCAGTCTCACACCGTCAGCGTCTTTCCATACCTTTTACTTGTCAGATGATAAGGCAGGTCCCAGGGAGGCTGGTCGGGTGGAGAATGTGCTTTGAGGCAACAGCTGAACAGGTTATGGGCCTCCTTGACTTTCAAAATTATGAGTTCAACCAGCATAAAGCGTAGTTCACTCCAGAATCTCCAGCTTCTCCAAGCTGTACTGCCCGGTCAGTTTTGTGGTCGGAGTCTTCCTTTGAGAGAGCTGGGTTCCTAATGTGGTCCTGCAGTGACTCCAAGTTCCCACTCTCCCTGACCCCAGTTACGTACCGACACTCCAAGGGCTGCTTTCTGCTACCTAAGGTCCAGTAAGCCTCTGGTTTTTCTATCACTATGCCTGGAGCTATAGTGATGCTTCGGTCCCCAGTGACCGGTGACAATGTGCAGGATAATCCAATCCTAAGGCACTTCTAAATTCCTTCCACTGCGCCTTTCGCCCTGTCCGCGCTTGTAGCATAAGCACTCCACACTTCCTAGGTAATGCAGGCTAGTCCCTTCTTTCTTCTTCCCAGAGCTTGCTAACAGGTGCTCAGTAATCTTCTAGTTCAGGAGCACGTCTCTGAACTCCACTGTCCTTGGGACAGGAGACTGAAGGTCCTGATGCTCACTCCTCTCTCTTCCTGAACAGACTTCACACTGTCTGCTCTGTCCGAGGACAGGAAACAGAACTCTCTGAGCTCTGCTGCTGACTGAACTCCACTCGCTAGATCTCACTAGCTCTTATAACCTATGGGTGTGTCTAAGTGTGTGATGGAGTGAATGTTTATTGAGCATTAAACTGTTACCTCTCCGCACATCCTCCAGGGTACTGCGTGTGCCTTCACACCAGGGCTACACATTCCCCCATGGTAAAATACAGCACTCCCGGGCTGTGAAATACAAGAAGACATTTTGTTTTTGCATTAAACATTAACATTAACTCTTCCCATCCGGGAGGTAAGGATTTCTTGAACGTTGCATCAAAACATATAGAAAAAATACAAAATACTAAATAGACATTTTCATATAAATAAATGACAATATTCTTGTGAAGGACCCGCACCAAACCTTCAACGTGGGTCCTGGGTGGGCTGCAGGACATCTGAATGCAGACCTCACTCAGTGCCACACCACACGGGTTTTATATTCAGAGGTAGTTGTGGTGGTTTCATGTAAAACCAATATTATGCACCGAAGCGCAACTATGTACAGAATACAGTTTTTGGGCTGGCTCAGTCCTCAGCCACGCAGTCCATTATAAAACACATTTTCAAATAATTCACATTATATCAGATTCTATTTACTCAACTAGAGTATTCCCTATAAAACTTGGTGCAAATATGCGACCACTTATCACATAAATACCATAAAGTGCAAAACTCTCTTTATCTGCTTACCCAGCCGGGCATTCTATTTTTAGCAAAATATGCAAACATTATATACTCGTATCAACGGTGCAAACTATTTTCACTTTTATAAAAACTTATATACATCTTCTCAGCTGCGGTAAACCCTGTCTGGGTCCTACCGTTCTTCACATTTTCTTGCAGGCTTCCATTATACTTTCCATCCCGGGGGCTGGAACAATACGATGATCCTTAGATCCCATGACCAACAAGTCGTGACCTGCTATCAGGGTTTGGGTCGCTACAGTCCTCGTGCGAACCACTAGGGGCGCGCCGGGCGCTTCCGCTTTGTGAGACGCTGTCTGCGTCACTGTAATAGCCACTTTCTCTCGCGATGCAGAAATAGTCGCCGTGCGCGACGTTGTGTAGACTGCTGATTGCGATGTGGAATGGGTCGCAGGTTGCGATGTAGTAGGACAAGGTAATGAAGCGTACGCAGGGGGCACTTCCAACTGTGATTTACTCTCCTGGGGCGATGCCGGGGCACGGCCTGATGCAGCGGTAGATTGTGACTGGGATGCGCTGGCAATGGTGACGTTACCTGCGTCAGGGACGGGGTCACGGACGATTGTGACATTAAGGGCATACCATCCCTTCATACCCCAGTGCCGTGTGTAGTTGACTATGTCCCCATTGACTAGGTCCCTCCCGGGATGGCCGATGGGCAGGTGGGATTCTACGTCCCTGCGACTGACAAAGACCCCTGGGTAGAGGCCCGGTTCTCTGATGAAGCCCCAGCCCTTCCGGAGCTGGAACTCGGTCACACACCCCTGCCGCCGCGGTTCCCTTAGAGTACCTTTTTCCCGGCGGACACTTTCCTTGTCCGCGATCAGCTGCTCGTACTGCCGCTGCCGGTTCCGCTGCGCTTCCCGCTCTTCCCCTGCCGGCGTCGCTGTTCCTCTTCGCAACGCTGCCACTCACGTTCCCACTGGGCGGTGTAGGCGACGTCATCCAGGCGCGCCATCTCATCCCAGTCGACGTCTGGTAATGATGGACAAGACCCCTCCGGTGTCCCTGCCGGGGATCGATCATCTGCTGCGGCCTCCTGGCCGGGCGGGCGTTCCGGAACTGGCGGTACCTCCTCAACCTCCTTCGCCTCCACCGCTTCCTCGGTAGGCTCAGGGTCGGTCCTTTTGGGGGTAGCCTCCGGTTGCTCCTTAGCCTTGGGCAGCAGAAGTTTCGGTAACTCAAATCGTGGGGGGTCGTCGAGGGGAGAGAACACCGCGTCCCACAGCCGCCGCTGCATCTGGGTACGCCGGCGTCTCTCGATCTCCTCCTTGCCAGGTTGTTGCAAAACCATCTTCTTCAATCTGGCATTTTCCTCTTTAATCTCCAGCAATGCTTGCTGCAGGTGCAGGACCACGGATGGTTCCGGTTCTAGTGGCAGCTTGGCTGGGGAACGGGGCCTGCCTTCCTCCGCTTCCCTGCTCGGCTGCACACGTCCTGCTTCCATGATGTTCCAGAACCGACTCCCTTCTTCTCCTAGAGCCGTCCGGTCTCTTCCGTGGAGGCGGGGTTTGCGTCTCCTCCTCTTCGCAGGGAAGGTGAAGAGGAGGCGGACCTCCTTTGCTGTAGGGCAGGATCGCATGTTGTAGTAGCACTTTGAGAGGGCAGGCATTCTCTTCGCGCCACAGGGGGGCACACGCCCACGAATCCACGCCCCCCTTCTTCTCCAGCGCCTGAGGGCGCGAATTTGGCGGCAAAATGGCGGATTTTAGCGCCAAAAATAGCAAACAGTCCTTTTCCACAAAAACACCTCCACAGGCACACAGGGCTCGCAATTTTGCGAGTTTCGCATCCTGTTCGTGACGCCAAGTTGTCTAGACCCGCACCACAATTGTGGTTTACCAGAGCAATGGGGTACTCAGAGCCGAGCCCATGGAAGTCTATGGGGTTGTCACAGGTAGCGGTGGCTCGGTCTGTGGCCCTGGCGGTCAGGCGTATGTTGGGGGGGATATTTACAGGGGATAGGTATATATACAGTTCGTGACGCCACCTGTAGTTCTCTGATCACTAAGACCAGCGCTGCTGTAAATCTCTGAGGGGATGGTGAGGCAGCTAGATGTCGGGTCCCCTACAGGTGGGACTCTTCCCTCAGGTCGATAGTTATGGTGGGGTTGTGCAGGGATGCAATCAAATAACTCAGTCTCACACCGTCAGCGTCTTTCCATACCTTTTACTTGTCAGATGATAAGGCAGGTCCCAGGGAGGCTGGTCGGGTGGAGAATGTGCTTTGAGGCAACAGCTGAACAGGTTATGGGCCTCCTTGACTTTCAAAATTATGAGTTCAACCAGCATAAAGCGTAGTTCACTCCAGAATCTCCAGCTTCTCCAAGCTGTACTGCCCGGTCAGTTTTGTGGTCGGAGTCTTCCTTTGAGAGAGCTGGGTTCCTAATGTGGTCCTGCAGTGACTCCAAGTTCCCACTCTCCCTGACCCCAGTTACGTACCGACACTCCAAGGGCTGCTTTCTGCTACCTAAGGTCCAGTAAGCCTCTGGTTTTTCTATCACTATGCCTGGAGCTATAGTGATGCTTCGATCCCCAGTGACCGGTGACAATGTGCAGGATAATCCAATCCTAAGGCACTTCTAAATTCCTTCCACTGCGCCTTTCGCCCTGTCCGCGCTTGTAGCATAAGCACTCCACACTTCCTAGGTAATGCAGGCTAGTCCCTTCTTTCTTCTTCCAGAGCTTGCTAACAGGTGCTCAGTAATCTTCTAGTTCAGGAGCACGTCTCTGAACTCCACTGTCCTTGGGACAGGAGACTGAAGGTCCTGATGCTCACTCCTCTCTCTTCCTGAACAGACTTCACACTGTCTGCTCTGTCCGAGGACAGGAAACAGAACTCTCTGAGCTCTGCTGCTGACTGAACTCCACTCGCTAGATCTCACTAGCTCTTATAACCTATGGGTGTGTCTAAGTGTGTGATGGAGTGAATGTTTATTGAGCATTAAACTGTTACCTCTCCGCACATCCTCCAGGGTACTGCGTGTGCCTTCACACCAGGGCTACACATATTCAACATTGCCCCCAGGGAAACACTGGACCTGGGGCCGACCCCAACTGCTTGATCTGCCGCCTCCGTGCTACTCGACTGCATCCTGCCGACTACGCCAAGTGTAAGGTACAGGCAGGTATGCGGAATGCAGTGGCACGCATGAGGCAGAACAAGAGTTAACAGGGGGATATATTACAGGGATACGCCATGCAGGGAGGTAGTAATTGGGGGAACGGTTTGCAAAGTTTAAACTGCAAACAAGGGTTCAATAAATGCTGGATCCGTCAGTTGCTCTCAGGGGATGAAGGCAAATAGGATCCGCAATGACGTTGTAAGCGATGGGTGAAGACTCTGGCCTGGTCCAGGAGAAATGTAAGACACTGGCTCCGGAACCGTATCCTGACGCTCCTGGAGGTGTTCTGAAGGTTCCGGTGCAAAGTCTCAGCGGAGGGGAAGCTGAAGGCCCTGGAATGCAAGGGCCGCGAGGCACTGGAGAGCCCAGGAGGGAGTCTGCCAACTCTGAGTCCGTTCCCAGATCCGGCCCACAACAAGAACCGCCAGCAGACATCGGCACGGCGCAGGATGTCTCTGACGTGCCGGGGGTTGAAGCGGTAACAGTCACACGCAGGAAACAGTCTGACTGCGTGTGTGTGGAGATCCGGCCGTCCGGCTTGGCTTACAGGAGCTGAGGTGAGGAGAGCAAGTTAACTTTCCCCTGCTGCGCGCTCTGTCTTCCCGCCAAAAGCCCTGCTTTCCCGCACTTTTCCCCTTTTATATCCGATCCGCCCCCTGCATTCAGGTGCAAAGGTTGGTCCAGGCTAGAATGTCTTCCCTCCGGCAACAATGGTGTCAGTCTCAACAGTTTCGGGCCAGATATGAGAGTGCCACAGACCCGGTCCATATCCCAACAAGAGCACCGGGTCCGGAACTGCTGGGGCCGCGCCTCTTGCTGCAGGGGGAAAGGAAATTGAGGACGGAGAGGACCCATGACCTACAGAGATGGGGGTGTGGTAAGCCATGGAGAGACTAGGAGTTGTTGAACAGGAAGAGGACAGAGTTCCCGCCGTAGGAGCAAGAGAGCAGGGTTCTGCAGCGCACTGCAGGGAGAGTTAGTCCGCACGCTGGTGAGAGGGAACGAGTGCAGGCAAAACCGAGTGGGAGAGTGTAGTGCGGAGCTCCCGATTACAGAGCATGCTGAGCGGGAGAGTGTTGTGCAGAGCTCCCGATTGCAGAGCACGCCAGGCGAGAGATTGTGTTGAAAGACTCCTGGCTGCTGAGCAGTGTGATGGACTAGGGACTCAACAGGTTAAACCAGAGACTGCCCGTTGCACCAGAAGAGTACATACAGACCTGTTGGGCAGGGAAGCCTGAAGACCACAACACCGGCGTCAGCCGGAAGCCTATTTTCATCTTTGGAGAAGTGAACAATCACGGATTCACGATAAGTGAAACAGTTAAATGCCAAGACTGTGGCTTTAAGTTAACCTGTTATTTGTGTTCATTAGCCTAAAATCTGTTTCAACCCCTTTTGCTTCCTACCAGGAGAAACCTCCCTTTTGTTAATTAAACCAAATCACAGTTAACCCTTGCTCTGCGTCTCTGTGTTGCTGCGTCCGAATTACCTGCTTTACGCTTTACATGAGTATCCATTGCCAGACAAAGTGCTTCTACACTGACATCCCCTCTTTTCCTTCTCCATTACCTGCTCTTCAAACCTGGGCTCTCCTCCATTACTCAGGCCATCGAAGCAGGGCATTTCTTCATCTTTCCTGGAGGGTGTTCCAGGTGGATCCTGGGTGGTGGATCCTTCTCTATGATGTCTATACATTATAATAGGGCATGAAGACCCAAGTTACATTGCACATTTTCGAAATAGATTTTATCCAGTTGCACAAATCTCTTTATTGGTTTGCTGTGTTGTATCAGTCTTGGCCCAGGCTTTTTGGCTCATGGAGTATTGTCAGAACTGGATATAATTATACTGACTTGTCAGCTTAGAGTAGGACTAGATATGAACAGGTTTACAGACTGCAAATATAAACAAGGGGCGTTTTTATTCACTGACAGCGAATGTATATCTTGACCCCCTTTTCTAGTGATCAAAGGGCCCACCAGGCATCAGTCATATGTGTGGATATGTGAGAAATGTACTTTGTTGCCCATCCCCTTTTAGCTATATTAACCTAAAACTATAAAATCCCTTTAAAGGATGTATCATTCTCTGTCATGTGTACATTTCTAGGTTAATTTGCTATTACAAATGCCACCAAGGTTTGGATAATTGAATAGTAAAATGGGAAATTTGTCATTTTCCAGAGTATCCAAGAAAACCACTCATCAGCTATTGATGGAACTAATGTGTCATATGTATTCCATGACTTTCTCCTGTACAAAATGATAAAATCTTGTGATCCAAGTACTTACATAATGCTGGTTTACTAGACACTTGAGCTTCTAGTGCTCCCACGAATGAGTCGCTGTTATGTAGTTTTTTCCTGCGGAATGGCTAAAACAGAATGTTCCCAATAAAAGTTGCTGGAAGAAACATCTGCGGTGTTTGTGCACTTTCACCTCTGAGAAGTTTGAGTTTTTTGCAAGTAATGAAAAAGAAAGAAAGTTTTGAGGAAAAAATAACTTTCCCATAGTCTCTGGTAGAAAAGCTAATCCCACACATAACTTCTTGTCGCCATTGTTCTTTTTGCTCTGTTATTTTAACTTATTAGAGACTGTCTGTATTTAGAAGTGACTGCTCTGGGTTTAGTCTGGTGAATAGTATCATAGATATCGTCTTATTAAGAAGACGAGATTCATTGTTTTGATAAAAACTCACAGAAATCCCAAAAATGCATTAACAAATAATCTGAAGCCTAATTTGCAGAGGACAGTTCAGGGCCGCATCTACTATGACGTGAGATGAGCATCAGTCAAGCAGCGATCTGTGGTATCTATCTTGGGGAAACAGAATTCTCCAAATACTTGTCAGGAGCCAAATCGTTATGATTAGAAATGGGCGGACCCCTGGACGTTCGGGTTCGGCTGAACAATTAAAAAAAGTTTGGGTACCAGAACAGTACCCAGATTACTTCACCGCTAGTCAATGATCCTGCACTCGCAGCAGCTTACTCACCAGTGGTTCTCAGCCTGGACGTACCCGTCTTAGGTTGAAAACTGTTTATCCCCAGACATGGGGTGGTGTGGGACAGAACGACGGAGAGGTGAGGGTATGGTTGTTTTTTTCATTTTTGTTTTATTACAGGAGACCATGGCTTCAATGGAATAGGCGTTATGTGAGTATAACTGTGTTTGTTATTTTTAATTAAAAATGGAAAATTGTTTTTTTTTATTTCAAATAAATGACTTTATACCTGCTTTGTGTTTATTTACAATATGACTATAGGATTAGTAATGAATAGGTGTCTTATAGACGCCTCTCCATTCTAAGCCATGGGCTTGTTCTCACCAGCCAATACAAAGGTGACATCAACCCCACAAATATGAACCCTACTTGCCACCACCACAGGGCAAGTGGGGAGAGCCAGGCAAAGTGCAGAATTGATGCATCTAATGGATGTGCCTTTTCTGGGCGGCTGTGGGCTGCTATTTTTAAGGCTGTGGGGACAATATCCATGGCTCCTTACCAGTCTGAGAATACCAACCCCCAGTTGTCTGCTTTAGCTTGGCAGGTTGTCATTTTTTTCAATGATTTATTTAAATAATTAAAAAAAATAGCATGAGGACCCCTCTATTCTTGATAACCAGCCTTGATAACGCTGATGGCTGAGGGTTGTAGCCCACAGCTGTCAGTTTTGCCTAACTGGTTATCAAAAATACAGGGGAACCCATTCCCGTCAGTACAGCGTGAGAAACACCTGGTGTTCGGGGGGCCAAACCCAAGCAGTAGCATGGACTTCCTGGTGAAGTCCATGTTTGGTGTCCGTGCCCGAACAGTAGGTGTTTGGTAAGGACGTCAAACTTTACTGTTCTGGCTCACCCATCTCTGGTTATGATCTACTGTGAGGGCAACAGGATTCTAATGCCCTGAGAAATATCATCCAGATGATGTGGCAAAATATACATCCAGTGTTTAACATAAATGAGTACACCCCCTTTAAAAAGTACAATTTTAATCAATGTCACTGACCACAAATCCAAAATGTAGACAAGATTTCTTTTCATAGAACATATTTTAACCCATAACATGAAAGTGAAAGTAAGGTGAATTGACTCGCTCCACAATTGTGGATACCAGGGCTATGGGGTACTCGGAACCGAGCCATAGATTTCTATGGGAGATGTCACTGGCAGCGGGACTCGGTCCGTGGCCCTGGCAGTCAAGCGATGGGGGAATATTTACAGGGGATTATTAGGTAGTTCGTGACGCCACCTGTGGTATCTGGTCAATTGTACCAGCGCTGCTATAAGGATCTTCACAGGGGATGTTATGGGGCAGCTGGGTGGTAAGTCTCCCACAGGTGAGACTGGTCCCTGGAAGTCTATGGTGATGATGCAGGGTGTAGATAAGAATTCAGTCACACACAATGCAGCTTCTTTTCATACCTTTTACTTGAAGGTGTTTCAGCAAGATCCCGGGGAGCTGGTTGGGGTGGAGAATGCACATTCGGGTAACCGCTGAGCAGGTAAGAGGCCTCCTTAACTTCAATATGTATGTGAGTCCAACTTGCCTGAAGCGAAGTTAACTCTGAACTCTCCAGCTTTCTCAATAGCTGTAATGCCCGGCCAACATTGTGGTGGAGCCTTCTAAGTGGTGAGAACTAAGTCCTTACTTTTGTCGTGCACTTGACTCAAAGTCCCCGTTCTCCCTGACTCCGGTTATGTATTGACGCTTTGGGCTGCTCTCTGCGACCTGTAGTCCAGATGCCTCCGGTTTTCTTGTTACTAAGCTTGAAACTCTAGCAATCGCTTTGGACCCCGGTGTCCGGCAAATTAGTGCAGGCAATCCAATACCTAAAGCACTTCTCTCTGTCTTCTCCACTGCGCCCTTCGCCCTGCTTCCCGCTCTTAACATAAGCACTTGTAGCTTTCGATGGAAGTGTCAGCTTTCTTCTAGAGCTCACTGCACAGCTCTCAGTATCCTCCAAGTCCAGACTGGACTGAGACTGAACTGCCCTGCACTCCAATGACTCACTCTTGAGCCACCTGGAGCTTGACTGAACTCCTCTATCCTTAGACAGGAAACTGACTGACTGGAAAGACTGAACTGAAACTCAACCCAGCTCTGCACTGTCCGAAGACAGGAAACTATCTGTCTCTGCTACGTGTCACTCCCTTTTATACCCCTGATGGGTGTGTCTAAAAAGGTGAGTGTAGTGAATGCATATCAAGCGTTGCGGTTACCTTCCTGTGCATTCTCCTGGATTTTATGTGTGTGCCTGACATAGCTGGGCCACACATCCCCCCTTGATTAAACACAGCACTCCCGGGCTGTAAAAGAGAAAAAGAAAAACATTTTTGTTTTACATTAAACATAAACATTTTAACTCATCCCATCCGGGAGGTAAGACTTCTTGAACGTTACAATTTGTACATTAGAAAATTACAAAAGTATCAAAAGTATCAAACATTCTCATAATACAAGACAAATTCTTGTGGAGGACCCGCACCAAAAACCTCCCACGTGGGTCCTGGGTGGGCTGCAGGACTTCTGACTGCAGACCTCACTCTAGGCCCACCATACGGTTTTTCTTCAGAGGTAGTTGTGTAGTTAGGTTTCATGTAAAACCAAGATAATGCACCGAAGCGCAACTATTTACAAAGCAAGTTCTTGGGCTGGCACAGTCCACAGCCTCTCAGTCCTTTGGCATGGTTAAACAGATATATACACTTCCAGATCATCTGATTCTTCCTCCGTGTCGGATTCATGCGGCATTCTGGACAAGGCGTCCGCGTTAGCATTTTTACGGCCCGCTCTGTACTTGATGGTAAACTGATAGTTTGACAACCGAGCCATCCAACGTTGCTCCATGGCTCCCAGCTTGGCTGTTTCAAGGTGCGTCAAGGGGTTGTTGTCTGTGTATGCAGTGAACTTGTTGGAGGCAAGATAATGTTTAAATCTTTCAGTAATGGCCCAGACCAGCGCCAGAAACTCCAGTTTGAAGCTGCTATAGTTTTCCGGATTCCTCTCAGTTGGCCTGAGTTTTCTGCTTGCATATGCGATGACTTTTTCTTGGCCATTCTGCTTCTGACTGAGGACTGCTCCCAATCCCTCGTTACTGACATCGGTGTACAGCAGGAACGGTTGGCTGTAATCTGGATAGGCTAAGATTTCATCGCCGGTCAGGATCTCTTTCATCTCTTTGAATGCCTCAACTTGTTCTTTACCCCAATTGAATGGAGGGTTTCTGCTCTTGAGAGGTTGTCCGACCAGGAGGTCCTGTAAAGGCGCCGCCTTCTTAGTGTAATCTTTTACAAACCTCCTGTAGTAACCTGTTAATCCCAGGAACTGACGCACCTCCTTTAGATTCTTCGGCTCCGGCCATTTCTGGATGGCTGTGACCTTCTCGGGGTCCGGCGCTACTCCTTCGGAACTGACAATATGTCCCAAGTACTGTACCTTCCGTTTGAGCAGATGGCATTTAGAGGGCTTCAGTTTCATCCCATACTTGGACAGTGACTCGAATACCTCTGCCAGGTGCTTCAGATGATCTTCATATGTCTTGGAGTACACGATTACGTCGTCCAGGTACAGCAGCACAGTTTCAAAGTTGAGATGTCCCAGGCAGCTCTCCATCACTCTCTGGAATGTCCCTGGGGCACTGCTGAGGCCAAACGGCATTCTGTCAAACTCGCAGAGTCCCATTGGGGTGGTGAAAGCAGTTTTCTCCCGATCCTCCTCAGCCACAGCTACTTGCCAGTACCCACTAGTAAGGTCGAGGGTAGAAAAGTAGTTAGCCGTTTTCAGAGCAGCTAAGGATTCCTCTATGCGTGGTAATGGGTATGCATCTTTATGTGTTATACGATTTACTTGCCTATAATCTACACACATTCGCATGCTACCATCCTTTTTCTTAACTAGAACTAGAGGTGCTGCCCAGGGGCTACAACTATCCCTTATCACCCCGGCTTTCTTCATGTCACGCAGCATCTCCTTAGCTTTCTGATAATGGGCTGGAGGTATAGGCCTATACCGCTCTTTGATGGGAGGATGACTGCCTGTAGGGATATGATGCTGTACTCCCTTAATTGTCCCAAAGTCAAGTGGGTGTTTGCTAAATACTTGTGCGTACTCTTGTACCACCCGTAGTACCCCCTGTTTCTGGTGGACGGAAGTGGTGTCTGTCCCAATATGAAGCTGCTGACACCATTCCGCTACCGGGGTTGCCGGATCATTATCCTCCGCTGGTTGGCGGAGGGCTAAGGACTCGGTTGTGAGGATAGAATTGTTATCTACGGCATATAATTTAGCAACTGTAGCATAACGTGGCAAATTTACTTCATCGTCCCCCCAGTTGAGAAGTCGTACTGTTACTCTCCCATTTATTACTTCCACTACCCCTCTAGCAATCATGAGTGTAGGTCTGTGTTCTGAGCGATGAGGTTCTACTACTGCTTGGTAGTTCTGTCCTCTCAGACCTATGGCTGCTCTGCACCATATTAACATTTCACTCATTGGGGTATTACAATGGGATTCGAGTCTGTGACCCGTACATTACCGATTTCACCATCTGTAAGCTTCGCTTGCTGCTGGCACATCAGGGCCCGGATCTCCCTCTGGATCACTCCCTTCTGCTTTGGCCTGGCAATTTCAGCGAGCTGTTGGAGCAAAAACACAACTTCTCCCAGACAGTTACTGATAACGTTAGTACCTAGTATCACATTTAAGGCATTCTCCTCATTTACAGTCTTTACCACTAAAAGTCCCTGATCCTTCAGCTCCACCCTGCCCACTTTTACGTTTACGTTTTTGGCTCCAATTATTTCAACAGGGAGACCATTGGTGGCGTACACTGTCAAGTCAGGGCTCGGGGGCTGGAGACTGTCCATGGACCAAAATTTATTGTAAAGGACGTCAGGTATGATGGTCACCTGAGATCCCGTGTCCAGCAGTGCAGGGATTGCAATCCCGTCCAGAATCATGGACATGTAGGGCCGTCCACCCACGAACCTGCGGTTCCAGTCTAAGGGGCCTGGTGAGTCTACTCCTGGGTGTTGGCCCTCTGACCCAGGATCGGCTCGTTTAAAGGACATTGCTGAGCCATATGACCTTTTTGGTTGCAGCGGTAGCAGATGATCTCTCGGCGAGGATGGTGTTGATCAGGAGTCGCTCCTGGGGGTGGCGTGGTCCTCCTCCGGTGAGGCGACGTCCTCCATTTCCTCCGGTTCATCCAAGGGACATCCTCCGGACAGTCGGCAAGTAGGATCTTTCCTCCTTCCTCTTTCCGCAGTTGCAGGGCATCCATTACAGTGGCCAAGTTCTTAGTCAGCTGGCGCACTTCGGAGCGCAGACATTCCAACTCACTAGGGGGCGCCACCTGCGTTTTAGCTTCTGCCACCTGCGGGGAAAAGGTGGGTACTGCCGGCTTTAGAGGGGCTTCACCCGGGTGATACCGATTTGCCACCTCTGGCTTTTCCAAGGGTCGCAGTCCTTTTATTGCCATGTCCTTTAGGGCATCAAAAGTGGCATCTGGATGATCTAAGGACCACCAGTTTACAGTCCTGCCTTCCGCTGGAGACCTCAGTCCCCGCACGAATTGCTCTTTCAACATTTGGCTCTCATCAATGGGACTTGTGGGGTTAGCCTGTTTAAGAGCTCGCAGGGCCCCCTGTAGTCGGCAGGCGTAGTCCCTAATACTGTCACCCGGTCTCTGGAAGCACTGATAAAATGCCATCCGGAGATCCGTTTCTGTGCGGTCCTCAAAGATGGCTTGTAGCTTTAAGAGAATCGCAGGTACCGACTCCTGGTCTGCAATGGGCCAAGTCTCTACTTCTCTCTCAGCCGCACCAGCTAACTGTCCTATTACCACAGCAGCTTTTTGCTTTTCAGTCATGGAGTACATATCCAAAATACTACATATTTTCCTTTTAAACCCTGGCAGGGTGTCGGGCTCGCCGCTGTACTGGGGAAGCCACTTCGCTCCAGGCATGTATGGGAGCGTTAGCGGCATGAGCGGGACCACCGGACTAGGTGAGGGGCCTGCCCCTCCATCCCGCGCTACATCGCCAAGCGGTGGACTATTGGGGCCACCGGCGGGGGCCGCTCCGTCTGCTGGTTGCTGTGACATATTGATGCTCCCTTGGTTAATCTGAGCCTACCTCTTTCACAGGCTGCAGCGTCGCAGGCACAGCGGTGGAGACAGGACCTTTGTCGCTGTCGCTCTGATGCCAGAGCATTCACTTCCTGTTTCACAGGACCTGCCGCCGCGTCAGAGTTGGGGGCGGGGCCAGGCAACAGCGCGCTTTTCTTTCAGGTACGCCTCCCTTCTTCACCAGCGCCTGAGGGCGCGAATATTGTGGTAAAGATGGCGGTATTATGGCGCCAAACACAGCAAACAGTCTTTTTCACCAAACAGTCAATATAGGCACACAGGACTCACAATTGCAAGCTTCTCATCCTGTTCGTGACGCCAAGTTTTAGTTGACTCGCTCCACAATTGTGGATACCAGGGCTATGGGGTACTCGGAGCCGAGCCCATAGATTTCTATGGGAGATGTCACTGGCAGCGGGACTCGGTCCGTGGCCCTGGCAGTCAAGCGATGGGGGAATATTTACAGGGGATTATTAGGTAGTTCGTGACGCCACCTGTGGTATCTGGTCAATTGTACCAGCGCTGCTATAAGGATCTTCACAGGGGATGTTATGGGCAGCTGGGTGGTAAGTCTCCCACAGGTGAGACTGGTCCCTGGAAGTCTATGGTGATGATGCAGGGTGTAGATAAGAATTCAGTCACACACAATGCAGCTTCTTTTCATACCTTTTACTTGAAGGTGTTTCAGCAAGATCCCGGGGAGCTGGTTGGGGTGGAGAATGCACATTCGGGTAACCGCTGAGCAGGTTAGAGGCCTCCTTAACTTCAATATGTATGTGAGTCCAACTTGCCTGAAGCGAAGTTAACTCTGAACTCTCCAGCTTTCTCAATAGCTGTAATGCCCGGCCAACATTGTGGTGGAGCCTTCTAAGTGGTGAGAACTAAGTCCTTACTTTTGTCGTGCACTTGACTCAAAGTCCCCGTTCTCCCTGACTCCGGTTACGTATTGACGCTTTGGGCTGCTCTCTGCGACCTGTAGTCCAGATGCCTCCGGTTTTCTTGTTACTAAGCTTGAAACTCTAGCAACGCTTCGGACCCCGGTGTCCGGCAAATTAGTGCAGGCAATCCAATACCTAAAGCACTTCTCTCTGTCTTCTCCACTGCGCCCTTCGCCCTGCTTCCCGCTCTTAACATAAGCACTTGTAGCTTTCGATGGAAGTGTCAGCTTTCTTCTAGAGCTCACTGCACAGCTCTCAGTATCCTCCAAGTCCAGACTGGACTGAGACTGAACTGCCCTGCACTCAGACAGGAAACAGACTGGGGTGACTCACTCTTGAGCCACCTGGAGCTTGACTGAACTCCTCTATCCTTAGACAGGAAACTGACTGACTGGAAAGACTGAACTGAAACTCAACCCAGCTCTGCACTGTCCGAAGACAGGAAACTATCTGTCTCTGCTACGTGTCACTCCCTTTTATACCCCTGATGGGTGTGTCTAAAAAGGTGAGTGTAGTGAATGCATATCAAGCGTTGCGGTTACCTTCCTGTGCATTCTCCTGGATTTTATGTGTGTGCCTGACATAGCTGGGCCACACATCCCCCCTTGATTAAACACAGCACTCCCGGGCTGTAAAAGAGAAAAAAAAAACATTTTTGTTTTACATTAAACATAAACATTTTAACTCATCCCATCCGGGAGGTAAGACTTCTTGAACGTTACAATTTGTACATTAGAAAATTACAAAAGTATCAAAAGTATCAAACATTCTCATAATACAAGACAAATTCTTGTGGAGGACCCGCACCAAAAACCTCCCACGTGGGTCCTGGGTGGGCTGCAGGACTTCTGACTGCAGACCTCACTCTAGGCCCACCATACGGGCTTTTCTTCAGAGGTAGTTGTGTAGTTAGGTTTCATGTAAAACCAAGATAATGCACCGAAGCGCAACTATTTACAAAGCAAGTTCTTGGGCTGGCACAGTCCACAGCCTCTCAGTCCTTTGGCATGGTTAAACAGATATATACACTTCCAGATCATCTGATTCTTCCTCCGTGTCGGATTCATGCGGCATTCTGGACAAGGCGTCCGCGTTAGCATTTTTACGGCCCGCTCTGTACTTGATGGTAAACTGATAGTTTGACAACCGAGCCATCCAACGTTGCTCCATGGCTCCCAGCTTGGCTGTTTCAAGGTGCGTCAAGGGGTTGTTGTCTGTGTATGCAGTGAACTTGTTGGAGGCAAGATAATGTTTAAATCTTTCAGTAATGGCCCAGACCAGCGCCAGAAACTCCAGTTTGAAGCTGCTATAGTTTTCCGGATTCCTCTCAGTTGGCCTGAGTTTTCTGCTTGCATATGCGATGACTTTTTCTTGGCCATTCTGCTTCTGACTGAGGACTGCTCCCAATCCCTCGTTACTGGCATCGGTGTACAGCAGGAACGGTTGGCTGTAATCTGGGTAGGCTAAGATTTCATCGCCGGTCAGGATCTCTTTCATCTCTTTGAATGCCTCAACTTGTTCTTTACCCAATTGAATGGAGGGTTTCTGCTCTTGAGAGGTTGTCCGACCAGGAGGTCCTGTAAAGGCGCCGCCTTCTTAGTGTAATCTTTTACAAACCTCCTGTAGTAACCTGTTAATCCAGGAACTGATGCACCTCCTTTAGATTCTTCGGCTCCGGCCATTTCTGGATGGCTGTGACCTTCTCGGGGTCCGGCGCTACTCCTTCGGAACTGACAATATGTCCCAAGTACTGTACCTTCCGTTTGAGCAGATGGCATTTAGAGGGCTTCAGTTTCATCCCATACTTGGACAGTGACTCGAATACCTCTGCCAGGTGCTTCAGATGATCTTCATATGTCTTGGAGTACACGATTACGTCGTCCAGGTACAGCAGCACAGTTTCAAAGTTGAGATGTCCCAGGCAGCTCTCCATCACTCTCTGGAATGTCCCTGGGGCACTGCTGAGGCCAAACGGCATTCTGTCAAACTCGCAGAGTCCCATTGGGGTGGTGAAAGCAGTTTTCTCCCGATCCTCCTCAGCCACAGCTACTTGCCAGTACCCACTAGTAAGGTCGAGGGTAGAAAAGTAGTTAGCCGTTTTCAGAGCAGCTAAGGATTCCTCTATGCGTGGTAATGGGTATGCATCTTTATGTGTTATACGATTTACTTGCCTATAATCTACACACATTCGCATGCTACCATCCTTTTTCTTAACTAGAACTAGAGGTGCTGCCCAGGGGCTACAACTATCCCTTATCACCCCGGCTTTCTTCATGTCACGCAGCATCTCCTTAGCTTTCTGATAATGGGCTGGAGGTATAGGCCTATACCGCTCTTTGATGGGAGGATGACTGCCTGTAGGGATATGATGCTGTACTCCCTTAATTGTCCCAAAGTCAAGTGGGTGTTTGCTAAATACTTGTGCGTACTCTTGTACCACCCGTAGTACCCCCTGTTTCTGGTGGACGGAAGTGGTGTCTGTCCCAATATGAAGCTGCTGACACCATTCCGCTACCGGGGTTGCCGGATCATTATCCTCCGCTGGTTGGCAGGAGGCTAAGGACTCGGTTGTGAGGATAGAATTGTTATCTACGGCATATAATTTAGCAACTGTAGCATAACGTGGCAAATTTACTTCATCGTCCCCCCAGTTGAGAAGTCGTACTGGTACTCTCCCATTTATTACTTCCACTACCCCTCTAGCAATCATGAGTGTAGGTCTGTGTTCTGAGCGATGAGGTTCTACTACTGCTTGGTAGTTCTGTCCTCTCAGACCTATGGCTGCTCTGCACCATATTAACATTTCACTCATTGGGGGTATTACAATGGGATTCGAGTCTGTGACCCGTACATTACCGATTTCACCATCTGTAAGCTTCGCTTGCTGCTGGCACATCAGGGCCCGGATCTCCCTCTGGATCACTCCCTTCTGCTTTGGCCTGGCAATTTCAGCGAGCTGTTGGAGCAAAAACACAACTTCTCCCAGACAGTTACTGATAACGTTAGTACCTAGTATCACATTTAAGGCATTCTCCTCATTTACAGTCTTTACCACTAAAAGTCCCTGATCCTTCAGCTCCACCCTGCCCACTTTTACGTTTACGTTTTTGGCTCCAATTATTTCAACAGGGAGACCATTGGTGGCGTACACTGTCAAGTCAGGGCTCAGGGGCTGGAGACTGTCCATGGACCAAAATTTATTGTAAAGGACGTCAGGTATGATGGTCACCTGAGATCCCGTGTCCAGCAGTGCAGGGATTGCAATCCCGTCCAGAATCATGGACAGGTAGGGCCGTCCACCCACGAACCTGCGGTTCCAGTCTAAGGGGCCTGGTGAGTCTACTCCTGGGTGTTGGCCCTCTGACCCAGGATCGGCTCGTTTAAAGGACATTGCTGAGCCATATGACCTTTTTGGTTGCAGCGGTAGCAGATGATCTCTCGGCGAGGATGGTGTTGATCAGGAGTCGCTCCTGGGGGTGGCGTGGTCCTCCTCCGGTGAGGCGACGTCCTCCATTTCCTCCGGTTCATCCAAGGGACATCCTCCGGACAGTCGGCAAGTAGGATCTTTCCTCCTTCCTCTTTCCGCAGTTGCAGGGCATCCATTACAGTGGCCAAGTTCTTAGTCAGCTGGCGCACTTCGGAGCGCAGACATTCCAACTCACTAGGGGGCGCCACCTGCGTTTTAGCTTCTGCCACCTGCGGGGAAAAGGTGGGTACTGCCGGCTTTAGAGGGGCTTCACCGGGTGATACCGATTTGCCACCTCTGGCTTTTCCAAGGGTCGCAGTCCTTTTATTGCCATGTCCTTTAGGGCATCAAAAGTGGCATCTGGATGATCTAAGGACCACCAGTTTACAGTCCTGCCTTCCGCTGGAGACCTCAGTCCCCGCACGAATTGCTCTTTCAACATTTGGCTCTCATCAATGGGACTTGTGGGGTTAGCCTGTTTAAGAGCTCGCAGGGCCCCTGTAGTCGGCAGGCGTAGTCCCTAATACTGTCACCCGGTCTCTGGAAGCACTGATAAAATGCCATCCGGAGATCCGTTTCTGTGCGGTCCTCAAAGATGGCTTGTAGCTTTAAGAGAATCGCAGGTACCGACTCCTGGTCTGCAATGGGCCAAGTCTCTACTTCTCTCTCAGCCGCACCAGCTAACTGTCCTATTACCACAGCAGCTTTTTGCTTTTCAGTCATGGAGTACATATCCAAAATACTACATATTTTCCTTTTAAACCCTGGCAGGGTGTCGGGCTCGCCGCTGTACTGGGGAAGCCACTTCGCTCCAGGCATGTATGGGAGCGTTAGCGGCATGAGCGGGACCACCGGACTAGGTGAGGGGCCTGCCCCTCCATCCCGCGCTACATCGCCAAGCGGTGGACTATTGGGGCCACCGGCGGGGGCCGCTCCGTCTGCTGGTTGCTGTGACATATTGATGCTCCCTTGGTTAATCTGAGCCTACCTCTTTCACAGGCTGCAGCGTCGCAGGCACAGCGGTGGAGACAGGACCTTTGTCGCTGTCGCTCTGATGCCAGAGCATTCACTTCCTGTTTCACAGGACCTGCCGCCGCGTCAGAGTTGGGGGCGGGGCCAGGCAACAGCGCGCTTTTCTTTCAGGTACGCCTCCCTTCTTCACCAGCGCCTGAGGGCGCGAATATTGTGGTAAAGATGGCGGTATTATGGCGCCAAACACAGCAAACAGTCTTTTTCACCAAACAGTCAATATAGGCACACAGGACTCACAATTGCAAGCTTCTCATCCTGTTCGTGACGCCAAGTTTTAGTTGACTCGCTCCACAATTGTGGATACCAGGGCTATGGGGTACTCGGAGCCGAGCCCATAGATTTCTATGGGAGATGTCACTGGCAGCGGGACTCGGTCCGTGGCCCTGGCAGTCAAGCGATGGGGGAATATTTACAGGGGATTATTAGGTAGTTCGTGACGCCACCTGTGGTATCTGGTCAATTGTACCAGCGCTGCTATAAGGATCTTCACAGGGGATGTTATGGGGCAGCTGGGTGGTAAGTCTCCCACAGGTGAGACTGGTCCCTGGAAGTCTATGGTGATGATGCAGGGTGTAGATAAGAATTCAGTCACACACAATGCAGCTTCTTTTCATACCTTTTACTTGAAGGTGTTTCAGCAAGATCCCGGGGAGCTGGTTGGGGTGGAGAATGCACATTCGGGTAACCGCTGAGCAGGTTAGAGGCCTCCTTAACTTCAATATGTATGTGAGTCCAACTTGCCTGAAGCGAAGTTAACTCTGAACTCTCCAGCTTTCTCAATAGCTGTAATGCCCGGCCAACATTGTGGTGGAGCCTTCTAAGTGGTGAGAACTAAGTCCTTACTTTTGTCGTGCACTTGATTCAAAGTCCCCGTTCTCCCTGACTCCGGTTACGTATTGACACTTTGGGCTGCTCTCTGCGACCTGTAGTCCAGATGCCTCCGGTTTTCTTGTTACTAAGCTTGAAACTCTAGCAACGCTTCGGACCCCGGTGTCCGGCAAATTAGTGCAGGCAATCCAATACCTAAAGCACTTCTCTCTGTCTTCTCCACTGCGCCCTTCGCCCTGCTTCCCGCTCTTAACATAAGCACTTGTAGCTTTCGATGGAAGTGTCAGCTTTCTTCTAGAGCTCACTGCACAGCTCTCAGTATCCTCCAAGTCCAGACTGGACTGAGACTGAACTGCCCTGCACTCAGACAGGAAACAGACTGGGGTGACTCACTCTTGAGCCACCTGGAGCTTGACTGAACTCCTCTATCCTTAGACAGGAAACTGACTGACTGGAAAGACTGAACTGAAACTCAACCCAGCTCTGCACTGTCCGAAGACAGGAAACTATCTGTCTCTGCTACGTGTCACTCCCTTTTATACCCTGATGGGTGTGTCTAAAAAGGTGAGTGTAGTGAATGCATATCAAGCGTTGCGGTTACCTTCCTGTGCATTCTCCTGGATTTTATGTGTGTGCCTGACATAGCTGGGCCACACATCCCCCCTTGATTAAACACAGCACTCCCGGGCTGTGAAAGAGAAAAAGAAAAACATTTTTGTTTTACATTAAACATAAACATTTTAACTCATCCCATCCGGGAGGTAAGACTTCTTGAACGTTACAATTTGTACATTAGAAAATTACAAAAGTATCAAAAGTATCAAACATTCTCATAATACAAGACAAATTCTTGTGGAGGACCCGCACCAAAAACCTCCCACGTGGGTCCTGGGTGGGCTGCAGGACTTCTGACTGCAGACCTCACTCTAGGCCCACCATACGGGTTTTTCTTCAGAGGTAGTTGTGTAGTTAGGTTTCATGTAAAACCAAGATAATGCACCGAAGCGCAACTATTTACAAAGCAAGTTCTTGGGCTGGCACAGTCCACAGCCTCTCAGTCCTTTGGCATGGTTAAACAGATATATACACTTCCAGATCATCTGATTCTTCCTCCGTGTCGGATTCATGCGGCATTCTGGACAAGGCGTCCGCGTTAGCATTTTTACGGCCCGCTCTGTACTTGATGGTAAACTGATAGTTTGACAACCGAGCCATCCAACGTTGCTCCATGGCTCCCAGCTTGGCTGTTTCAAGGTGCGTCAAGGGGTTGTTGTCTGTGTATGCAGTGAACTTGTTGGAGGCAAGATAATGTTTAAATCTTTCAGTAATGGCCCAGACCAGCGCCAGAAACTCCAGTTTGAAGCTGCTATAGTTTTCCGGATTCCTCTCAGTTGGCCTGAGTTTTCTGCTTGCATATGCGATGACTTTTTCTTGGCCATTCTGCTTCTGACTGAGGACTGCTCCCAATCCCTCGTTACTGGCATCGGTGTACAGCAGGAACGGTTGGCTGTAATCTGGGTAGGCTAAGATTTCATCGCCGGTCAGGATCTCTTTCATCTCTTTGAATGCCTCAACTTGTTCTTTACCCCAATTGAATGGAGGGTTTCTGCTCTTGGAGGTTGTCCGACCAGGAGGTCCTGTAAAGGCGCCGCCTTCTTAGTGTAATCTTTTACAAACCTCCTGTAGTAACCTGTTAATCCCAGGAACTGACGCACCTCCTTTAGATTCTTCGGCTCCGGCCATTTCTGGATGGCTGTGACCTTCTCGGGGTCCGGCGCTACTCCTTCGGAACTGACAATATGTCCCAAGTACTGTACCTTCCGTTTGAGCAGATGGCATTTAGAGGGCTTCAGTTTCATCCCATACTTGGACAGTGACTCGAATACCTCTGCCAGGTGCTTCAGATGATCTTCATATGTCTTGGAGTACACGATTACGTCGTCCAGGTACAGCAGCACAGTTTCAAAGTTGAGATGTCCCAGGCAGCTCTCCATCACTCTCTGGAATGTCCCTGGGGCACTGCTGAGGCCAAACGGCATTCTGTCAAACTCGCAGAGTCCCATTGGGGTGGTGAAAGCAGTTTTCTCCCGATCCTCCTCAGCCACAGCTACTTGCCAGTACCCACTAGTAAGGTCGAGGGTAGAAAAGTAGTTAGCCGTTTTCAGAGCAGCTAAGGATTCCTCTATGCGTGGTAATGGGTATGCATCTTTATGTGTTATACGATTTACTTGCCTATAATCTACACACATTCGCATGCTACCATCCTTTTTCTTAACTAGAACTAGAGGTGCTGCCCAGGGGCTACAACTATCCCTTATCACCCCGGCTTTCTTCATGTCACGCAGCATCTCCTTAGCTTTCTGATAATGGGCTGGAGGTATAGGCCTATACCGCTCTTTGATGGGAGGATGACTGCCTGTAGGGATATGATGCTGTACTCCCTTAATTGTCCCAAAGTCAAGTGGGTGTTTGCTAAATACTTGTGCGTACTCTTGTACCACCCGTAGTACCCCCTGTTTCTGGTGGACGGAAGTGGTGTCTGTCCCAATATGAAGCTGCTGACACCATTCCGCTACCGGGGTTGCCGGATCATTATCCTCCGCTGGTTGGCGGGAGGCTAAGGACTCGGTTGTGAGGATAGAATTGTTATCTACGGCATATAATTTAGCAACTGTAGCATAACGTGGCAAATTTACTTCATCGTCCCCCAGTTGAGAAGTCGTACTGTTACTCTCCCATTTATTACTTCCACTACCCCTCTAGCAATCATGAGTGTAGGTCTGTGTTCTGAGCGATGAGGTTCTACTACTGCTTGGTAGTTCTGTCCTCTCAGACCTATGGCTGCTCTGCACCATATTAACATTTCACTCATTGGGGGTATTACAATGGGATTCGAGTCTGTGACCCGTACATTACCGATTTCACCATCTGTAAGCTTCGCTTGCTGCTGGCACATCAGGGCCCGGATCTCCCTCTGGATCACTCCCTTCTGCTTTGGCCTGGCAATTTCAGCGAGCTGTTGGAGCAAAAACACAACTTCTCCCAGACAGTTACTGATAACGTTAGTACCTAGTATCACATTTAAGGCATTCTCCTCATTTACAGTCTTTACCACTAAAAGTCCCTGATCCTTCAGCTCCACCCTGCCCACTTTTACGTTTACGTTTTTGGCTCCAATTATTTCAACAGGGAGACCATTGGTGGCGTACACTGTCAAGTCAGGGCTCGGGGGCTGGAGACTGTCCATGGACCAAAATTTATTGTAAAGGACGTCAGGTATGATGGTCACCTGAGATCCCGTGTCCAGCAGTGCAGGGATTGCAATCCCGTCCAGAATCATGGACAGGTAGGGCCGTCCACCCACGAACCTGCGGTTCCAGTCTAAGGGGCCTGGTGAGTCTACTCCTGGGTGTTGGCCCTCTGACCCAGGATCGGCTCGTTTAAAGGACATTGCTGAGCCATATGACCTTTTTGGTTGCAGCGGTAGCAGATGATCTCTCGGCGAGGATGGTGTTGATCAGGAGTCGCTCCTGGGGGTGGCGTGGTCCTCCTCCGGTGAGGCGACGTCCTCCATTTCCTCCGGTTCATCCAAGGGACATCCTCCGGACAGTCGGCAAGTAGGATCTTTCCTCCTTCCTCTTTCCGCAGTTGCAGGGCATCCATTACAGTGGCCAAGTTCTTAGTCAGCTGGCGCACTTCGGAGCGCAGACATTCCAACTCACTAGGGGGCGCCACCTGCGTTTTAGCTTCTGCCACCTGCGGGGAAAAGGTGGGTACTGCCGGCTTTAGAGGGGCTTCACCCGGGTGATACCGATTTGCCACCTCTGGCTTTTCCAAGGGTCGCAGTCCTTTTATTGCCATGTCCTTTAGGGCATCAAAAGTGGCATCTGGATGATCTAAGGACCACCAGTTTACAGTCCTGCCTTCCGCTGGAGACCTCAGTCCCCGCACGAATTGCTCTTTCAACATTTGGCTCTCATCAATGGGACTTGTGGGGTTAGCCTGTTTAAGAGCTCGCAGGGCCCCCTGTAGTCGGCAGGCGTAGTCCCTAATACTGTCACCTGGTCTCTGGAAGCACTGATAAAATGCCATCCGGAGATCCGTTTCTGTGCGGTCCTCAAAGATGGCTTGTAGCTTTAAGAGAATCGCAGGTACCGACTCCTGGTCTGCAATGGCCAAGTCTCTACTTCTCTCTCAGCCGCACCAGCTAACTGTCCTATTACCACAGCAGCTTTTTGCTTTTCAGTAATGAAGTACATATCCAAAATACTACATATTTTCCTTTTAAACCCTGGCAGGGTGTCGGGCTCGCCGCTGTACTGGGGAAGCCACTTCGCTCCAGGCATGTATGGGAGCATTAGCGGCATGAGCGGGACCACCGGACTAGGTGAGGGGCCTGCCCTCCATCCCGCGCTACATCGCCAAGCGGTGGACTATTGGGGCCACCGGCGGGGGCCGCTCCGTCTGCTGGTTGCTGTGACATATTGATGCTCCCTTGGTTAATCTGAGCCTACCTCTTTCACAGGCTGCAGCGTCGCAGGCACAGCGGTGGAGACAGGACCTTTGTCGCTGTCGCTCTGATGCCAGAGCATTCACTTCCTGTTTCACAGGACCTGCCGCCGCGTCAGAGTTGGGGGCGGGGCCAGGCAACAGCGCGCTTTTCTTTCAGGTACGCCTCCCTTCTTCACCAGCGCCTGAGGGCGCGAATATTGTGGTAAAGATGGCGGTATTATGGCGCCAAACACAGCAAACAGTCTTTTTCACCAAACAGTCAATATAGGCACACAGGACTCACAATTGCAAGCTTCTCATCCTGTTCGTGACGCCAAGTTTTAGTTGACTCGCTCCACAATTGTGGATACCAGGGCTATGGGGTACTCGGAGCCGAGCCCATAGATTTCTATGGGAGATGTCACTGGCAGCGGGACTCGGTCCGTGGCCCTGGCAGTCAAGCGATGGGGGAATATTTACAGGGGATTATTAGGTAGTTCGTGACGCCACCTGTGGTATCTGGTCAATTGTACCAGCGCTGCTATAAGGATCTTCACAGGGGATGTTATGGGGCAGCTGGGTGGTAAGTCTCCCACAGGTGAGACTGGTCCCTGGAAGTCTATGGTGATGATGCAGGGTGTAGATAAGAATTCAGTCACACACAATGCAGCTTCTTTTCATACCTTTTACTTGAAGGTGTTTCAGCAAGATCCCGGGGAGCTGGTTGGGGTGGAGAATGCACATTCGGGTAACCGCTGAGCAGGTTAGAGGCCTCCTTAACTTCAATATGTATGTGAGTCCAACTTGCCTGAAGCGAAGTTAACTCTGAACTCTCCAGCTTTCTCAATAGCTGTAATGCCCGGCCAACATTGTGGTGGAGCCTTCTAAGTGGTGAGAACTAAGTCCTTACTTTTGTCGTGCACTTGACTCAAAGTCCCCGTTCTCCCTGACTCCGGTTACGTATTGACGCTTTGGGCTGCTCTCTGCGACCTGTAGTCCAGATGCCTCCGGTTTTCTTGTTACTAAGCTTGAAACTCTAGCAACGCTTCGGACCCCGGTGTCCGGCAAATTAGTGCAGGCAATCCAATACCTAAAGCACTTCTCTCTGTCTTCTCCACTGCGCCCTTCGCCCTGCTTCCCGCTCTTAACATAAGCACTTGTAGCTTTCGATGGAAGTGTCAGCTTTCTTCTAGAGCTCACTGCACAGCTCTCAGTATCCTCCAAGTCCAGACTGGACTGAGACTGAACTGCCCTGCACTCAGACAGGAAACAGACTGGGGTGACTCACTCTTGAGCCACCTGGAGCTTGACTGAACTCCTCTATCCTTAGACAGGAAACTGACTGACTGGAAAGACTGAACTGAAACTCAACCCAGCTCTGCACTGTCCGAAGACAGGAAACTATCTGTCTCTGCTACGTGTCACTCCCTTTTATACCCCTGATGGGTGTGTCTAAAAAGGTGAGTGTAGTGAATGCATATCAAGCGTTGCGGTTACCTTCCTGTGCATTCTCCTGGATTTTATGTGTGTGCCTGACATAGCTGGGCCACACAGAATAATATAGCTTTTATTATAAAATCTTCAGTTTTACTTAAATTAGTTGATGCAAAAATGAATACACCCAACATCAAAAACTATCTAGTATTTTGCAGGACCCCTATGATTTTAAAGTACCGCACCAAGTCTTCTAAGCCTGGAATGAACAGGTTGGCAATATATTGCAACATCTATCTTTTTCCATTATTCAAGAACTACAGGTGCTTCTCACAAAATTAGAATATCATCAAAAAGTTATTTTATTTCAGTTCTTCGATACAGAAAGTGAAAGTCATATATTATATAGAGTCATTACAAACTGACTGTTTGGTTGGGTTCAGATCAGGAGACACTTGGCCACTAATCACTTTTACCCTGTACTTCTTCAGTAATACAACAGTGGCCTTAGATGTGTCATTTGGATCATTGTTATGTTGTAAAAGTGACAATCTATCAAGGGCACACAGTGATGGTAGCGTCTTCTCTTTCAATAAAGAGCAGTACATCTGTGAATTCATGATACTATCAATGAAATGTAGCTTCCTGATAGCAGCATCGCTCATGCACCACCACCACCATGTTTCACTGTAGGCACCATGCATTTTCATTGTACTTCTCACCTTTGCGACGCCATTCCTTTTTTGAAGCCATCAGATTCAGAAATATTTATTTTGATCTCATCACTCCTTAACAAAGAGTCCAAGGAGTCTTCATATTTTTGGTATGGACCCTGGCAAAATGAAGATGGCTTTTTTGTGCATGAGCTTTAGGAGAGGCATTCTTCTTGGAAAAAAACATGCATGCCATTCCTCTGCAGTGTACCCAAATTGTGTGAAGGGAAACACTCACCATGAATTGGCTTTCTACTTCTTTTGCTAATAGCAGTGAACTTGCATGTTGATTTTCTTCAATCCTTCTCACCAGAAGACACTCCTGCTTAAGTGGTAGCATCCGTAGGTGGCCTAACATCTCTGTGAGATGGTTGCCGTTCCATCTTTATAAAATTTCACAGTCACTTTTGCTACAGTATTCTGATTGTGAAGCTTCACTGATCTTCTTGTAGCCTTCACCTTCTGTTGTAAATAAATTATTTTCTTGCTCTGGTCTTGTGACATTTCTCTTCCATGTGGTTCCATTGCAGACTGCATGAAATGAAAAGGGGATTTCACTTTTGCAACACAGTCTGAGTGAATTTGTTAAGAAAATTACTTTTCCGGGTAACAAATCTTGCTTGCAATTAATGTTCCACATTTGTAAGAGTATTTTGTAGTATGGCATCCCATAGAAAATATGTTTGGGAATATGTTTTCTAACAAATATAACTTTTCTATTGGCCCATTTTCCTTTTTTGTAATTTTTAAAATAGAAAAGATAAAAATATATATAAATAGATTTTTGCCTAAAATACAAAGGACATGTGTCATCTGTAACTTTAGGCCTTTTAGAGATAATTTAATCTTCAACTTGCTTAATTGTTCACAATAACAGTAATTTTGTCCAAGGGTGCCCAAACTTTTACAAGCCACTGTAATTATGTATACACTTGATTTACTAGTGGAATATATTTTTTATATATGATGTTTATTCTCTATGGTATCCCTGTGGTGATGTGGCAGTAGTGTTTTGGTCGAGAGGGTCAGGCGACTCACTGTGGCAATGTAGTATAATAAGATGGAATGCACTCAGGGTATAGAAAATTAGGTGCTGGTGAATTGGACCAGAATGGTGCCAATAAACTAAGTAAAGTGAGATTCACCGCACACAAGGACTGATAGTCATGCAAAAAAGATTTGTTTATTGAACAATCTCCAATCTGAGAGAAATAAGTGTCAGTGCCGTATGAAACAAATGTACAATATACAGATACCCAACGTCTCGGCCCTTCCCGGACCTTACTCATGGGTAACTTAATAGTATAGGTACAAAATAGAGCTGGCACAGAAAAGACAGTATAGGGTTCCTGGTAACTTCCCTTGTGGCACACTAGAAACTGTGTGTGACAGAGGGGCAAAGTAAGATATATCCTAAATGTAAGCAGGAAATGCCCTGGGTGAAATGCCGATAGCCTTAGCACTAAATAATTAGGAATGCAGATGACGTTTCGGGGTCCTATATTGATAGCTAACGCATGTAGCCCAGGAGAAGTGCTTCAATCGTTTACAGGCGGCGCTCCCGCGCCCTGCCTTGTGCTGAGTGTCCACTGGAGTGTCCACTGGAGTGTCCACTGGACACTCAGCACAAGGCAGGGCGCGGGAGCGCCGCCTGTAAACGATTGAAGCACTTCTCCTGGGCTACATGCGTTAGCTATCAATATAGGACCCCGAAACGTCATCTGCATTCCTAATTATTTAGTGCTAAGGCTATCGGCATTTCACCCAGGGCATTTCCTGCTTACATTTAGGATATATCTTACTTTGCCCTCTGTCACACACAGTTTCTAGTGTGCCACAAGGGAAGTTACCAGGAACCCTATACTGTCTTTTCTGTGCCAGCTCTATTTTGTACCTATACTATTAAGTTACCCATGAGTAAGGTCCGGGAAGGGCCGAAACGTTGGGTATCTGTATATTGTACATTTGTTTCATACGGCACTGACACTTATTTCTCTCGGATTGGAGATTGTTCAATAAACAAATCTTTTTTGCATGAGTCCTTGTGTGCGGTGAATCTCACTTCACTGTGGCAATGTGGCAGAGCCCAGCAATGTAACACAGTAAAGAGGTTCAGGAGAATCAGGGTAACAAAGCTGATCATCGGTATAGTAGAATACCCAGCAGTATAGCAGAGATTAGTTTGTCAATGCAGAGATGGTTCAGGGAAGAAGTCAACAGTAATGACATCGACGTAAACTACCTAAATACTCAGGCCGGAATGTGCCACCTGAGATGGTATATAAGGGTTAGAACTCTGGAAACTTGACTTGTCTGGCAACCCAACCCGAATTATGGTACCCTGACATGCCAAGTTAGAGAAAGAACCAATTCCAGCAGGAGGAAGCAGCACCCATCTCAGGATCCTGGAGGAGTGAGTGACACTAGGTTATTAACTCTATGTTGTGTAGAGAATTTGGAGCTGTGTTTCAGAAAAATGGAGACTTAATGATATAGAGATATAATAATTAATAGATGATACTGAATCTAAAAGCAAAACATTTAGAACTTCTCTTTAATCACTCTGAGCAATCCATATAATCGCATTTGATAATTTTATAACAAACGTTAACATTTTACAATGTAAAACTTATAAACCCTAAATCCATGTGATTTTCATGATGTTCACTGACAGATACTTGCGATCTACGTCTATGTGCGTACTTTCTGGGCCTAAAATTTCACATCTTCATGGGACCACACATTTTACGAACGTAGAAAGAGAAAAATCATGAATGGCCTTTTGTATGACTCCAGCCATTGTGTTTGTCTGTCGTACAAACATCATAAAAAATGGTTGATGAAAAAGAAAATACAAGTTGGAATTGGCTGGGAAATAATTTGTGATCCTCGTAATAAAAGGAATATTTTTAGGGTAATTCAGGCAGTTGGTTGTTTTGTTAAGCAGCATGGTACTGCTGATGTAGGCAGGAAAGAGAAATTCACAGCTATCCTACCGAAGGGGAAATACCACCTGATAAAATAAACACATGCCAGTCCAGAACGCAGGAAATCGGAAAGTTCCCATTGTGACAACTGGGGAATGGACGGAATCCTGGAACACACACATACACGTATCATCTACAGAAGCATATAAACAGCGATAGTGTAAGATATATACACCTGAGCAAAAGTATGTTTTAGTTGGTTCTTAGACATAAACTGAAAATTCAGTCCCTTTATTAGGGTCCTATGGTTTATAGACTTCTAGGCCTCAGCAGGTTTAATGAGCCCAACAGTAGGGAGAAATAATTTTTAAGGTTTATCTACTCTATCTGTCTGTCTGTCTATCTATCTATCTATCTATCTATCTATATATCCAATCATATATCTAGTGGTGTAACAATCACAATTGCGACAAGACCCGTGCAGAAGGGGGGCTGGCTGATGATCGCATCTATTTTAACTGGATGTGCATCCATGGACACACATCCAGTGGAAGTGTATTGTGGCGCAGAGACCTGCTGGTTCCCTGCACTGCAATACATGCCGCCGGCCAATCAGAGGCCAGCAGCAGACATCAGCCGGCCCATCATGAGCGGTTCATGCTAGTGATATCATGTGCCACCCATGGCTGGTACTTTGAAGTCAGCTGCAATCTATAGAGGAGGAGGATACCACATGAAAGCGGAGTAAGGACAGAAGAATTGTTTTTTTTTTGTTTGTTTTTTTGAATGTTTTGGAAAAGAGCGGCAGAACAGACATTATACTAGGCAGGGGCCCAGGAGTGGGGCATTATACTAGGATGGGTCAAGGATGGAGGACATTATACAAGGAAAGGCCCAGGATGGGAGGCATTATAGTAGGATGGGGGACATTATTAAAGAAAGGGGCTTAGCATGGAGAACATTACACCAGGAAGGGGTCCAAGATGGGGTTCATTATACCAAGAAAGGGCCCAGAATGTGGGACATTATAACAGCAAGAGGCTCAGGACACGGGACATTAAAACAGGAAGGGACACAGGATGGAGGATATTATACCGGGAAGGGGCCTAGAATGGGGGACATTATTACAGAAAGTGACCTAGGATTTGGGACATTATTCCAGGAAGGGACCAGGACGGGAGACAATATTACATGAAAGGGCCAGGACTTGAGGCATTATTACAGAAAGTGGCCAGGATGGGGCACATTATTACAAAAAGGAAACAGGATGGAGGATATTATACCAGGAAGGGGCACAAAAGGAGGTACATTATACCAGGAAGGGGCCCAGGATGGGGGACATTATAAAAGGAAGAGGCTCAGGACAGGGGCGTTATAACAAGATAACAGAGCCTAGGATGCGGGACATTATTAAAGGATGGGGTCAGAATGGGGGATATTATTACAGAAAGGGGTCAGGATGGGGGACATTATTATAGAAATGGGTCAGAAAGGGAGACATTATACAAGGAAGGGACCCAAGTTGGGGGTATTATAATCGGATGGAGGACATTATACAAGGATGGGACCCAAGATGGGGCATTATACTCGGATGGGGGACATTAAAAAAGGAATGAGGCCCAGGACAGGGGCATTATAACAGGAAGGGGCAGGGATGGGGACTTTGTAGCAGGAAGGACCCTAGAATTAGGAACATTATTACAGGAAGTGTGCCAGGATGGGGGATATTATTACAGAAAGGGATGAGAGCGGAAGACATTATTACAGGAAAGGGCCAGGACTTGGGGCATTATTACAGGAAAGCACCAGGACGGGATTCATTATTACAGAAAGGTGCCAGGACTAGGGACATTAGAACAAGAAGATGCCAGGATGGGACATAATTACATGGAGGGTGAAGATGTATGACTTTATAGGATCTAAAATGATACACAGGCCCAAATATGTGACCAAAATGGAGGTGGAGATCAGGTGAAAATAAGGGGCCCATGAGAAACTAGTTACACCACTGTATGTATCTACCTATCTAATTGCCCCAACAATGGTCCTAAGTTCTATGATTGTTTGTATACCAGAGGCAGGTCCTAATAACATGCCTGATAGCATTACGCTGTCAGAGGTTAAACTCAAATGGTGTGTTTAAAAATAAGTAATAAACAAAACAAAACAAGTTTTTCTTTAAAAAAAACTATTATATAAAAAGAAAGAAACTTATTTTAAACTCTCTCACTGAACGTCATCATTTTTTTCATTAATCTTAACTTTTAAAAATGGAATAAAAAAATATCGAAAGTTCATAGGTAACAAGAAGTGGTACAAAATAGCTCAGGTTAGGTTAACTCAACTTACAAAGAAAACCCCCCCACGTCACCCAATAAAATATAATGCAGTTTAAAGGGAACCTGACAGCTGCGGTTCAAAGTGACATGTATGAGACACTGGCTGTGTGAGAGACTAGTTGGATAGGAAGGTCCCTGGTGGCTTTTTCCCCTGCTCACCTTATGGAACAGGTCTCTCCCTAATGCATGTTTAGGGAGAGACCTGTCAGTCGCTGGCAATGGGAGGAGAAAAGCGGACGGGAATGCCTGACTGACTAGTCTCTCCCTAAAGAAATAAAAGAAGCCGCACAGTCCGGTCCCAAGGGCCGGCGGCAGTGCCAGGTACTGATGCCAGAGACTTGTGCGAATTTCTCGCATTGCACTTGCAAGTGTGACCCCGGCCAAACACTAATGGCCACTCTCATTTTAAAAAGGGCCTATCAGCAAGTCAAAAGTGGCCAGTTTTACTCTTACTTTATTCCTGCTGCTCAGTTAAGTTTTCTTTTTTCTTTTTTTGACATTCATCCATATGATTCCAGAGATATGTACTTTTTTATTTAGTACTGATTTTTATGGTATTTACCAAAGGGGCATTTCTCACGGGATCCTCTTGGGCGTGTCTTTAGTCTGCTCTGTATTATTAAACTGTGAGTCATTCCCCCTTTGTAAAGACCAGAAAATTAGCACTGAATAATAAGGCCCATATTGCTGGAACCATATGTTGCAAATCGTTAAAAAAACCCTCAGTGAATACTCAGGAAGGATATGGAATAAAATAAGAACAAAAACTGGACACTTTTGTCGTGGAGACAGGTCATCTCTAATAAACTTTTCATAAATCAATAAAATGAGTACATTTACAAAACTTTGTAATATATGTTATCAGGGAAATTTGCTTTTTCCTTTATTCATGAGACATTTTCTTCTATATTTTCAACTTCAGAACACATAATTCACTCTGGAAAACTGTTATAATCCATTTTTGTCAAACTCAAGATGAATTGCAACCTCACTGAAGTATCTGGATACGGTTTCTAGTACAGTGTTTGGAGAGGGGAAGAGAATGGAGGAGGAAGAGGCATGACACAGACATAGGGATAAAGGTTCTCTCATCTGAGTGCTGGATTTACAGCCACACTGCTCAGTACTGGTGTATAATGTATTCCATCCTAATGCTAGCAGCTACCGATAGCAGCTACTGCGCATTTTCAGATTGAGTGTTTTTTGTTTCCTCTAGCTGAATAACTTGAATAAGACGTATTATTGGCACATAAAACATGTGATTTTACCTGCCTGCAGAAGTTTTTTTTTTTTTTTTGTATGTACAGATATTCATTATGCAAACTAGGGGGCAGGTCAGTGAGGGATCAGGGACCTGTCAGCAGTCTGCATTATGAATATTTAATCAGAGCACCACATACCCCAACCTGCCTTAGGGCACGAGAATCTTATTAACACAAAACTGAAAATAAAGATTAAAGAACAACCACAAGACGGATTTCATCAACCAATGTATCATTTTAATCAGTATAACGGCGCCGACCTGACACTGTGTGTAGGTTATTGTGCACAATCCTCTTGACAGGTTCCATTTAAGTCACTGATTTTTCATATACATAACCTATCAGAGTGAAAACAAATAGAACATGAAAAATCACCGCCAGAGAAGTGAATATGTTTTTGGTGTGCCCCCAAGGGCTGTGGGGTACTCGGTACCGGGCCGGCGATTCTTAAAGGGGAAGTGTCATGGCAGCATGGTAAGAAAGAAGGAATCTGTATGTGGAAAATGCTCCAAGCGGTGAAGGAAACGTTCAGAAGATGGTTTACCCGCTATCGCTTGTGTATATTCCCTACCTATTCCTGTTTAGTAAAAAGTTTATTTTTCATTGGTGGTCTCCCTCATTGAACTGTCCAACACCCGGTCCTGACAAAAAAGCAAGATCGAATACAAACGGCCTGCATAACAAAAGTTCACACACCCAGCCAGGAGCTCCAACTTGATGTAAGGAGACGAGTACCTCGCCCATGGCTACTGCCCTGCACCACGTTACACATGCACACTTTTACACACATATTCTTACACATGTAGGCACACTTACTTACACACATATTCTTCCTACTAACGCTCATATTTGCACACATGCTTCTACACAGGTGGTCACGTGTTTACACTCATATTTCGGTGCACTCACGTACACTTACACTTATATTTGTAAACACTTTTACAAGCAAACTTCTGCACATGTCGGCACGCTTTTACATATACACACCTACACTTGCAGATATGCTTTTACACTCGTATCACTACATACTAGCATGCTTTTAGACTGATTTGTGCACAATTATGAACTTTTGAACACTCAGACACACTTATATATACTGTACACAACACTGTGCAATACAGTATCTGCTTTATATGCAGTGGGTTGGGACGCTGCAGATGATTCCAGTTAGGGGTCTCAAGCCTCCTCCACTTGTTATTAGCCGGACGTGTGTTCATATTTTCTGATTCTGAAAATTGTGCCAAAATGTTGCATTTATTTGCCTTTATTTTGTGAAAAGCATCAAAGCTTGTGGACACATTCTTCCTGATTGGAAGAGACCTGTCCGTCAAAAGTACTGACTAATTTTCCTACAATGAGTAAAACCGTGGACAAGGAGTTGTGTTCACCTCAAGAAGACGTTGTGGCAAGTGTGCTGAAAGTTATTTTGTGTGTGGTTATATTTGTGCATAACATACTGTAAAAAATGTATTTATTCCTACCGTCATTGTTTGTGGTGGTGTCCACAATAAAATAATACACCACCAAAAGGTATATTTAATGCAAAAAATACTTTATTAAATAACAAATGCAAAGTACAAATGACATGATAAGGTGCAGAATACATAAAAAGAGGGACAAGTAAACCATAGGAGACCCACCGAAACAATGGAGACCAGCAAAGAAAACCATGCAGTATGTAACAGCACTAAGTTCACTATCCATGTGCAAGAGAAACTACTGCCAAAATGGAAGCTATGTAGTATCAGCTATTGCGCTAATGCGCATAAAAAAAAAAAAACTAGAGCTTGCAATGGCAGACATTTTAATGTGCATCTATATAAGTCCCCAATAAGGTGCATGGTGCAAAGAAGAAATAATTCCTAAGGAGACAATATACCTGCTAGATGCTGGTGAGTGGGAATCCCCGGATGTCCCTCTGCCCTGACGCGTGTTTCGCTCAGCTTCTTCGGGAGGCGTGTCAGGGCAGGGGGCGATCCGGTTTAAATAAGGGCCCCATCTGTGCCATTGGATGCTCGGAATCATGACCACCTGCTTGTATTGCAATCAAAGTAAATAAGGCTTCAGTAGCGCATGCGTCGGCGAAAATACCCCCACAAGGCACCACAAATGTAATAGCCAGTGTGGGTCGATGGCGCATGCGCAAACTAAAGGTCCTGGTCAGAGCAAACAATATATATCGCATAAATTTTTTCCCAAAGGCAATTGCCCTCATATAGAATAATCCATATAGTTAGAGTGCCTGAACAATAATATATAGGATATTAATAACAACTCTTATTTCAGAACAAAACAGCACATATATACTATTATCCCTGATCCAATCTCAAACGTAGCATATTGTCACATGACCCGATACGCATGTCCTTATCTTAATTCAATTTGATACCGCCAGTAAAAAGAGTAAGAATAAAAATAGCTAACATTAATGTAATAAACATATACACCCCCCAAGACGGATGTGATGAATGCTATCTCCTAATATAGGAGATCCTAATAAACTAAGCGGAGTATATGTCGGCGCATGGTTATCTGCCATCTTTGTAAAAACAAGGCTCAGTAGAGGCAAAAATTCCAATAATTTGACTACTACATGCATGAATTGGCACATGCGCGATCAACATGAGTTAGTCTGGGAATCTCACTGCTCTAAAATGCGGACTAGTGTGTCTCGCTAACCAAAAGTCGCCCCAACCGCATCTACTGCTTCTCCCTCCTCTGTCACCGTGCCAAGTGTTCTCACACAAGTCTCTGAGCGCAGAACCTTCAGTTGTTTACCTTTAACAGTTGGGGTGAGTGAGAGCCCGTCAACTGTTATGGAAGTGGACATGCCTGCTGTATTGACCAATCTCAGACACCAAGCACATCACATCTTTCTGAAGCCACCATAACATCTCCGCCTGCACCTCATTCACAGGCCAGCAGTTTGTTGTGTAGACCCTACTCCACCCTCTCTTTGCACAACAGCCAGCCCTCAGTCCAGAAGTTGTGGTCACGTAAAAGATTGTTTCCTCTTACATATGCCAAAGCTAAGAGCTTAAACTTCACCATATCCAACCGGTTGCCCACAGAAATGCTGCCTTTCCTCCATCGCAGTCCCCCAGTACCAGTTGCCCATTCGCCATTACTTCTCAAAGAAAGATGTGCCTGTGCTACACCAGCATGTTGCAGACAAGATCACATGTTCCTTGAAAAAATCCATCTGCCAGGGTGCATTTCACCTCTGACACCTGGACAAGCAAGTATGGTCAGGGAGGTTACATCTTGGTGACTGGGCACTGAATGACTCTGCTGGCTGTGGGGCAGGTGGGGAAGGGACTGCTCCATGAGTCTTGGAATCCCCAAGGCTTGCAGGTTGCTTGGGGATGGTGTACTAAATCACTACACACCAGAGGATGGAAACTAAACTACTAGACAACAGGGGTTGTAGAACTAAACCCCTACACACCAAGGGATGAAGAACTAAACCACTACACACCAGAAGTTGGAGAACTAAACTACTAGACAACATTGGTTAGAGAACTAATCTACTAATCACCTAGGGTTGGAGAACTAAACCACTACCCACCAAGGGATGGTGTACTAAACCACTAGACACGAAGTCTTGGAATTCATAAGGCTTTTGGGATAAACCTCTGTATCTAACACTTCCTCCACTGCTTCTGTCTCCTCCGCCCTCTGTCTCCTCTGCCCCTCTAGAGCGTCCACATGCACCCTCAACCTCTCATTAATGAGACACACATTCCAACAGTGCAGAGAGAATTCTCTGTACTGTATATCCAGTACTCACCGCAATTAGGTAGTGTTTAAATTAATATGCCTTGGAGATCGCAGGCACACAGCTCAAGAGTTGTGGACAGCTATCCAGGCCAAGTTTGAGCAATGGCTGTCTCCACTGAACCTGAAGCCAGCAAAGGTTGTGTCCGATAACGGTGCGAACCAGGTGGCATCCCTACGTCGGGGCAACCTCACACACCTACTCCACCCTCGCTCAGAATGAGACCAGCCCTCAGTCCCGCAGTTGTGATCATGTAAAAGAATGTTTCCTCCTACACATGCCAAAGCTAAGAGCTTCAACTCCACCATCTCCAATCTGTTGGCCACGGAAATGCTGCCTTTCCGCCTGGTAGATACAGACAGTTTCCGAAAGTTGATGGCCATCACAGTCCCCCAGTACAATTTGCCCAGTCGCCATTACTGCTCTAAGAAAGCTGTCCCTGTGCTACACCAGCATGTTGCAGACAATATCACCCGTTCTTTAAAAACATCTATGTCTGCCAGGGTGCATTTCACCACTGACACCTTAACAAGGAAACATGGCCCGGGCGTTACTTCTCACTGACTGGCCACTGGGTGACTCTGGTGGCTATGAGGGCAGGTGGGCAAGGGGCTGCTCCTCAAGTCTTGGAATCCAAAAGGCTTGCTGGACAAACCTTTGTATCTAACACTTCCTCCACTGTTTCTGCCTCCTCCACCTCTAGAGCCTCCACCTGTGCCCTCAACCTCTCCCTTAATGAGACAGGTGTTCCAACGGTGCAGAGAGAATCCCCCCCCTCCATACTGCACAGCCAGGGCTCACCGAAATCAGGCAGTGTTTAAATTAATATGCCTTGGAGAATGTAGTTACACAGCACAAGAGTTGAGGACAGCTCTCCAAGCCGAGTTTGAGCAATGGCTGTCTCCACTGAACCTGGAGGCAGGGAAGGCCGTGTGCGATAATGGTGCAAACCTGATGGCGGCCCTATGCTGGGACAACCTCACACACGTGCCTTGCATGGCTCACAGGCTCAACCTGGTAGTACAGCAATTTCTCCGCCACTATCCAGGCCTGGATGCGCTGCAGCATAAAGCACAGTTTCTGTGTGCTCACTTCTGCCTTTCGCACCTACAGGTCATTGACTTGCATTGCTACAGAGGTCTTTCAGGCTACCAGTTAGCTGGTTGATATTTGATGTGCCGACACAGTGGAATTCCACTCTACACATGTTGTAGCGAATGTGGCAGCAGCGACAAGCCCTGGTGCAGTATGTCATTTTGCATAGCCTGTGTAAAGGGAGGCCGCGGGCCGATGCACTGGAAGCTGCTACGAATTTTACCTCTGTATTCTCCATTCGCCTGGGGTGTTCTCCTCCTGTGAGGGAGCGTACAGAGCAATTAGAGTCAGAGTCCCAAATCACGTCAAACAGTTCTGCTTTATTTTCCTCCGGACACAGCACATCCAAGACACCATAAGCACATCTTAATCGATACCAGCAATACATTCTTCACAATTCTGCCTCTTCTTCTCTGCTACACCAGAATCGACCACTAAGTATTGACAGGACGAGGAGCCCGGTGAAAACGGCACTTCGATCTCTTCCCCTGGAGACACTTCAATCCAGCATAAGAAAGACACATCTACTAGGTCGTCCACCCCTCTCTGGTTATCCTGCCCGGATACTTCTGATGGCCCACTTGCTTCTACGCTCATGCACGACCTCTTCTGCTGAGCGTTCCCACAGTGATTCTTCCATTGGACTACTGCTACGTAAACCCACTCTTTGGGCTCATGTTTCCCACGGTGAATCCTTCACCAGTTTCTTCAGGGGTTGCTGGTCCCCTCTCCTTCCTACCCTATGCTCAGTGCCCAGAAATGTGGACGTCCTCACACTAGCAAGGTCCAGCAGCGACTGACTTCCGCTAAGAGGAAATCTTCCTGACAGATTCCCGCTTGGAGGCAATCTTTCCCTAGCAACAAGTCCCTAACTATTATCCCTATTGGACTGGATGTGCTTAATGCCCCTCTCTAGTGACCAAACCCAATAACTGCTTGACATCTTTTTCTAACGTTCTAACTGGATCTCTAACGTGCCCCCATTAGTGACCCCTCACAAAACTACACTTAACCCATCAATATATACACTACCCTTCTAGTGCCCTCCTCTAGTGACCCCTAGGATGCACTATCTACCTATAACTCAACACCAATATATATACAGTACAGACCAAAAGTTTGGACACACCTTCTCATTCAAAGATTTTTCTGTATTTTCATGGCTATGAAAATTGTAGAATCACACTGAAGGCATCAAAACTATGAATTAACACATGTGGAATTATACATTACACTTTACAAAAAAGTGTGAAACAACTGAAAATATGTCTTATATTCTAGGTTCTTCAAAGTAGCCACCTTTTGCTTTGATTACTGCTTTGCACGCAGAAAAGGTGAACGGATGGATTCTACATGCCTGGTTCCCACCGTGAAGCATGGAGGATGGTGGTGTGATGGTGTGGGGGTGCTTTGCTGGTGACACTGTTGGGGATTTATTCAAAATTGAAGGTATAGTGAACCAGCATGGCTACCACAGCATCTTGCAGCAGCATGCTATTCCATCCGGTTTGCGTTTAGTTGGACCATCATTTATTTTTCAACAGGACAATGACACCAAACACACCTCCAGACTGTGTAAGGGCTATTTGACCAAGAAGGAGAGTGTTGGGGTGCAACGCTAGATGACCTAGCCTCCACAGTCACCAGACCTGAACCCAATCGAGATGGTTTAGGGTGAGCTGGACCGCTCACCGCTTCAATTTTGAATAAATCCCCAACAGTGTCACCAGCAAAGCACTCCCACACTATCACACCACCTTCTCCATGCTTCACGGTGGGAACTAGGCATGTAGAGTCCAGCCGTTCACCTTTTCTGCGTGCAAAGCAGTTATCAAAGCAAAAGGTGGCTACTTTGAAGAACCTAGAATATAAGACATATTTTCAGCTGTTTCACACTTTTTTGTAAAGTGTAATGTATAATTCCACATGTGTTAATTCACAGTTTTGATGCCTTCAGTGTGATTCTACAATTTTCATAGTCATGAAAATACAGAAAAATCTTCGAATGAGAAGGTGTGTCCAAACTTTTGGTCTGTACTGTATGTTATATATATATATATATATATATATATATATATATACATAACATCATGCAAGGCATAGAGACGCACAGGTAAGTACAATTAAAGGGGATATAACCTTAAAGAGTTAATACCCTTCACCTCCTTACACCTGGCCAATGCAATACGGTTGTGGTGCAAATCACGCCTGCGGAGTGGGCACAGATGAAGGACATCTGCACCCTTCTGCACAGTTTCAAAATGGCTACTAAGATGGTTAGCGCTGACGATGCAGTCATCAGCATCACTATTCCGGTCACTACATCCTAGAGCACAGTTTGAATAGTTTGCGGCAGGAGATGGCAGTCCAGAAGAAGAGGAGGAAGCAGAGGAAAATGTAGAAGGGATAACAATATCTCTAAGTTCTGGACTATCATCGCACAGGTGGGTGCCATGGGAGAGTGGATTACAGTGATCAATGTGGGCCCATGGTACCAGACAAACTGTTAGTGAAGGTGCAGGACCAAGGAACAAATGGAGGAGGACGAGGAGGAAGAAGAGATTGGCGCGCAACAGTCAGGAGATGAAGAGGATAATGATCCCCTCTTTGTTGTCCATGGTTGGCGGGAGGGGATGGGGAAGAAAGCTTGAGTTTTACCCTGCAACCAACACACCATGGAATTAGAGCTCATGGAAGTACCTGACACATGAGCACCTTCTTGCTGCACTATCTGCAACATGATGCCCGTATTGTTAGCATTAAAAATAGTGCTGACTACTGAGTTGTTCCTCTGTTAGATCCACAGTACAAGAGTACATTTTGCCTGATGCTTCTCCCCTGGAATAGGTTGTGCACATGCTGGAATATCGAAACACACTTGTAGACAATTTTAAGAGTGGTTTTTCAAAAGACAGAAGTGAGGCACACAGTGTGCAGCGCAGTTATACACTTTTAACCCTGGAAAAATCAAGTAGTTACTACAAAAACATTAGCACTGCAGCAGCAGTGTATGTAGCATAAGTAATTTCTGTGAGTCTTTCACACATTTTTTTAGACCAGCGCATGCACCAGCAGAACAGAGTACAAGTTTGACACATAGTAAACAACTGGAGAGGATGGTTCAGGAGTATCTCAAGCTCAATATCAATGCCATAAGGGGGGTTGGACCCTTTTGCATTTTGGTCTTCAAAAATTGAAGAGTTGCCTGAGTTCGCCAGTCACATCTTGGAGGTTTTGTCATGCCTGGCAGTCAGCGTTCTCTCAGAACATGTCTTCAACGCTACTGGTGGTGTCCTGACGGATAATTGCATCCAGCTGGCCCCTGATAGTGTAGACCGCCTAACTTTCATCAAGATGAGCAAGTCATGGATCTCCAATGACTTTTGCACCACAGTTGCATTCTGGGCAGACTAGGCGATGGTGTAGTTTTTAGTGTGGTGCATTGATCTCGCATTATTGCAGTCTATGACACCTTTGTCATGGCTTCTGTGCCTGCTGTTGCTACTGCTGCTGATGTTAATAACAATTTTTTTAAATGTGGAGACTCTAAGTTGTGTCTCCATCTGGTGGTTTGCCTGTAGTGGAAGGGGTGTCAGAGCCCAATTATACTATTCTACTCTGGGAAAATTGATGCCAATTTAGTGGTGTCCGCCCCTTATTTTGGAAATGTTTGCACTCCAAGTTGGGTCTCCTTCATGTGTGTTTCTTGTAGCAGTAGGGCTCCCAGACTAGCAGGCCTGCATTTACTTTCAGTCAACTACCTGTGTTACTATCCTTACATTTTTTAAACAGTAGTGGTCTATGAAGCTGATACTTGAGCCATCTGAGTGTGGCTGAGCAGAAAAGCAGTTTGAGCTGTTACATGAGTTAACAGGGCTCCAGCACAGCAGGCCTACAAGGGTCCCTCACCCACCTCTTAATTTGAACTTAAATTCAAAGCTGTAAATGTGGCCCAGATCCTGGCTCATAAAATTTTTACTGTGGGTCAATTGATGCCACTTTTCCTGGTGTCTGCCCTTAATTTTTGGAAATGTTTGGATCCATGTTGGGTCTACTTCATGTGTGTTGCCTGAATTTTGCAGGGCTCTCAGAGCACCAGGCCTACACCTGTCACTCATCCACCTTTTACTGAACAATGTTTAAGCTTGAAATGCTGGTCCAAGCTCTGTCCCATGCATCAATGCTGCGCAATTATACAATTTCTACTCTAGGTAAGTTGGGCGGTTGGAGAGTTGTGACGTGAGGGGAAACGAGTGTAATTGAGGTGCCACCTCTGAGGACTGTACTGTGTGTGATATTAAGGTAGAGGAAGAGACAGAGGAGGAGAGGCCACTTGATGCAGGTCATGAAATCCACTGGACTACATGCTCTTTCTGGCCTCATCTACAAGGCGTACCGCTGTGCTGCTGCCAAAAAAAGGGAGTACAATAACAGAAGTTGTCAGTTGTCTTTGGATAGGACGAGCCGGGGTTTGTTCAGTAGAGCTTTCAGTAACATTACCACGCACACATCGAACACCAAGCCAATTTCCCCTTCCATCATGACCTTGCTTTTTTCAGCTCATGCTGGATGTACCCTTCCCCTGTTTTAACCAGCTGTTTAACAAGCTCAGGACCTCACCTGTCAATCACTTAACAATCTGTATTTATTTGCTGGACCACAGAATTATCACAAAAGATTAAAGATGCTGAAATGAGGACTGATGTCTGGACCATACAATTACCACATAGGATTTAGATGCTGAAATGTTGATTCCTGGATGAACAACACAATTAGCACAAAGAATTTAGATGTGGAAATTTATATTGCTTGCTGGACCACACTATTAGCACTATGTATTTACATTCTGAAATGTGGACTCCTGCCTGGACCACATTATTAGCACTAACTATTTAGATTCTGAAATGTGCTCACCTGGCTGGACCACACTATTAGCAGAAATTATTTAGATTCAGAAATGTGGCCTGGTGTCTGGACCACATTATTAATAGAAATGATTTAGATTTTGAAATGTGGCCTGGTGTCTGGACCACACTATTAGCAGAAAATATTTAGATTCAGGAATGTGGCCTGGTATCTGGACCACACTGTTAGCAGAATGGATTTAGATTCTGAAATGTGGCCTGGTGTCAGGACCACAGTATTAGTAGAAATGATTTATATTCTGAAATGTGGCCTGGCGTCTGGACCACAGTATTAGTAGAAATGATTTATATTCTGAAATGGGGAAACTCCTGGCTGGCCCACACGATTAGCACAAATGAATTAGATTCTGAAATGTAACCTGGTGTATGGCCCACACTATTAGCATAAAGAATTTAGATTCTGAAATGTGGACTCCTGGCTGGCCCACACTATTAGCAGAAAGAATTTAGATTCTGAAATGTGGCCTAGTCTCTGGCCCACACTATTAGCAAAAAGGATTTAGATTCTGAAATGTAGACTCCTGGCTGGACCACACTATAAGCACAAACGATTTAGATGCTGGAAAGTCAATTTTACACAGGATCCTACCTATCTGAACTATCTGACTACTTGAAGCAGCAGAAGGAGCAGCCTCTCTGTGCTGTTGCACAGACAAAATGGCACCAAAACAACATGTTCACTTTTTATATGGAGAGAGGCATATGACTTCAGCAACTAATGACAGAAGATATTGTGTCTGGACGTTGTGAATGGTTTCTGCACCCTGAAACAACACATTAAGTTAATAAAAAAAATATACAGTCTCTCGATATTCTGACCTCTCACCACCCCCTCCCCTCATGAAACAGGTCCCCCCGCTCATCATACAGCACCACTATCCTAGCCAAAGTCCTAACAAAAGCATTAGTGGAAACTTGATCATCTACAGAACTTTGCTGATTTTGAGGAAAATACTCGGGAATCTGAATACGAATCTGAATGTGTAACGTTCGTGCCGACTTTGAGATTGGCGAATTTTTTCCAATCAAGTTCGCTCATCTCTACTGACCATTATCAAGATGTTTTAAGAGAACCATAAGCACCGGATTTTGAATCTTTTTAGATAAAGAAAAAAATAATATTGCAAGGTGAATATATAATACTTCTTTTAATTTGTATCACTAGAATTAACATAGTAGAAATGGAGTCATTTCATTAATCATCTCTGATCACGAGAGCAATGAATATTCCTCCAGATAACTATGAAGCTTAGTATCCCGTGTACTTCCTAGCGCTGTCTGCTCATTGTTTACTTTCCTCGGAATTACATTCCTCACCCTCTGTTGTTAATCCTGGCCCTGCTTCAGATTTTTGACAGGAAACACAGTCTACAAAGTTTAGTCTTAGCTACTTTTGACCGGCGAGTCTGAACATCTGAACCATCCTATAAAAAGGATTCCTCCTCAAGGACACGTGCGTTGACCACGAACCCAGAAGGCCCGAAAAATATGAGGTTGTGCGGTTGTACAGTACATTGCACGTGGACCACCGAACTGCAGCTGCTGGTTTTATTTTTACCCTTATGAATGAATCGAGTTTAACAAACGAGGTCTCGGCAAATATTTTCTGTACTTATTTCCAGGTGTTGGGACCCTTGATTGTCCCATGTGCTAAATATGGGTTATCCAGTCCATTTCCCAACATTACAGGAATTCCTGGCGGTAACTATGAATAGAATATTTATTCAACCATTTCAAGCTTCCACTGTTACCTGCGCTTTGCCAGACTTCGCGATCATACACACAGCCTTATTCAGATTCACTGTAACTTCATACCGTTCCGGTAAAAGAAGAAGGAAATGACCTTTTAGAAAGAATGTAGCCTAACGATCCATACATTTGTTTCCACATTTATTCTATTTCTTTTGCTAGAAATTCTGTTAATTTAAGAGATTTTTCAATTTAGAAAACCCATCTTCATATACCCTATCAGGATCTTCATATACTGGTTAGGGTGAAAAGTGGGTACATAGAGCGATTTTTGCTCTATGGCACCTCTTGTGACCTGTAATACCCAACCATTTGAAGAGAGCACTATGTAATTCTTAGTTTCCCCTGTGATGGTGCTTTAACAAAAACAAAATTTTAAAGTTTCTGCCCTCTTTTAGAAAACATTATACCATATGCTGTGATAGTTACATATAACTCCCCACCCCAAAAAAAAACCTGAGTACTAGAGATGGAAGAATTGAGGCGCAAAACTCCGGTCAATCGGCCAGGTCAGTACTCCATGACTGTTGGACGGCGAACCTGTGAATCCCCTTGTCTCCTTACAGTCAAGTCTGTTCTTTTTATTCCCTGGACTTATGCAAAGTCTTGTGTGTCACCTTGCAATGATGATACTGTGCCTATAACATCAGGTTTCCCCAGATTACACCTGGAAATCCTTAGAGAAGAACATAATCTGTAATCAATTTATTCTCAAGGATTCATTCAAACAAATAGTGACTTTTATCGGTGGCCATCAATCCCGGGATCTGTTTGCAACCAGAGAATGTATATGATTGATAGGACACATTGGTACTAATACCTGGATCTAACATTATCACTTTATATTAATATACAATATACTTCGACAAGCATTTCTTTAGCTCCTGAATAAGAACTGTAAGATATTCAGCGAGCGTGTAGAAAACCTTCACACACATATTCCGATGCTTTTGCATTTCAGATAATTTATTTTCCATTGCAAATTCCATTTACTTGATATTAATAACTGTTCCAGAAACTCACAACCAAACTGACCTACGTACAATGGAATAATTTAAAGAGGTCAGACACTGAGTCACAGCTTAAGAAAAAAACAACCTGTAAACCGAAAACAACTTGTAGATTCCTGACAACCTCACAAGGAGATTTGCAGAGAGGCTGGCAGGGATTCCACATGGCACATACACATAAAGATTTGTACCTGTCTTAAACGTGCCTTCTAACCTTGCCAACTGTCCCAATTTTACCAAGACTATTCCACAAACATAACCACAAAGTGGCGGGATTGTGTCCTATGTACAAGATTTAACTCCTATAATTCTGCCCCCTAGGTGCAAGAATATAACTAATATAATACTACCCTATGTACAAGAATATAACTACTATAATACTGCTCCTATGTACAAGAATATAACTACTATAATACTGCTCCTATGTACAAGAATATAACTACTATAATACTGCTCCTATGTACAAGAATATAACTACTATAATACTGCCCCTATGTACAAGAATATAACTACTATAATACTGCTCCTATGTACAAGAATATAACTACTATAATACTGCCCCTATGTACAAGAATATAACTACTATAATACTGCTCCTATGTACAAGAATATAACTACTATAATACTGCCCGTATGTACAAGAATATAACTACTATAATACTGCCCTGTATGTACAGGAATATAACTACTATAATACTGCCCCTATGTACAGGAATATAACTACTATAATACTGTCCCTATGTACAAGACCATAACTACTATAATACTGCTCCTATGTACAAGAATATAACTACTATAATACTGCTCCTATGTACAAGAATATAACTACTATAATACTGCTCCTATGTACAAGAATATAACTACTATAATACTGCTCCTATGTACAAGAATATAACTACCATAATACTGCCCCTATGTACAGGAATATAACTACTATAATACTGTCCCTATGTACAAGCATATAACTACTATAATACTGCCCCTATGTACAAGAATATAACTACTATAATACTGCTCCTATGTACAAGAATATAACTACTATAATACTGTTCCTATGTACAAGAATATAACTACTATAATACTGCCCTATGTACAAGAATATAACTACTATAATACTGCCCCTATGTACAAAAATATAACTACTATAATACTGTTCCTATGCACAAGAATATAATTACTATAATGCTGCTCCTATGTACAAGAATATACCTACTATAATACTGCTCCTATGTACAAGAATATAACTACTATAATACTGCCCTATGTACAAGACTATAACTACTATAATATTGCTCCTATGTACAAGAATATAACTACTATAATACTGCCCCTATGTACAAGAATATATCTACTATAATACTGCCTCCTATGTACAAGAATATAACTACTATAATACTGCTCCTATGTACAAGAATATAACTACTATAATACTGCTCCTATGCACAAGAATATAACTATTATAATACTGTCCCTATGCACAAGAATATAACTACTATAATACTGCCCCTATGTACAAGACTATAACTACTATAATACTGCCCCTATGTACAAGACTATAACTACTATAATACTGCCCCTATGTACAAGAATATAACTACTATAATACTGCCTCCTATGTACAAGAATATAACTACTATAATACTGCCCCTATGTACAAGACTATAACTACTATAATACTGCTCCTATGTACAAGAATATAACTACTATAATACTGCTCCTATGTACAAGAATATAACTACTATAATACTGCTCCTATGTACAAGAATATAACTACTATAATACTGCCCCTATGTACAGGAATATAACTACTATAATACTGCTCCTATGTACAAGAATATAACTACTATAATACTGCTTCTATGTACAGGAATATAACTACAATAATACTGCTCATCTTACAAGAATATAACTACTATAATACTGCCCCTATGTACAAGAATATAACTATTATAATACTGCTCCTATGCACAAGAATATAACTATTATAATACTGTCCCTATGCACAAGAATATAACTACTATAATGCTGCCTCCTATGTACAAGAATATAACTACTATAATACTGCCCCTATGTACAAGACTATAACTACTATAATACTGCTCCTATGTACAAGAATATAACTACTATAATACTGCTCCTATGTACAAGAATATAACTACTATAATACTGCTCCTATGTACAAGAATATAACTACTATAATACTGCCCGTATGTACAAGACTATAACTACTGTAATACTGCCCCTATATACAAGAATATAACTACAATACTGCCCCTATGTACAAGAATATAACTACTATAATACTGCTCCTATGTACAAGAATATAACTACTATAATACTGCTCCTATGTACAAGAATATAACTACTATAATACTGCTCCTATGTACAAGAATATAACTACTATAATACTGCTCCTATGTACAAGAATATAACTACTATAATACTGCCCGTATGTACAAGAATATAACTACTGTAATACTGCCCCTATATACAAGAATATAACTACTATAATACTGCTCCTATATACAAGAATATAACTACTATAATACTGCTCCTATATACTAGAATATAACTACTATAATATTGCTCCTATGTACAAGAATATAACTACTATAATACTGCTCTTATGTACAAGAATATAACTACTATAATACTGCTCCTATATACTAGAATATAACTACTATAATACTGCTCCTATGAACAAGAAAATAACTACTATAATACTGCAGACTATATACAAGAATATAGCTACTATAATACTGCTCCTATGTACAAGAAAATAACTACTATAATACTGAAGACTATGTACAAGAATATAACTACTATAATATTGCTCCTATGTACAAGAATATAACTACTATAATACTGCTCTTATGTACAAGAATATAACTACTATAATACTGCTCCTATATACTAGAATATAACTACTATAATACTGCCCCTATATACAAGAATATAACTACTATAATACTGCTCCTATATACTAGAATATAACTACTATAATATTGCTCCTATGTACAAGAATATAACTACTATAATACTGCTCTTATGTACAAGAATATAACTACTATAATACTGCCCCTATGTACAAGAATATAACTACTATAATACTGCCCCCTATGTACAAGAATATAACTACTATAATACTGCTCCTATATACTAGAATATAACTACTATAATACTGCTCCTATGAACAAGAAAATAACTACTATAATACTGCAGACTATATACAAGAATATAGCTACTATAATACTGCTCCTATGTACAAGAAAATAACTACTATAATACTGAAGACTATGTACAAGAATATAACTACTATAATACTGCTCCTATGTACAAGAATATAACTACTATAATACTGAAGACTATGTACAAGAATATAGCTACTATAATACTACTTGCCATGGAAAACAATATACCATAACTAATATTCGTTATTACAGCTCCTTGATATTTTTATTGATCAGATATCCCATGTGTCTGTGTTGTGTTGTTCTGTGGCATAAGTCTTATGGACAGTCATAATATATAAAAAAGAATAAATGTTTCCCAGTGCCAGACGACTTCAAATATCTCTCTCCCTTCACTCTGGTGCGAGTCCATATTCATACCATTTTCTGACCTAGGTGTCAAATGTCTATGCACTGTTAAATGTAATTAACGAGAAAGAAGTAGTGTAGATTTTTATGTTTGCAGAGAGAAGATTGTGTCTCTGACAGGTCACTCCTGATAGAACAGCGGACATTGCCCGTTTCCCTTTTTCACTGTTTGTCGAGAGTCCAGGTGTATGCAGAAAGGTTAAGTCTCACTTTAGGAAATGTAGATATAGAACATGATCCGCGTAAGCTGATGTATAATATATACAGTACAGACCAAAAGTTTGGACACACCTTCTCATTCAAAGATTTTTCTGTATTTTCACGACTATGAAAATTGTAGAATCACACTGAAGGCATCAAAACTATGAATTAACACATGTGGAATTATACATTACACTTTACAAAAAAGTGTGAAACAACTGAAAATATGTCTTATATTCTAGGTTCTTCAAAGAAGCCACCTTTTGCTTTGATTACTGCTTTGCACGCAGAAAAGGTGAACGGATGGACTCTACATGCCTGGTTCCCACAGTGAAGCATGGAGGAGGTGGTGTGATGGTGTGGGGGTGCTTTGCTGGTGACACTGTTGGGGATTTATTCAAAATTGAAGGCATAGTGAACCAGCATGGCTACCACAGCATCTTGCAGCGGCATGCTATTCCATCCGGTTTGCGTTTAGTTGGACCATCATTTATTTTTCAACAGGACAATGACCCCAAACACACCTCCAGGCTGTGTAAGGGCTATTTGACCAAGAAGGAGAGTGTTGGGGTGCTACGCCAGATGACCTGGCCTCCACAGTCACCAGACCTGAACCCAATCGAGATGGTTTGGGGTGAGCTGGACAGCTCACCGCTGCAATTTTGAATAAATCCCCAAAGTGTCACCAGCAAAGCACCCCCACACCATCACACCACCTCCTCCATGCTTCACGGTGGGAACCAGGTATGCAGAGTCCAGCCGTTCACCTTTTCTGCGTGCAAAGCAGAAATCAAAGCAAAAGGTGGCTACTTTGAAGAACCTAGAATATAAGACATATTTTCAGTTGTTTCATATTTTTTTGTAAAGTGTAATGTATAATTCCACATGTGATAATTCATAGTTTTGATGCCTTCAGTGTGATTCTACAATTTTCATAGTCATGAAAATACAGAAAAATCTTTGAATGAGAAGGTGTGTCCAAACTTTTGGTCTGTACTGTATATTACATACAGCGCTGCTAATATATTCAAGAATATTCACCCTCCTCCTTTAAATATATCCATTTTCTTGCATATGTATTAGTGTAACTCATTTCATGTGTTTGGAAAAAATGTTCAAATCTAAGAGTAAAGCCAGATAGAGCAGCCAAACCATCAAAAAAGGCTACTAGTATTGATCGATTCAGATACATGATAAATAGATATGGTAGAACTGTTTAAAATTGGAATTTGGCGCCCTTGACGAATTTTCCAACAAAATTACATTTGTGTTGAAAGTGTCAATACTGCGTAGCTTCTAATTATCCAGAAAATAGGTGTTAGAGGTCTCATAGGAGTGTATTGAATGCCTTTTCATGCTCTTTAATGCAAACACTGCCTTCTTAGCATCAAAGTGATCTCAACCTTTCCGGTTAGGTGAAAACAGATGGTGTAACTGGTGGTAAACAATTAGCTATTTAATAACACACGGCAGTATAAGACTAGTTAGGCATCTTCAGCTGTAGAAATGGACGACAAATTATCCCTTTTTAAGGGCAGAGACGTGTCTTGCTGGCATTCATACATACTCAGTGCAAACAGAAGAATCCATGGTTTTTTCACATGAGTGGTGCAAAAATTATCGCTGTTTAGGGAGTTTCAAAAAGCTTTTTCTTTGCTAAATAAAGAACTGAAATCTTTTCCACAAGACGTCCAAAAATTATCCCTTTATTTAGGAGCAAAAACAGTTGTCCTCAGCAATGGTGAAAGTGAAGAAGTAACGGCTTCTCAACTAGTAATGAAAATGATTCCATTTTGCAACAGGTTTGCTATTTAAAAATCTGGTAAACACATAAAAAGGCTTTTTATTAAACCATCCAAAAATTATCCTTTTTTAAGGAGCAAGAAAAAGCAAGAACATTCTAGCTTTTTTCTAAGCGAATATGCAATAGCTTGTTGTCAACCAGCATTTAAAAAATTATCCCTGCTGTTTGATGTTTATGTACCATCAAAACTGAATGTTTCACGTTAGCTATATAGCCTATCACTTTAAAACACAGTGTGCCGGCAGGAGATATGTGGCTGGTGTTTTTGTGCCGTGGTAGTGGCAGCTGCAGAAGTCACACAGCAAAGCATTAGTATGGGAAGGAAAAGTGTCTGGCAGTGTAGACCCAGTAGTGAAAGTGCAGGGAGTAGATGCCCAGCAGAGCATGGGCCATCATCACTGGTGACAGGAGAAGGGTGGAGAAGACTGAAAACGTACAGTTAGGTAGGCAGATTGAGTGGCCAATTTAATCATTGGAATCAGCCATAGGTGAATGAATCACTAATACATGACTGATTAATTTTGACAAATGTAAGGTTTTTCACAATTTTGGGGGATTGGTCTGATTGTCTGTGACAAAGCCACCAGCTACACTTAGTACCTACTCTGACATTACACTGGAGGTTGAGCATGACAGTATGCCATAGCAAACTACGTCAGTTCTTGCTGCTGGTCTGATCTGCTGACCCCGAAGTCTAAGGATAACACAAGGTGGCGTAATTGGAGGACAAAAAGCAATAGCGGTGGGTGACTGTGATAATGGTGTTGATGACACCAAACCATTACTACACGAGGGTGTGGCCTGGCTGAAAGAAGGACAAGTGTAATGAGAAGGGGGGGAACAACTATAGGCTTGCTTTGCTTCCGGGCCACCTTGCTTTTCCCAAGTAAGCATGTAATGTAGCCTCATGTGCTGATGGAAAGATGTAGTTCCTAGTCTATGTGAGCTAGTATGACCACAGCTTATTTTCCTCTTGCAAAGCCTTCAGACTGCCAAAGAATCATCTGACATCAACGTGCTTAAGAACTTCCACACACTAGATGCTTGCACGTACGACTCTAAAATCACCATGAGCTAATCTCTTAGGCGCTGATGAGACTCCTTCGCCATCACCTGCTCCAGAGCTCACCACTGAGCAAGCAGATTTTGCCTCAGAGAATATTTTAGCCACCCATCACCTGCACTGTGCATAGCCAAGGCCAACACCCCGCTCCGCTAATAACCTGCTGAACACCCATTCTTGGATCCCATGTCTTGCTAACCACTAAATCATCATCATCAGGGGTGGAAACTGACAGCTTGGGGTCCCTGTGCAAGAAATGTGTCTGGACCCCCTTCCTTTTATGGCAGCAAAGCTATATATATATATATATACTGTAAGGCGGCGGTGTTCACACCGTGCAGTAACTGAGGCAGTGACCCAAGCAAGTCCAAATTAAACAGCTTTTATTCAGCAACTCACGGGTTAAACAGGAAAAAGTCCTCCGGTACGCAGCCGGGTAACATCAGTCCATAAACAATGGTTGCCGGGGACAACGGCCGCGCCGGGCCGAACAGAGCCTGACAGGTGCAGAGCCGTCCCAGGCGTGGGTTCAGCTACACACAATTCCTGTGGAGCTTTCCTGCTATGCTCCTAGCAGGGTCCAAACATAGAACAACACTAATCCTTAGTGCAGGAGTTTTAAAGACCTGTGGCAAAAGCCACTGGAAAACCCGGGTTGGAGGGAGGAGGCCGCCCCACTGCCTCCTGTGACCTCCTCCAAGAAATGAAGGCCCTGCCGGATTTTACTTAATCTGCCTTAGCCAGGTAGTCTGACTAGGTCATTGCTCACCTTCATTCCTGCATTGCAGCCGCAGCTGTGTGTGTGACTGCAATGCACTCCAATGGCTTTAATAGGTCTCTGTACACATTCTGGGGGAAATATAACGTCCCTCGTAAACGATCCCGGTCACTGCCTCACATATCCCCCCCCTCTGTTCAAACTTGGGGGGTTGAACATTTGCCACCATACAGGGTGCCTGGGACAGGGCATCCGCGTTTGCTTGCAACTTCCCAGGGCGATGTTCTACAGAGAAACTGAAATTTTGCAGTGACAGGAACCACCTGGTGACTCGTGCATTCCTCTCCTTGGTATTCCTCATCCATACCAAGGGTGAGTGGTCCGTCACCAAGCGGAACTGACGCCCGAGTAAATAATAACGTAGTGATTCCAAGGCCCACTTAATAGCCAAACACTCCTTCTCTACCACGCTATAGTTTTTCTCTGCCGGGACAAGTTTTCTACTCAAGTAGGTGACCGGGTGCTCTTCACCATTCACTTTTTGTGACAACACCGCCCCTAGTCCTACCTCCGAGGCATCTGTCTGTACAATGAAGGTTTCATTGAAGTTGGGGCTGATGAGGACCGGCTGTCCACACAGGGCCAACTTCATGGACTGAAAGGCTTCTTCTGCCTGAGGGTTCCACCGAACCATTACCGTTTTTTTTCCTTTCAAGAGATCGGTCAGGGCCGCCGTTCGCCCGGCAAAATTAGGTATAAACCGGCGGTAATACCCAAGGATGCCAAGGAACGCCCTCACCTGTTTTGTACTCGATGGTTTAGGCCAGTTTTTTATGGCCTCAACTTTATTGATTTGGGGCTTGATAGCTCCTCGGCCTATCACATACCCCAAATATCGAGCTTCCTCCAGCCCTATCGCACATTTCTTTGGGTTTGCCGTTAACCCCGCGGCTCTGAGAGAATCCAGCACCGCTTGTACGTGTGTTAGGTGCGTTTGCCAGTCGGTGCTAAATATGATGATATCATCTAGATACGCGGACGCGTATTCCTGATGAGGCTTGAGCACTATGTCCATCAATCTCTGAAATGTAGCCGGGGCCCCATGTAACCCAAAAGGTAAGACCACATAGTGAAATAGACCCTCCGGAGTTACGAAGGCGGTCTTTTCCTTCGCCGAATCTGTGAGAGGTACCTGCCAGTAACCCTTGGTGAGGTCGAGCGTGGTAAAGTACTGGGCCTGCCCCAGTCTCTCAATCAGCTCGTCCACCCGGGGCATTGGATAAAGGTCGAATTTTGACAGTTCATTCAATTTCCGGAAATCATTACAGAAGCGTAATGATCCGTCTGGTTTTGGAATCAGTACAATGGGGCTAGCCCACTCACTCCGTGATTCCTCTATGACGCCTAACTGAAGCATTTGTTTTACCTCAGCCGTGATGGCTTGCCTCCGGGGCTTCGGGCACCCGGTACGGTCTTATTCGCACCCTTACCCCAGGTTCGGTGACAATGTCATGTTGGATAACCGAAGTCCTACTGCTGTTTAGTGAGGGCATCACTTATCCTGACCTCCCCCTTGGATGCTTCCCTGGCTGAAGGTAGAGAACTCTCTGGTGATATGCCCGGGGTGATGTCTGTAACTAAACACTCTCGATCTTTCCAAGGCTTTAGCAGGTTTACATGGTAAATCTGCTCAGGTTTCCTCCTTCCGGGCTGATACACCCGGTAATTTACCTCCCCCACCTTTTCTCGAATCTCATATGGCCCTTGCCACTTGGCCATGAGCTTACTCTCGGCTGTGGGTACCAGTACTAATACCGATCGCCCTTGTTAAAAGACCTGACTCGGGCCCTTTTATTATATGTGCGCCTCTGGGTTGCCTGGGCATCTAACAGATGTTCTTTCACGATGGGCATGACCGCCGCGATCCGGTCCTGCATACTAGCCACGTGTTCAATTATACTCTTATGTGGAGTCGGCTCTTGCTCCCATGTCTCTTTGGCTACGTCCAACAGACCCCTAGGGTGTCTGCCGTACAATAACTCAAAGGGAGAGAACCCTGTGGAAGCCTGGGGTACCTCACGGACAGCGAACATCAGATAGGGTAGCAACATGTCCCAATCCCTTCCATCCTTAGAAATCACCTTTTTTAACATGGACTTGAGGGTTCTATTGAACCGTTCTACTAACCCGTCGGTTTGAGGGTGGTACACCGAGGTGCGCAATTGTTTAATTTTTAGCAGTTTGCACAGTTCTCTTGTCACCTTGGACATAAAGGGGGTCCCCTGATCCGTCAGGATCTCCTTAGGTAGTCCCAGGCGACAGAACATGGCAAACAGTTCTCGGGCAATAAGTTTTGCCGAGGTGTGGCGTAGTGGTATAGCCTCCGGGTACCGGGTGGCATAGTCGACGACCACCAGTATGTGTTGGTGGCCACGGGCGGATTTTACAATGGGCCCTACCAAATCCATTGCAATCCGTTCAAAAGGTACCTCTATTACTGGCAGGGGTACCAATGGACTACGGAAACTTGCAGTGGGTGAGGTCAACTGACATTCGGGGCAGGATTCGCAGTACCTTTTGACCTCTGCGTAAACTCCAGGCCAAAAGAACCGCTGCAAGATACGTTCTAGAGTTTTTTTTTCCCCTAAGTGGCCACCCAGCAAGTGTGAGTGTGCCAAATCTAGAATCACCCGACGATACGACTGAGGTGCTACCAACTGTTCCACAACCTCGTCCCTGATTTTATCTATCCTATAAAGCAACTCACCATTGACTACCATGCGTGGAAATACCGTATCTGCATTGGGCTGTTGGGCTACGCCGTTTACCTCTAGCACCCTTTCCCGCGCCTGAGTCAGGGTGGGATCTTGTAGCTGAGCTGTCCCAAACGTGGCCCTGGACACTTCCAGCTCGGGAATCGATGCGGTCTCCTCCACCTCTCCTGCCAGCACCTCTAAGGGAAACCTATCGGGGTCACACTCTATCCCTATGTGGGACACCCCTACGGCAGGTTCGTCGGGTACAGCATCTGTAATACATTTTACCAGGGGAGAATGGATTTTGTTTTTCCACAGAGTCCAGAACAGGGGCAAGTCTCTTCCCAACACAGACCCATAGGGAAGATTTTTTACCACTCCCACCACATGTTTTATGTCTCCACATGGCGTGGACAAAACTACCTCCGTAGTTGGATACTCTCGGAGGTCCCCATGGATACATACAACCCCGACCTGCCGTCCGCTGGGGTTGTCTCCTGCCACCAGTGACCCATGTACCAGAGTCACGAGGCTCCCTGAGTCCAGGAGAGCCTCCGTAGTGTACCCATTAACCAGTACCTGGCATATTTGGAGTTCACTGTCCTGGGGGTCGAGGATTGCTGTGCAGACGGTCTGGGCATACATTGAGACCCGGCGGCTATATCCGCAGTCCATGGGTTCCGTAGTCAGGGGACAATTAGCCATCACATGTCCCGGCCCCTGACACCGCCAGCACCTAAGGGTGGAGGTACTGTTAGGTCTTATGACAGTTTGGGAGGGAACCGGTCTCCTGCCACTCTCACTCCGGGGTTCCCCTTCAGCACGGGTACGGTGCTGACTGTCCCCAGCAGAGGAACGCGACCCCTTTCCCGATTCCTGGGTTGGCAGGGATCGGCGTGACAGCCGAGAAGAGGCGGAGTCTCGAATAAAGTCTTGAGTGGACGAGTAGCGCTCGATCAAACTGACTACCTGGTCGAGTGTGCCGGGGTCGCCTTGCCCCACCCAACGTTGGATAGCAGCCGGCAAAGTTCTTACCAGCCGGTCAACCACCACCCTCTCCACTATCTGGGCTGGAGACAAAGTCTCTGGCTGGAGCCACTTCTTTACCAGCTGCAGGAGGTCATAAGCCTGAGACCGCGCGGGTCGGGTCTCCACATAGGCCCATGAAAATACACGCTGAGCCCTCACGTATGTATTAACCCCAGTCGGGCAAGGATCTCACCTTTGAGCCTCTGGTAGTCCTGGGCGTCCTCACGACTGAGATCGAAGTAGGCCTTTTGTGCATCGCTGACCAGAAACGGAGCTACTACTTCTGCCCACTGGCCGGCGGGTAGGTTTTGCCGCTCCGCTGTGCGCTCATAACCTGTCAGGAACGCTTCCACGTCGTCCTCCGGTCCCATCTTCCTCAACGCTGAGCGAACCCTGTCTCGGGCCTCGCGACGTTCAGGGGCTGGTGCCGTCGAGGTCTCCCGCAGTGCAGAAATCTGTTGCAGCAACAGTTCATTTGTTTTTTGCTGCTGCTGGTACAATAGCTGCTGTTGCTCATTGTGCTGTTGCTCCCGTCCTGCTGTTGTCGCTGAGACTGCAGCTGCTGCTGTTGTGTAATTACCAGCTGCTTTACCAACTCCTCCATTTTGTCCACGGGGTGAGGCTGAAAAGTGGCCGGCCGGATTGGGGTCATGAAGCTGCCGGTGGGGGTATACCTCAGTCACAATGCCCGCATTCTCCAACCAACTGTAAGGCGGGCAGTAACTGAGGCAGTGACCCAAGCAAGTCCAAATTAAACAGCTTTTATTCAGCAACTCACGGGTTAAACAGGAAAAAGTCCTCCGGTACGCAGCCGGGTAACATCAGTCCATAAACAATGGTTGCCGGGGACAACGGCCGCACCGGGCCGAACAGAGCCTGACAGGTGCAGAGCCGTCCAAGGCGTGGGTTCAGCTACACACAATTCCTGTGGAGCTTTCCTGCTATGCTCCTAGCAGGGTCCAAACATAGAACAACACTAATCCTTAGTGCAGGAGTTTTAAAGACCTGTGGCAAAAGCCACTGGAAAACCCGGGTTGGAGGGAGGAGGCCGCCCCACTGCCTCCTGTGACCTCCTCCAAGAAATGAAGGCCCTGCCAGATTTTACTTAATCTGCCTTAGCCAGGTAGTCTGACTAGGTCATTGCTCACCTTCATTCCTGCATTGCAGCCGCAGCTGTGTGTGTGACTGCAATGCACTCCAATGGCTTTAATAGGTCTCTGTACACATTCTGGGGGAAATATAACGTCCCTCGTAAACGATCCCGGTCACTGCCTCACAATATATATATGCACACACATACATGTTATATATATTGTTATATATATTACATAGTCTCCTTTATTATGTATATTGTCGTACCTTATTATACAGTCCCCTCTCTTGTTATGTACAGCACCATCCCTTACATATTGGATTATATAGAGCCCTGTTTTTTATTACATACCGTCCTGTATTGTTAGCTGTAAAATGCAATGATGGCTGATGGAGCATGTGAAAGTTTCTTTTCTAATGGAGGAGCTGATGGATTGGTTGTCTGGTCACCGGCTCCTTCATCAACAGTCATTTTATATCTAAAAAGAGAGGGGACTATGTAATGAAAGTGAGTAACAAAATTAACAAGAATACACTATGTAAGACAGCACTGTACATAACAGCAGAGGAAGCTATATAATAAGGGACGGCACCATATATAACTAGAGAGGATGGTTTGTAATAAGAGACAGTGTTATACATGATAAACGAGCAAACTATGTAACTAAGGATTGTGTTATACAGAATTAGTGAGTACACTATATCCTAAGGGGCTGTGTTAAACATAATAAGTGAATACACTATATACTAAGGGACTGTAAGGTTCTGTATACATGTTCCTGAAACTCAGTTTGTTCGTCAGCCATTTTACTTTCTGTCTTGCTGCAGCTATCTTGCCCTCAGTCAATATGGAGTTTCCAGCTTGCATGTTCCCGCCCTGATTCTCTCCTTTTGCTTCTTAAGCAGCCACAGCTGAGCAATCAGTGCTTCAGAATCTAGCCTGCAGTGAACCTGTGACCTGACACCTGAAGCCTTGGACCTTGTACTCCAGCTATTCCTACTGAGGAACTCTGAAGCACTTGTGGACTCTGAACCCTGCTCTTTGAAAGACCCACGTTTGCATGGACTTACGGTAACAGAGAAGAAGATCCTGAACCTGTTGTGGAGAGTGATTGCTGAGCTTAGATTACTCTGGCCTGCTGTGTCTCCTGCTTCTGTGTCTGCAAACTGTGTGACTATTTTTGCCAACTTATATGAAGTAATACAAGACTTTATATATCAAACCTGTGACTCCTGTGTTTTCATCGCACCCAAGCACAAGACGCTATATGAACTGTACTATACACATTACAAGATTCTGAAGCCAAACGTTAGTGTCTGCTGGGTCTGGAAAGGCTGTGTCTGCTGTAACTGTGGATATCGGATGTCCGGTTGTACTTTCTGTGATGACAGTGGTTGTGACTTCTCACAACCATTCCAGGTGAGCAATTCCTTAAGTTTTTTTTCTGCAGTGTTACCACAGGTAAACACTATTGTTTTTTTTTTTCCTTTTCTCTTTTTTGTCTGCTGTAACTGTGGATATCAGATGTCCGGTTGAACTTTCTGTGATGATAGTGGTTGTGACTTCTCACAACCATTCCAGGTGAGCAGTTCCCTTAATTTTTTTTTCTCTCTGCAGTGTTACCACAGGTAAACACTATTGGTTTTTTTTTTTTTTTTTTTTTCTCCTCTCCTTCCAGTACTCCTGTCTTAAAAGATCTGGAAAATGGAGGCCCGCATAAAGGAACTTTGCGGAGTGACTGATAATATCCTTGCAGATTTGCAGAATATAAAGACCCGTTTTACAAACCTACAGGACCTCACTAATCACAATATGCAAGTGTTTGGACAGACTGCCCAGGATTTGCGAGCCAGGATTGAGGTTCTAGAGGGGCGAGTCCAGGCTCCTGCCATAGCCCCGAGTTCTGGGATTCCCAAGTTGACCCCTTTTCGTTTTGGCGGTGAACGTGAGAAATTCAGGGGATTTATTAATCAATGCAATCTTTTTTTTTCTGCACATGCTTCACAATTTCCCACTGAACGATCTAAGGTGCTTACTATAATTATGTTGCTTACCAACAAGGCTTTGATGTGGGCAAACCCTCTGATTGAGACTGAGGATGATTGTTTGAATCACCTTGATGCTTTTATTTCAGCCATGGGGCAGGTGTTTGATGACCCCAATCGAGGTGCAACAGCTGAAGCAGCCATGTTAGCTTTGCGCCAAGGTAAGCACTCGGTAGCTGAATATGCTTTGGATTTCAGGAGATGGGCCCTTGATACCACCTGGGACAGTTCCGCCAAAAAATCTATTTTTCGAAAGGGGTTATCTCCACTGATTAAGGATGAACTTGCTCGTGCCGACCCTCCCACTGCGTTAGGTGACTTTATTAACTACTGCATCCGTATTGATACTCGTCTGACTGAACGCAGGCAAGAGAGATGGTTCGAAAGCAATCGCACTAACCTTTTCCTACCTTCCTCTCCAGCTAAGGAACCTTTGAGTAGGATTACACGGGAACCTGAACCTGAACCCATGCAGGTAGACTCTTTACAACGACGGGTTAGTGATGCACGCAAGGAACATCGTTTTAAGGAGAATCTATGTTTCTATTGTGGTAAGTCAGGGCACTTCATTATAGACTGCCCCAGCCGTTCTCGTAAGACTACTGCAGCACTCATTCACTGTGAGTGTTGCGAGAGGGGATCTGTCAGGTCCGAGCCTCAAGCTCCAGAGAGATCTGCAGCAACAGATCTTGATTTCTCGGACTTAAACTCCGTTACCTCTGAGGACGTTGACTGTGTAAACGCTGCCATTTTTCAAGTTTCCTCAGCGGTGTCCCAGCTGAGTTGTAAGAAAAACAATTCTCATTGCTTTCTTTCCATCAAACTCTGGGTTGACTCAGCTTGGGTGTCTAGCTCTGCTATGATCGACTCAGGGGCAAGTGGAAATTTTATGGATGTCTCCTTTGCTCTGAAACAGGGGATACGTTCAGTGAAAAAGGCTACTCCAGTACAGATGGAAACTGTGGATGGCTCCCTGCTGACCTCTGGACCAGTGGATCAGGAAACAGAGCCTTTGAGGGTTCTTATGGGTAAAGATCATCAAGAGAAACTGTCCTTTATGCTTATCTCTTCTCCCTACTTTCCCATTATTCTAGGGCTACCATGGCTGCAGGCTCAGAATCCTACCATTAACTGGGAGACCAAGGAATTACACTTTCCAGAGAAACAGATGAGTCCAAAAGTTTCAGCTTGCTCTGTTCCTAAAGGAACCATGTCAGTCCTGAACTACCAGCTGTATACCAGGACTATGTGGATTTATGTGACAAGAAGAACGCTGACCAGCTTCCTCCTCACCGTCCATATGATTGTCCAATTGAATTATTGCCTGGAGCAGAAATACCTTTTGGTAAGATCTACCCCCTGGCGGGGCCCGAGCTAAAGGCTTTAAAGGATTACATAGACGAAAATCTAGCCAAGGGCTTCATACGCCCCTCTTCATCTCCTGCAGGTGCACCCATCTTCTTTGTAAAGAAGAAAGATGGATCTCTGAGACCCTGCGTAGACTATAGGGAACTCAATAAGGTTACTATTAGAAACCGTTATCCATTGCCTTTAATCCCTGAGTTATTGGAGAGAGTGCGACATGCCAAAATTTTCTCTAAACTAGATCTTCGTGGGGCCTATAACTTAGTCCGTATTAGACCTGGGGATGAATGGAAGACTGCATTCAGGTCACGCTATGGACACTTTGAATATCTAGTTATGCCTTTTGGTCTGAGTACCGCCCCAGCCACTTTCCAACACTTGGTGAATGACATCTTCAGGAATCTCCTAGATACATTCGTGGTGATTTATTTGGATGATATTCTAATTTTTTCTAACTCCACAGAGGAACATCATGGACATGTGAGAATGGTCTTGGAACGTCTAAGACAAAATCATCTTTACATTAAACTTGAAAAGTGTGAATTCCATAGGACCAAAATTCAATTTCTGGGGTATGTACTGTCTACACAAGGAATTAGTATGGATGGAAGCAAAACCCAAGCCATCAAGGATTGGCCAAGTCCTAGAAATGTGAAGGAGGTACAGCGCTTCATCGGGTTTGCCAACTTCTATAGACGTTTCATTAGAAATTTCTCTGAGGTAGTGTCACCTATCACCCAACTTACCCGGAAAGAGTCTAGGTTCTCCTGGACTCCCCAAGCCCAGGAAGCATTTTCCCGTCTAAAAGATAAATTTACCACTGCACCTATCCTAGTACATCCCAACCCCGAGCTTGCCTTCATAATAGAGGTGGATGCTTCAGACTGTGCCGTTGGAGCTATACTCTCTCAGAGAACAGGTGAGAAGAATGTCTTGCATCCCTGTGCCTTCTTTTCCCAGCGGTTGTCTTCGGCTGAGAGGAACTACGATGTGGGCAATAGAGAGTTGTTGGCCATTATTGCCGCCTTCAAAGAATGGAGACACCTTCTTCAGGGGGCTGCACTGCAAATAGTCGTCCTGACAGACCATCGTAACCTTGAATTTATCAGGTCGGCTAAGTGCCTGACTCCTCGCCAGGCTCGCTGGAATCTTTTCTTAAACAAATTTAATTTTATCATTTCTTATAGACCAGGATCGCGCAATGGAAAGGCTGATGCACTCTCTAGGATTTACTCAGCAGAGACACGTCCAATTACTCCTCCTAAGACTATTCTTCCTGACTCTAGATTCCTAGGAGTGATTCATAATCAAGACCTACTTAAGGACATCAAGGAAGCATACCATGCGGATTCCTTTTTGGCACAACCCCCAAGGGACGTAAGTCTTGTCTTTAAGAATGGTGTGTGGATTCAGGGACAACGCCTGTATATTCCTGAAACAGTCAGATTGAGAGTGATTGCAACTCATTCACGATTCTAAGATAGCTGGGCATAGAGGAATTCTAAAGACACAGGAATTTCTTTCTCGTTTCTTTTGGTGGCCCACTTGCAGGAAGGATGTTTTAAACTATGTCACTTCATGTGAAGTCTGTGCAAGATGCAAAACACCTCGCTCCTCACCAACTGGTCTGTTACAGCCTCTTCCCACCCCGTCCCGCCCGTGGGGATCCATTTCTATGGACTTCATTGTGGAGTTACCAACCTCTCAAGGGAAGAACACCATTCTAGTGGTGGTTGACCGTCTAACAAAGGCAGCTCATTTTATCCCTTGTGTCGGCTTACCCACTGCAAAACAGACATCAGATTTGATGATTAAAGATGTGTTTCGCTTACATGGAGTACCGGATGAGGTTATTTCGGATCGAGGGGTGCAATTCACTTCTAGGTTTTGGCAAAATTTCTGTGCAGCATTGGACATTAAAGTAAACCTTTCTTCTGCTTTTCATCCCCAGACTAATGGACAGACCGAACGAACCAATCAAACCCTGGAGCAGTATCTCCGCTGCTTTATCTGCCATCTACAGGATGATTGGGTGGATCTACTTCCATTAGCTGAGCTCTCTTATAACAACTCTCAGAGTGCCTCCACTAACAGTCTCCTTTTTACTCTAATCTAGGTTATCATCCTAACATTCTACCACGATTTCCCATAGAAACGCCTTTACCAGCAGTGGCCGAAAGAATCACGTCTTTACAGAAGAATATGGATCTTCTAAAGGAGAATCTGGAATCGGCTCAGGATAGGTACAAGAAAGCAGCAGATAAATTTCGTAAACCTGCACCAGCTTTCAAGGTAGGAGACTTGGTCTGGCTGTCAACCAGAAATCTTAAGTTAAGAATTCCATCATCTAAGTTGGGACATAAGTACATTGGACCCTATAAAATCAGTAAAATTATAAGTGCCGTTGCTTGTCGTCTTCAACTGCCCAGAACTATGAGAATCCACCCTGTCTTTCATGTATCCCTACTTAAGGCTGCGACACCCAATACGTTTCCTGGACGTTCTTCTCCTTGCCCTGACCCAGTGCTAGTCGATGGTCAGGAAGAATTTGTGGTGGAAAGGATTTTAGATTCCAGGTTGTATAGAAATCAGTTACAATATCTGATTAAATGGCAGGGCTACCCAGTGGAGGACAACTCATGGGAACCAGTCAATAACGTTAATGCTCCTCGCTTGCTCCGTCAGTTTCATCAGAGGTACCCACACAGGCCTGGTCTGAGGTCATCCGGAGGTTGTCCCTAAGGGGGGAGTAATGTAAGGTTCTGTATACATGTTCCTGAAACTCAGTTTGTTTGTCAGCCATTTTACTTTCTGTCTTGCTGCAGCTATCTTGCCCTCAGTCAATATGGAGTTTCCAGCTTGCATGTTCCCGCCCTGATTCTCTCCTTTTGCTTCTTAAGCAGCCACAGCTGAGCAATCAGTGCTTCAGAATCTAGCCTGCAGTGAACCTGTGACCTGACTCCTGAAGCCTTGGACCTTGTACTCCAGCTATTCCTACTGAGGAACTCTGAAGCACTTGTGGACTCTGAACCCTGCTCTTTGAAAGACCCACGTTTGCATGGACTTACGGTAACAGAGAAGAAGATCCTGAACCTGTTGTGGAGAGTGATTGCTGAGCTTAGATTACTCTGGCCTGCTGTGTCTCCTGCTTCTGTGTCTGCAAACTGTGTGACTATTTTTGCCAACTTATATGAAGTAATACAAGACTTTCTATATCAAAACCTGTGACTCCTGTGTTTTCATCGCACCCAAGCACAAGACGCTATATGAACTGTACTATACACATTACAGGGACTGTGCTATACATAAGTGAGTATACTATATACTAAGGGACTGTGCTATACATAATAAGTGAGTACACTATATACTAAGGGACAGTGTTATACATAAAAAGTGACTTGACTATATACTGAGGGATGGCGCTATACATAATAAGCGAGTACACTATATTCTAAGGTACTGTGCTATACATAAGTGAGTATACTATATACTAACCTCCACCTCCCACTGTTCCTAAGTCCCTTATAAGTTCCCCTTCCTCCCATCCCAATCCCCCACACCCCTCATTGTCCTCCCCCCGCATCCCATTATTGTCCTCTCCCCCACTTCATCATTGCCCTCTTCACCACCTCCATCATTGCCTTCTCCCCCACCACTATCATTGCTTTTCCCCCAACACCGCATCATTGCCCATTCCACCACCTCCAACATTGCCTTCTCCCCCACCACCCCATCATTGCCCATTCCACCACCTCCATCATTTCCTCCTCCCCACCACCCCATCATTGTCCTTTCCACTACCACCATCATTGCCTTTTCCCCCACCACGCCTATCATTGCCCATTCCACCACCTCCCTCATTTCCTCTTCCCCCACCATCCCCATCCTTGCCCTTTCTACCACTCCATCTTTGTCCTTTCCACCAACTCCAACATTGCTTTCTCCACCACTACCCCATCATTGCCCTTGCCATCACCCCATCATTGCTTTCTCCCCATCACCCCCATCATTGCCCTCTCCTCCACCTACACACACACGGACACACACAGTACCATTCACCTCTCTGCACGTTCCCCAGCATCACTACGCATGCACGCACACACACGCACCACCAATCATCTCTACATTCAAACACAACACACATACACACAAAAAACACACACAGCACCTCTCACCTCTCCGCATGCTCTCCCGCAGCCGCAGCATCACCGTCGCCGGCAGCTTCATCTCTCTGGCACAGCCGGCCGCTGAATGATGACGTCATCCAGCCGGAAGCAGGACAGATCACTGCAGCTCCGCTCCACTGTTATTTTCTCTTGTAGGGAGTGATCGCTCCCTGCCGGCCGCAGATGAGGGCAATCTGGCCAGGGGCCCCCCAGAGCCTCAGGGCCGGATAAACAGACCAGATTGCCCTCATTATTAGCCACCCTGCAGGGGCCCACCCTCCACCTCCTGGCCCCAGTGCAGCCGCACAGGCTGCACATGCGGTATGTCCGCCCCTGATCATCATGGATTTGGCTAACAGAATGGGTAATGGCATGAGCTGCTTGTAACTTGTGTTTCGTTCTACTAATAAGGGGATGGTGGCTGCCAGAGGTAATGGTGGTAAGAATACAATGGACCCTTGTGTTTTGTCTTTTTGTAGAACTCTGAGTTGATGAATAGTTTTCTAATGGTTGCATCAGCATGATAACATTATTGAATATTAGGGGTGATATTTGGTTATCATTCTAGCATCTGGGTCCTTGGATGTGCTCGGCACTCGGCAAGCATTAGCTGGTGCTCGATTTCAAACTTGAATCCGTGCCCTGCATGTTTGGCGCCTGTTAGACAACCAATAAGCATGCGGAAATTGAAAGCTAATCACTGTAATTCCATATTCATCTTGGTAGTGGCATTAATGTGATTGGATGGCAGTAAGATAGTATTTTTTTACAATGGACTTTTTGGTTATTTTTTTTATATGGAGTGTTTATCATATTAGTAATGGTATCATTTTTTTTTGTTACTTCAGTTTTTACATAAAATATACAGTACAGACGAAAAGTTTGGACACACCTTCTCATTCAAAGATTTTTCTGTATTTTCATGACTATGAAAATTGTAGAATCACACTGAAGGCATCAAAACTATGAATTAACACATGTGGAATTATACATTACACTTTACAAAAAAGTGTGAAACAACTGAAAATATGTCTTATATTCAAGGTTCTTCAAAGTAGCCACCTTTTGCTTTGATTACTGCTTTGCACGCAGAAAAGGTGAACGGATGGACTCTACATGTCTGGTTCCCACCGTGAAGCATGGAGGAGGTGGTGTGATGGTGTGGGGGTGCTTTGCTGGTGACACTGTTGGGGATTTATTCAAAATTGAAGCGGTGAGCGGTCCAGATCACCCCAAACCATCTCGATTGGGTTCAGGTCTGGTGACTGTGGAGGTCAGGTCATCTGGCGTAACTTGGTCAAATAGCCCTTACACAGCCTGGAGGTGTGTTTGGGGTCATTGTCCTGTTGAAAAATAAATGATGGTCCAACTAAACGCAAACCGGATGGAACAGCATGCTGCTGCAAGATCCTGTGGTAGCCATGCTGGTTCACTATGTCTTCAATTTTGAATAATCCCCAACAGTGTCACCAGCAAAGCGCTCCCACACCATCACACCACCTCCTCCATGCTTCACGGTGGGAACCAGGCATGCAGAGTCCATCCGTTCACCTTTTCTGCGTGCAAAGCAGTAATCAAAGCAAAAGGTGGCTACTTTGAAGAACCTAGAATATAAGACATATTTTCAGTTGTTTCACACTTTTTGTAAAGTGTAGATGTGTAGCCCAGCTGTGACTGGAGCCACATGTTACCCTGGAGGATGCACGAAAGGTAAATCCATGATAACCTATAAGCACACAACACTTCACAGGACTTCAGGAACTACTCAGCTTACATCGTGGAGTCCAGTAGCAGTGGAAAGGATTGCCACTTAGTCTGGTCAAAGTTGAGTCCACTGAGATTCCCCCAGCGAGCGTTTTAGTAAGTAAGCTTGGAGAGCGGTGAAGAAAAGAAAGCTGACATCTGCTGCTAGTTTGTGCTTATGATAGTGGTGAGAGTAGGACGAAAGGCAGGTGGAAGAAAGAGGAAAAGAGAGTGACCGAGGTCAACCAGCATTGATAGCTTACCTCCACTCTGCACCACCGGACACCGGGTCCGCGCTTACCAGCATCTGCACGACTGGTAGGAGACACCGGAGACCCTGGACTTCAAGTCGCAGGGGCCCAGCAGTGCTGATACGTAACCGAGGTTAGGAAGACGGGGGTCTGGCAGGTACCGCCACAAAGACACTGTTCTGTCCACAAGAAGACCTCACCACAAGGTCAGCCGGGCATAGCTGAAAACACAGAGTTAAGCTTTGTTTTATGCAAGTCAGAAACTCACACACATTAAAGGCGTAAGGAGGCCCTACACCTACTCAGTGGATTACTGGACGTGCATCCACCACCCTGATGGCTTCCCGGGACGTGCCTGCAAATATCACCAGTAAAGGTACAGAAAGAGACTTGTTTGTGTGTGTCTGCATTATTGCTCCTGCACCCCTACACCGTCAAATACTCTGAGGAATCAGTCTCGCCTGTGGGAGACTTAACACCTTGCTGCCCAAACCCTCAGAGGACCTACCCTGCAGCGCTGGTCACCCTGACCAGGAACCACAGGTGGCGTCACGTACATTCTATCATCCCCTGTAAATATCCCCCTTTAGTGAGCGCCCAGGGCAACGGACCGAGCTGCACTACCCGTGACATCCCCAAGTGAAGTGAACGGGCTCGGTGCCGAGTACCCCAAAGCCCTGGTACGTGCGACTCATCTTTGGCGTCACGAACAGGATACGAAGCTCGCTATACGTGAGTCCTGTGTGCCTGAAGTGGACTGTTTTTGTGCTAGAGACTGTGTTGCTGTTTTTGAGATTTTTGGCGCCAATTGTCTGCCATTGCCCGCCAAATTACAGCGCTACAGCGCAAAGAGAAGGGGCGTACCTGCAGAAAGCGCGCGGAGTCCCGGACACGCCCCCAACGCTGACGCGGCGGCAGGTCCTGTGGAGAACTTCAGTGATTGCTCTGACGTCAGAGCGCTGGCGACGCAGGTCCTTCCACATCGCTGTGCCTGGCAGAGCTGCAGCCTTCAGGAGAAGGTAGGCCATGCTTAACTAGGGGGGCGCAGACATGTCGCAGCCGTAAGCTGACAGCGTGGCCCAGGGCGACCGCTCCGGTGACTTACCCGCCGGCGCTGCCACGCGGGATGGAAACGTAGGCCCCTCACCTGGTCCTGTGGCACCGATAGTACAGCTAACGCTGCCATACATGCCTGGAGCGAAGTGGCTCCCTCAGTACAGCGGTAAGCCAGATACCCTGTCAGTGTTTAAACGCAAAATATGCAGCATAATGGACATGTACCCTATGACAGAGAAACAAAGAGCTGCAGTGGTAGTGGGACAACTGACTGGTGCTGCAGAAAGGGAAGTAGAGACTTGGACAGCTGCAGACCAGGAATCAGTGCTTTCAATTTTCTTAAAACTACAGACTATTTTTGAGGACCGCACTGAAACAGATCTCCGGATGATGTTTTACCAATGCTCCCAGAGACCAGATGACAGTATTAGGGACTACGCCTGCCGACTACAGGGGGCCCTGCGAGCTCTCAAATAGGTCAACCCTATAAGTGCCATTAATGAAAGCAAAATGTTGAAGGAACAATTTGTACGGGGACTGAGGTCCCAAGCTGAAAGCAGAACTGTGCACTGGTGGTCCTTGGATCATCCTGACGCTACCTTTGATGCTCTAAAAGATATGGCTATAAAAGGACTGCGACCCCTGGAGAAGCCTGAGGTGGCAACCCAGTATCACCCGGGTGAAGCCACTCTAAAGCCAGCAGCATCCACCTTTTCCCCGCTGGTGGTGGAAGCCAAAATGCAGGTGGCGCCCCCTACTGAGTTGAACTGTCTGCGCTCAGAAGTGCGCCAGCTGACTAAAAACCTGGCCGCTGTAATGAGTGCCCTGCAACTGCGGAAGGAGGAAGGAGGAAAGATCCTGCTAGCCGACTGCCCAGAGGATGTCCCTTGGATGAACTGGAGGAGAAGGAGGACGTCGCCCCACCGGAGGAGGACAACGCCACCCCCAGGAGCGACCCCTGATCAGCACCATCCTCGCCGAGAGATCATCTGCTACCGTTGCAAGAGAGAAGGTCATCTAGCCCGACAGTGTCATTTAAACGAGCAGATCCTGGGTCCGAGGGCCAACACCCAGGAATAGACTCATCAGGCCCCTCAGACTGGAACCGCAGGTTTGTGGGAGGAAGACCCTACCTGTCCATCATCCTGGACGGGATCGCAATCCCTGCCCTGCTGGACACTGGATCTCAGGTGACCATCATACCTGTTGTCCTGTATAATAAGTTTTGGTCCATGGACAGTCTCCAGCCCCCGAGCCCTGACTTTGCTGTGTATGCCTCTAATGGTCTCCCTGTTGATATACTCGGAGCCAAAAACGTGGACGTAAAGGTGGGCAGAGTGGAGCTGAAGGACCAGGAACTCTTAGTAGTAAAGACTGTAAATGAGGAAAATGGCTTAAATGTGGTTTTAGGTACAAACATTATTAGTAACTGTCTGGGAGAAGTTGTGTTTTTGCTCCAACAGCTCGCCGAAGTTGCCAGGCCAAAGCAAAAGGGAGTGATCCAGAGGGAGATCCGGGCCCTGATGTGCCAGCAGCAAGCGAAGCTGACAGATGGTGAAATTGGTAATGTACGGGTCACAGACTCGAATCCCATTGTGATACCCCCAATGAGTGAAATGCTTATATGGTGTAGAACAGCAATAGGTCTGAGAGGACAGAACTACCAAGCAGTAGTAGAGCCCCATTGTTCAGAGCACAGACCTACACTCTTGACTGCTAGAGGGGTAGTAGAAGTACGAAATGGGAGAGTACCAGTACGTCTTCTCAACTGGGGAGAAGATGAGGTGAATTTACCATGCTATGCCACAGTTGCTAAATTACATACCGTAGATAACAACTCCATTCTCACGACAGAGTCCTTAGCCTCCCGCCACCAGCGGAGGATAATGACCCAGCAACCCAGGTGGAGGATTGGTGTCAGCAGCTCCATGTCGGGACAGACACCACTCCAGCCCACCAGAAACAAGGAGTACTACGAGTGGTACAGGAGTACACACAGGTATTTAGCAAACACCCACTTGACTTTGGGACAATTAAGGGAGTACAACATCATATCCCTACAGGCAGCCATCCTCCCATCAAAGAGCGGTACAGGCCTATACCTCCAGCACACTACCAGAAAGCTAAGGAGATGTTGCGTGACATGAAGGAAGCAGGGGTGATAAGGGATAGTTGTAGTCCCTGGGCAGCACCTCTAGTCCTAGTTAGGAAAAAGGATGGAAGCATGAGAATGTGTGTAGATTACAGACAAGTGAATCGCATCACACATAAAGATGCATACCCTTGACCACGCATTGAGGAATCCTTAGATGCCTTAAAAACTGCTAACTACTTTTCCACCCTTGACCTCACTAGTGGGTACTGGCAAGTAGGTGTGACTGAGGAGGATCGGGAGAAGACGGCTTTCACCACCCCGATGGGACTCTGTGAGTTTGACAGGATGCTGTTTGGACTCAGCAGTGCCCCGGGAACGTTCCAGAGAGTGATGGAGAGTTGCCTGGGACATCTCAACTTTGAAACCGTGTTGCTGTACCTGGATGACTTAATTGTGTACTCCAAGACGTATGAGGATCATCTGAAGCACCTGGCAGAGGTATTTGAGTCACTGTCCAAGTATGGGATGAAACTGAAGCCTTCAAACTGCCATCTGCTCAAACAAAAGGTACAGTACTTGGGACATATTGTCAGCTCAGAAGGAGTAGCGCCAGACCCCGAGAAGGTCACTGCCATCCAGAAATGGCCGGAGCCGAAGAATCTCAAGGAGGTGCGCCAGTTCCTGGGACTGACAGGTTACTCCAAAAAAAAGGAAAATGTTCCAGCTCCTTAAAATTGCAAAATTTTATTCGTCCATTCGGTATAAAATACAAAGTGGTAAATGCTCCATAGAGGAAGCCGCATACAGCAACGCGTTTCGATCAGACGATCTTCATCAAGGCTGCTATACATATGTGAAACTTAGAGACCTATATATAACCCACGGACCAATGAGATTTGAATTGACAATCACATGATAAGCTAAAGGTCCTAGAAGGTAAATTGCGATACAAATAATCGGAAGGTCCTTTTGTGACAATACAATAACATCATTAAAATTACAAAAGATAAACATTAAAAAAAGAGAAGAAAAAAACACGATATGGCAAAAGATCACAATCAATAATTATAATGATACATTAACTCATTCCTTTTGTTTAATCCATTCGGATATCTCGTGTTTAAGGAAAAGATCCAAAAGGCTTCCCTGGTCAGTAAATGTCTAGCGATGTCCCCACCTCGTACTGATTTAGTGACTCTTTCTATAGCGCTAACCTGAAAGGACGTAGTATTGCGATCATGAGAAAGAATGAAATGTTTGGAGGCCGCCGATACATTACGATTGGGATTAGTAGTGTTTCCAATATCAGATAAATGCTCCGAAATTCTTGTTTTTAATTTTCTAGTCGTGCACCCCACATATGACAAACTGCAAGAAACACAATTAATTTTATAGACTACATGTGTTGAATTGCAGTTGATATACTGTTTAATATCATAACTAACAGATTGGTTATTATTACTAAAGGATTTGGTGACTAAGGCATGTCTACATGTCCTACAATTGTTTGCTCCACATTTGAAAAAGCCCTTAAATTTTAACCATGTGTCAGTTTTAATATGAGCATGAAACATACTGGGGGAAACCCTATTGCCTATAGATGGAGCTTTTCTGGCTATAATATTCACACCCGGCTGTAAAATTTCACATAGAGTATCATCTTCATATAAAATCGGTAGAAATTTGTTGATAATCTTTTTTATTTCCCCAAATTGTGGGCTAAATTGCAGACTCACAAAGGAGCGATCGCAAAATGGATCGCATTTGGGCGATCGTGAAACTTCACCATCAGAATTGATGAGATTATCACGTTCCTTATGAGTTACAATTCGGCGAGCTCTATTTATCATCCAACGCGGATAATTTCTATTAGTCAATTTATCATCTACCATTTTGAGTTGTTCCTCCAAATTGGTCTGAGAGCTACAATTTCTCTTGACTCTAATATACTCGCCCAAAGGAATAGATTTAATCGTGTGCTTAGGGTGACTACTGCCGGCATGTAGAATAGTATTACCCCCAAATGGTTTAATATGTGTTTTGGTACAAACATTTTGTCCCTCAATTCCACATAAATCCAAATCCAGAAATGACATACAATTGGAATGATGTCTATTTGTGAAACGAATATTGAAATTATTATTTTCAATGTAATCAATAAACTTCGGTATGGCAGACACATCACCACCCCAAATGATTAGGATGTCATCGATGTATCTGCCATACCAAACCAAGGAATCGCAAAAAGGATTTTCAGCAGAAAAAATGTAATTGGACTCCCAAAAGGCCATGACAAGATTGGCCAGCGACGGTGAAAATTTGGCCCCCATCGCTACACCAGTACGTTGCAAAAAAAATTGATTATCAAAAGTAAAAAAATTGTGGGTGAGGAGAAAAAAAGTAACCTGCAAAAGAAAATTGATTAAATCATCAGAATACTGACTAAAATTTTGTAAGTGAAACTGAAGCGCTGTCATTGCAATGTGATGTGGAATACACGTATATAAAGAAATAACGTCACAACAGAGCCACGTGAAATTACTGCTCCAGATCCTATTTGAAAACATTCTAAGGACATCTTTTGAGTCTTTAATGAAGCCAGGAGTCCTGTGATGAATAAAAATGATTATCATGATAAAATGATGGAACTTTTACAAGACGGAGACATTTATGAGAAATTAGATAGTAATCCATCTATCAAATTTAAATCTGAAGCTGATATCATCATTAAAGAGGGTCTTACTTTAGGAGTGATAACTAAGAAGCAAGCAGAATATTTAGAAGTCTCACATCCGATCCTTCCAATTATGCATGGGTTACCGAAAATTCATAAGGAGAAAAAAATCCCTCCGATGAGACCAATTGTTTCGGGCATCGGCTCAGCTAATGAACATTTAGGAGAATGGGTGGACTCTCTGCTACAACCCCTGGTGCGCAGGACTCCTGGCTTCATTAAAGACTCAAAAGATGTCCTTAGAATGTTTTCAAATAGGATCTGGAGCAGTAATTTCACGTGGCTCTGTTGTGACGTTATTTCTTTATATACGTGTATTCCACATCACATTGCAATGACAGCGCTTCAGTTTCACTTACAAAATTTTAGTCAGTATTCTGATGATTTAATCAATTTTCTTTTGCAGGTTACTTTTTTTCTCCTCACCCACAATTTTTTTACTTTTGATAATCAATTTTTTTTGCAACGTACTGGTGTAGCGATGGGGCCAAATTTTCACCGTCGCTGGCCAATCTTGTCATGGCCTTTTGGGAGTCCAATTACATTTTTTCTGCTGAAAATCCTTTTTGCGATTCCTTGGTTTGGTATGGCAGATACATCGATGACATCCTAATCATTTGGGGTGGTGATGTGTCTGCCATACCGAAGTTTATTGATTACATTGAAAATAATAATTTCAATATTCGTTTCACAAATAGACATCATTCCAATTGTATGTCATTTCTGGATTTGGATTTATGTGGAATTGAGGGACAAAATGTTTGTACCAAAACACATATTAAACCATTTGGGGGTAATACTATTCTACATGCCGGCAGTAGTCACCCTAAGCACACGATTAAATCTATTCCTTTGGGCGAGTATATTAGAGTCAAGAGAAATTGTAGCTCTCAGACCAATTTGGAGGAACAACTCAAAATGGTAGATGATAAATTGACTAATAGAAATTATCCGCGTTGGATGATAAATAGAGCTCGCCGAATTGTAACTCATAAGGAACGTGATAATCTCATCAATTCTGATGGTGAAGTTTCACGATCGCCCAAATGCGATCCATTTTGCGATCGCTCCTTTGTGAGTCTGCAATTTAGCCCACAATTTGGGGAAATAAAAAAGATTATCAACAAATTTCTACCGATTTTATATGAAGATGATACTCTATGTGAAATTTTACAGCCGGGTGTGAATATTATAGCCAGAAAAGCTCCATCTATAGGCAATAGGGTTTCCCCCAGTATGTTTCATGCTCATATTAAAACTGACACATGGTTAAAATTTAAGGGCTTTTTCAAATGTGGAGCAAACAATTGTAGGACATGTAGACATGCCTTAGTCACCAAATCCTTTAGTAATAATAACCAATCTGTTAGTTATGATATTAAACAGTATATCAACTGCAATTCAACACATGTAGTCTATAAAATTAATTGTGTTTCTTGCAGTTTGTCATATGTGGGGTGCACGACTAGAAAATTAAAAACAAGAATTTCGGAGCATTTATCTGATATTGGAAACACTACTAATCCCAATCGTAATGTATCGGCGGCCTCCAAACATTTCATTCTTTCTCATGATCGCAATACTACGTCCTTTCAGGTTAGCGCTATAGAAAGAGTCACTAAATCAGTACGAGGTGGGGACATCGCTAGACATTTACTGACCAGGGAAGCCTTTTGGATCTTTTCCTTAAACACGAGATATCCGAATGGATTAAACAAAAGGAATGAGTTAATGTATCATTATAATTATTGATTGTGATCTTTTGCCATATCGTGTTTTTTTCTTCTCTTTTTTTAATGTTTATCTTTTGTAATTTTAATGATGTTATTGTATTGTCACAAAAGGACCTTCCGATTATTTGTATCGCAATTTACCTTCTAGGACCTTTAGCTTATCATGTGATTGTCAATTCAAATCTCATTGGTCCGTGGGTTATATATAGGTCTCTAAGTTTCACATATGTATAGCAGCCTTGATGAAGATCGTCTGATCGAAACGCGTTGCTGTATGCGGCTTCCTCTATGGAGCATTTACCACTTTGTATTTTATACCGAATGGACGAATAAAATTTTGCAATTTTAAGGAGCTGGAACATTTTCCCTTTTTTTTGGATCTTCCTGGACGTTCGTCAGACGTCGTTCCGTGCACCTGCCGTGGTAGTTGGTGAGCTGGTTTGCTTTTTTCTACTGACAGGTTACTACCGGAGGTTTGTAAAGGACTACACCAAGAAAGCAGCGCCTCTGCAGGATCTTCTGGTAGGACAGCCCCTCAAGAGCAGAAATCCTCCATTCCACTGGGGTACAGAACAAGCTAAGGCATTCAAGGAGATGAAGGAGATCCTGACAGGCGATGAGATCTTAGCCTATCCTGACTACAGCCAGCCGTTCCTGCTGTATACTGATGCCAGCAATGAAGGATTGGGAGCTGTCCTCAGTCAGAAGCAAAATGGCCTGGAGAAAGTCATCGCATATGCAAGCAGGAAGCTCCAGACGACCGAGAGAAACCCAGAGAACTATAGCAGCTTCAAGTTGGAGTTCCTGGCGCTGGTCTGGGCCATTACAGAAAGATTCAAGCATTACCTAGCCTCCAGCAAGTTCACTGCTTACACTGATAATAACCCCTTGACACATCTTGAAACAGCCAAGCTGGGAGCCATGGAGCAACGTTCGATGGCTCGGCTGTCGAACTATCAATTTACCATCAAGCACAGGGCGGGTCGTAAGAACGCCAACGCTGACGCCTTGTCCAGAATGCCGCATGAGTCCGACACGGAAGAGGAATTGGATGATCTAGAAGAGATTGAGCTACCTGCATTCCACAGAAATGGGATGATCCACGAGCAACGGGCCTACAGGAGGCAACGTGGTAAGACGTTAAACCCTTTACCTCACCACAGCTGGAAGGAGACCCAGAACAGTGACCCGGTTGTCAGCCGCATCAAGGAGCTGATAACTCAGGAAGGTTCCTCCTTGGAGAAGGATGTGTCTCAACAAGCAAAGCAGCTGTGGAATGAGAGAAGCCGGCTGTTTATCTACCGAGAGAAGCTGTGCCGAAGGTACGTCAACCCCAGAACCCATGAGATGGTATGGCAGATAGTAGTCCCAAGAACAGACATCCAGATGGTGTTAGAAGCCTACCACGATCGAGCGGGGCACTTTGGCTGGAAGAAGCTGGAAACCCTACTGAAGTGTCGTTTCTACTGGGTGGGAATGCGAAGTTCTATCGAGAAATGGTGTAAGAACTGTGCATCCTGTAGCTTCCGAAGAAAAGACTACAGCAGCCAGAAAGCACCCCTGCAACCCATCAAGACGACTCATCCCTTGGAGATCGTGGCATTGGACCATGTCAAGTTGTCACCCAGCCGGTCAGGATACTCGTATGCCCTGACAATGGTGGATCACTACTCCAGGTTCCTGGTGGTCGCCCCTGTCAAAGATCTGACAGCTGAAACAGCAGCAAAGACGTTTCAAGCGTATTTCTGCAGACCCCATGGATATCCAGAGCAAGTGTTAACTGATCAGGGTCTTGCCTTTGAAGCCGAGTTGTTTAAGGAATTCTGTCATTTGTATGGATGCAAGAAGATAAGAACCACACCGTACCACCCCCAAACAAATGGTCTCTGTGAAAAGATGAATCACATAGTCATTGATCTGCTGAAGATGGTACCACTTGAGGAGAGGAATCGGTGGCCAGACCTACTACCTGACCTGGTAGATCTGTACAATCACATACCTGTGAGTTCCACCAATTGCACCCCAGCCTACCTTATGCGAGCAAGACCAGGAAAGCTGCCCATGGATTTGGAACTTGGTGTTGTAGAACCAGAAGCTGATGTTACTACTGAAGACTGGGACACGAACCGACAGGAACAGTACAGGAGAGTACAAGCCTGCGTGGAAGATAGTCTCAGTAAAGTAAGGGAAAAGCAAGAGGAAAACTACAACAAAAGTGCGCCAGCTAAACCTTTTGCACCTGGAGAAATTGTGCTAAAAGGAAAAAGAAGAATGCACAAATTGGATGATCAGTGGGAAAAAGAGCCATATGTCGTGCAAAATTCCAAGTTTGACAACAGGAAAACCTGTACCATTAGCAAAGATGGAGGAAAGACGACCACCACGGTATCCAGAGACCACCTAAAAAGGTGTCCAGACATGTTAAAACTTCATGAGGAAGAACTTGTTATGGAAAAAGAGAAACCAGGTGAAGTCATACACACGGACCTAGGAGATTTTCCTGCAGATTGGCCTTGTATCGGGGACGCTGTGATTATTCCAGTACTTCAATTTTACCAACCACAAGAAGCACCCCAACTTCGAGTTGAACCAGTTGCCACAGCAGAAGAAATAGTTTGTGAGGAACTTGCTCCTGTAGCATCTCCAGAAGTAGAATCTCAAAGAATGGAATCTCAAAACGTGGAACCTTAAGATGTAGGGTCTCAGGAAGAAGAATCCCCGGCGAAACAGAACCGCATCGCCCAGTCGCTAGTATGCTTGCCAGATCCCTAGAGAGGTGGAGGCAGATTTACAGTTTGCCGGCACGCAGGACAGATAGGCCAGAGGCTACTATACCTGACACCACACCACGTAGGTCAGTACGCACAACGAAAGGAAGGTTACCTGTTAGGTATCAAGAGTAGGTCTAGCAAATTAATCCAGTGAACCAATATCCAAGTGTAAAAATGTAAATAAGATTTGTGTAAATGTTTGTATATATGTTACTTGTATTATGAAACGTTTGAAGTGTCCTTACCTCCCGCAAGGGAAGAGTTATAATTATGTTTATTTGTTGATGTTATAAAAATTGTTTTCTTTTTCAGCCCGGGAGTGCTGATATTAACTAGGGGGGGATGTGTAGCCCAGCTGTGACTGGAGCCACATGTTACCCTGGAGGATGCACGAAAGGTAAATCCATGATAACTTATAAGCACACAACACTTCACATTTTCCCTGGTTCCACCAGAGGGAGCCCTTGAGACGACAGTAGTGAGATGAAGGCAGTCTAGCTGAGAGTTAGCTAGTCGTTGGTTTTACCTCAGAACGGCAGTTATCTCAGATCAGTTTAGCCGGAGGGCTGAGACAGACAAGCTAGTTACCTCAGACGAGCTGAGAGGGAAAGACTAGCCAAAGAAAGACTTATTTGAAAGCCTGAGGACTTCAGGAACTACTCAGCTTACATCGTGGAGTCCAGTAGCAGTGGAAAGGATTGCCACTTAGTCTGGTCAAAGTTGAGTCCACTGAGAGTCCCCCAGCGAACGTTTTAGTAAGTAAGCGTGACGACGCTTGGAGAGCGGTGAAGAAAAGAAAGCTGACATCTGCTGCTAGTTTGTGCTTATTATAATGGTGAGAGTAGGACGAAAGGCAGGTGGAAGAAAGAGGAAAAGAGAGTGACCGAGGCCAACCAGCATTGATAGCTTACCTCCACTCTGCACCACCGGACACCGGGTCCGCGCTTACCAGCATCTGCACGACTGGTAGTAGACACCGGAGACCCTGGACTTCAAGTCGCAGGGGCCCAGCAGTGCTGATACGTAACCGAGGTTAGGAAGACGGGGGTCTGGCAGGTACCGCCACAAAGACACTGTTCTGTCCACAAGAAGACCTCACCACAAGGTCAGCCGGGCGTAGCTGAAAACACGGAGTTAAGCTTTGTTTTATGCAAGTCAGAAACTCACACACATTAAAGGCATAAGGAGGCCCTACACCTACTCAGTGGATTACTGGATGTGCATCCTCCACCCTGACGGCTTCCCGGGATGTGCCTGCAAATATCACCAGTAAAGGTACAGAAAGAGACTTGTTTGTGTGTGTCTGCATTATTGCTCCTGCACCCCACACCGTCATATACTCTGAGGAATCAGTCTCGCCTGTGGGAGACTTAACACCTTGCTGCCCCAAACCCTCAGAGGACCTACCCTGCAGCGCTGGTCACCCTGACCAGGAACCACAGGTGGCGTCAAAACATTCTATCATCCCCTGTAAATATCCCCCTTTAGTGAGCGCCCAGGGCAACGGACCGAGCTGCGCTACCCGTGACATCCCCCAGTGAAGTGAACGGGCTCGGTACCGAGTACCCCAAAGCCCTGGTACGTGCGACTCATAATGTATAATTCCACATGTGTTAATTCATAGTTTTGATGCCTTCAGTGTGATTCTACAATTTTCATAGTCATGAAAATACAGAAAAATCTTTAATGAGTGTGTCCAAACTTTTGGTCAGTACTGTATATTTTTTCATAATTTTTCTTACTTTATTTTGAATTAGCTTTTAATTTCTTTTTTTTTTTTTCCCAATTGACTCCACACCGAGATATTTATCAACAATTTAACCCCTTACAGTAATTCTGGTCCCCATCTTGTAATAATGTCCCCCATCATGGTGCCCACACTGCGGGGGAGCGACGTCCCACGGCGCAGCAACGGGCACATTGAGGTCAGCTGCCGGCTTCTAATTGGCCGGTGGCTGGTATACATGCTGCAATGCAGTGAGACGGTCTCTGTGATGTGATACTGTTCAACTGGATGTGTGGATGAAAAAAAAAGTATTGGCGGTCTCCAGACTTCCTGGATGTAATCCGCTATGGAGTTCAGGGATTCAAGTGCTACACAATGGAGCCTTGGGGGGCTGCATGCAGCCTGTGGGCCAGGGGTTTGAGACCCCTGGCTTAGAGTATTGTGTCTGTGAATGTAATAAGGATGCCAGTGTGATCTAAGTCTTCTGAGTGTAAGTGAGAAGTATCCTGTAAAATTGACTTCTTTGTTCATGAGTTTCCATACTTCTTCCACCTGGGGGCAGCACAGGCAAATATTACAACTGAGCTACACCTTTATCTCCTAATGATTGTGTATAGTCATTAACCAAAGTTACTCCTAATAATATATTGTAAGGAACCAATGTTCCCTGGGCTGAACACAGACAGTTGCTACAGTGTTAATTATTATGAATTTTATGATTCAATTATGTTGATAACTAATGTTATTATCTAGTGATATAATAAAGTATGGATAATGAAGAAAGAGTGGTGTGTTCCTTTGCATTATAATTTACATAGTTGACACTAGGGTTATTTTAATCCAGTATTTGTGTATAAACAGGGGAGTCATTTGAAGCTTCTAGGTCTTTAAGGCTATGTACACTTTTGCACAGATTTGGTTTATTGTTTCTTTGCTTCCTAAATGCAAAGTTAAACAAATTTCAAAATAGCATTCACTACTGTATCGTTTTACTTGTGCAAGTGTCTGTATATCCTTTATCTGGCTGAGTACTTTTGCACAAATGTTACAAATCGCTCAGAGCTCCTGCTCCTGGTCTCTATTCATGTTCCCCCTATCTTCTCTCAGTGTTAGGATATTAGGAGGAAGGGTGTTGTAGTGGATCTGTAGTGGAGAGGGGAGAAAGTGTCTCAGAGGGCACAGAAAATAGGCTATAGACAGAGGAAATAACATTTTAAGAAAAACTTTGGATATGTGCTGCCGATACATATAACCAAGTGTATACATATACAGCCTGTATTACTGAAAGAGACACAAAGCCCACATTCAGCCTATATTACTGGGAGAGACACAGAGCTCACACCCAGCCTATATTACTGGGAGAACACAGAGCTTGCACCCAGCCTATATATTACAGGGAGACACACAGAGCTCACATCCAGCCTATATTACTGGAAGGCACAGAGCTCACATCCAGCCTATATTACTGGAAGGCACAGAGCTCACATCCAGCCTATATTACTGGAAGGCACAGAGCTCACATCCAGCCTATATTACTGGGAGAGACACAGAGCAATCATCCAGCCTATATTACTGGGAGACACACAGAACCCACATCCAGCCTATATTACTGGGAGAGACACAGAGCTCACATCCAGCCTATATTACTGGAGAGACACACAGAGCTCACATCCAGCCTATATTACTGGAGAGACACACAGAGCTCACATCCAGCCTATATTACTGGAAGAGACACACAGAGCTCACATCCAGCCTATATTACTGGGAGACACACAGACCTCACATCCAGCCTATATTACTGGGAGAGACACAGAACTCACATCCAGCCTATATTACTGGGAGAGACACAGAGCTCACATCCAGCCTATATTACCGGGAGACACTCAGAGCTCACATCCAGCCTATATTACTGGGAGAGACACACAGAGCTCACATCCAGCCTATATTACTGGGAGAAACACAGAGCTCACATCCAGCCTATATTACTGGGAGAGACACACAGAGCTCACATCCAGCCTATATTACTGGGAGACACACGGAGCTCACATCCAGCCTATATTACTGGAAGAGATACAGAGCTCACATCCAGCCTACATTACTGGAAGAGACACAGAGCTCACATCCAGCCTATATTGCTGGGAGACACACAAAGCTCACATCCAGCCTATATTACTGGAAGAAACACAGAGCTCACATCCAGTCTATATTACTGGAAGAGACACACAGAGCTCACATCCAGCCTATATTACTGGAGACACACAAAGCTCACATCTAGCCTATATTACTGGAAGAGACACAGAGCTCACATCCAGCCTATATTACTGGAAGAGACACAGAGCTCACATCCAGCCTATATTACTGGAAGAGACACAGAACTCACATCCAGCCTATATTACTGGAAGAGACACACAGAGCTCACATCCAACCTATATTACTGGGAGACACACAAAGCTCACATCTAGCCTATATTACTGAAAGAGACACAGAGCTCACATCCTGCCTATATTACTGGAGACACACAAAGCTCACATCCAGCCTATATTACTGGAAGGCACACAGAGTTCACATCCAGCCTATATTATTGGGAGAGACACAGAGCTCACATCCAGCCTATATTACTAGGAGAAACACAGAGCTCACATCCAGTCTATGTTACTGGAGAGATACACAGCTCATATCCAGCCTATATTACTGGGAGACACACAGAGCTCACATTCAGCCTATATTACTGGGGGACACACAGAGCTTACATCCAGCCTATATTACTGGGAGACACACAGAACTCACATCCAGCCTATTTTACTGGGAGAGACACAGAGCTCACATCCAGCCTATATTACTGGGAGACACACAGAGCTCACATCCAGCCTATATTACTGGGAGAGACACACAGAGCTCACATCCAGCCTATATTACTGGAGAAACACAGAGCTCACATCCAGCCTATATTACTGGGAGAGGCACACAGAGCTCACATCCAGCCTATATTACTGGGAGACACACAAAGCTCACATCCAGCCTATATTACTGGAAGGCACACAGAGCTCACATCCAGCCTATATTATTGGGAGAGACACAGAGCTCACATCCAGCCTATATTACTAGAGAAACACAGAGCTCACATCCAGTCTATGTTACTGGGAGAGATACACTGCTCATATCCAGCCTATATTACTGGGAGACCCACAGAGCTCACATTCAGCCTATATTACTGGGAGACACACAGAGCTTACATCCAGCCTATATTACTGGGAGACACACAGAACTCACATCCAGCCTATTTTACTGGAGAGACACAGAGTTCACATCCAGCCTATATTACTGGGAGACACACAGAGCTCACATCCAGCCTATATTACTGGAGAGACACACAGAGCTCACATCCAGCCTATATTACTGGGAGAAACACAGAGCTCACATCCAGCCTATATTACTGGGAGAGACACACAGAGCTCACATCCAGCCTATATTACTGGGAGACACACAGAGCTCACATCCAGCCTATATTGCTGGAAGAGATACAGAGCTCACATCCAGCCTACATTACTGGAAGAGACACAGAGCTCACATCCAGCCTATATTGCTGGGAGACACACAAAGCTCACATCCAGCCTATATTACTGGAAGAAACACAGAGCTCACATCCAGTCTATATTACTGGAAGAGACACACAGAGCTCACATCCAGCCTATATTACTGGGAGACACACAAAGCTCACATCTAGCCTATATTACTGAAGAGACACAGAGCTCACATCCAGCCTATATTACTGGAAGAGACACAGAGCTCACATCCAGCCTATATTACTGGAAGAGACACAGAACTCACATCCAGCCTATATTACTGGAAGAGACAAACAGAGCTCACATCCACCTATATTACTGGGAGACACACAAAGCTCACATCTAGCCTATATTACTGAAGAGACACAGAGCTCACATCCAGCTTATATTACTGGGAGACACACAAAGCTCACATCCAGCCTATATTACTGGAGACACACAGAGCTCACATCCAGCCTATATTACTGGGAGAGACACACAGAGCTCACATCCAGCCTATATTACTGGGAGAAACACAGAGCTCACATCCAGCCTATATTACTGGGAGAGACACACAGAGCTCACATCCAGCCTATATTACTGGGAGAACACAGAGCTCACATCCAGCCTATATTACTGGGAGACACACAGAGCTCACATTCAGCCTATATTACTGGGGGACACACAGAGCTTACATCCAGCCTATATTACTGGGAGACACACAGAACTCACATCCAGCCTATTTTACTGGGAGAGACACAGAGCTCACATCCAGCCTATATTACTGGGAGACACACAGAGCTCACATCCAGCCTATATTACTGGGAGAGACACACAGAGCTCACATCCAGCCTATATTACTGGGAGAAACACAGAGCTCACATCCAGCCTATATTACTGGGAGAGGCACACAGAGCTCACATCCAGCCTATATTACTGGGAGACACACAAAGCTCACATCCAGCCTATATTACTGGAAGGCACACAGAGCTCACATCCAGCCTATATTATTGGGAGAGACACAGAGCTCACATCCAGCCTATATTACTAGGAGAAACACAGAGCTCACATCCAGTCTATGTTACTGGGAGACACACAAAGCTCACATCTAGCCTATATTACTGAAAGAGACACAGAGCTCACATCCAGCTTATATTACTGGGAGACACACAAAGCTCACATCCAGCCTATATTACTGGGAGACACACAGAGCTCACATCCAGCCTATATTACTGGGAGAGACACACAGAGCTCACATCCAGCCTATATTACTGGGAGAAACACAGAGCTCACATCCAGCCTATATTACTGGGAGAGACACACAGAGCTCACATCCAGCCTATATTACTGGGAGACTCACAGAGCTCACATCCAGCCTATATTACTGGAAGAGATACAGAGCTCACATCCAGCCTACATTACTGGAAGAGACACAGAGCTCACATCCAGCCTATATTGCTGGGAGACACACAAAGCTCACATCCAGCCTATATTACTGGAAGAAACACAGAGCTCACATCCAGTCTATATTACTGGAAGAGACACACAGAGCTCACATCCAGCCTATATTACTGGGGGACACACAAAGCGCACATCTAGCCTATATTACTGGAAGAGACACAGAGCTCACATCCAGCCTATATTACTGGAAGAGACACAGAGCTCACATCCAGCCTATATTACTGGAAGAGACACAGAACTCACATCCAGCCTATATTACTGGAAGAGACACACAGAGCTCACATCCAACCTATATTACTGGGAGACACACAAAGCTCACATCTAGCCTATATTACTGAAAGAGACACAGAGCTCACATCCAGCCTATATTACTGGGGACACACAAAGCTCACATCCAGCCTATATTACTGGAAGGCACACAGAGCTCACATCCAGCCTATATTATTGGGAGAGACACAGAGCTCACATCCAGCCTATATTACTAGGAGAAACACAGAGCTCACATCCAGTCTATGTTACTGGGAGAGATACACAGCTCATATCCAGCCTATATTACTGGGAGACACACAGAGATCACATTCAGCCTATATTACTGGTGGACACACAGAGCTTACATCCAGCCTATATTACTGGGAGACACACAGAACTCACATCCAGCCTATTTTACTGGGAGAGACACAGAGCTCACATCCAGCCTATATTACTGAGAGACACACAGCGCTCACATCCAGCCTATATTACTGGAAGACACACAGAGCTCACATCCAGCCTATATTACTGTGGGAGGCAGAGATCTCACATCCAGCCTATATTACTGGGAGACACACAGAACTCACATCCAGCCTATATTACTGGAAGAGACACACAGAGCTCCCATCCAGCCTATATTACTGGGAGACACACAAAGCTCACATCCAGCCTATATTATTGGGAGAGACACAGAGCTCACATCCAGCCTATATTACTAGGAGAAAAACAGAGCTCACATCCAGTCTATGTTACTGGGAGAGATACAGAGCTCACATCCAGCCTATTTTACTGGGAGACACACAGAGCTCACATTCAGCCTATATTACTGGGGACACACAGAGCTTACATCCAGCCTATATTACTGGGAGACACACAGAACTCACATCCAGCCTATATTACTGGAAGGCACACAGAGCTCACATCCAGCCTATATTACTGGGAGACACACTGAGCTCACATCCAGCCTATATTACTGGAAGACACAAAGAGCTTCCATCCAGCCTATATTACTGGGAGACACACAGAGCTCACATCCAGCCTATATTACTGGAAGGCACACAGAGCTCACATCCAGCCTATATTACTGGGAGACACAAAGAGTTTACATCCAGCCTATATTACTGGGAGACACACAGAACTCACATCCAGCCTATATTACTGGGAGACACACAGAGATCATATTGAGCCTATATTACTGGGAGACACACAGAGCTCACATCCAGCCTATTTTACTGGGAGAGACACAGAGCTCACATACAGCCTATATTACTGGAAGGCAGACAGAGCTCACATCCAGCCTATATTACTGGAAGTCAGACAGAGCTCACATCCAGCCTATATTACTGGAAGAGACACAGAGCTCACATCCAGCCTATATTACTGGGAGACACACAGAGCTCACATCCAGCCTATTTTACTGAGAGACACACAGAACTCACATCCAGCCTATATTACTGGGAGACACACAGACCTCACATCCAGCCTATTTTACTGGGAGACACACAGAGCTCACATCCAGCCTATTTTACTGGGAGACACAGCTCACATCCTGCCTATATTACTGGGAGACACACAGAACTCATATCCAGCCTATTTTACTGGGAGACACACAGAGCTCAATCCAGCCTATATTACTGGAGAGACACACAGAGCTCACCCCCAAACCTATATTACTGGAAGACACACAGAGCTCACATCCAGCCTATATTACTGTGGAGGCAGAGAGCATACATCCATCCTATATTACTGGGAGAAACACAGAGCTCACATCCAGCCTATATTACTGGGAGAAAACAGAGCTCACTTCCAGCCTATATTAGTAGGAGAGACACATAGCTCACATCCAGTCTATAATACTGGGAGAGACACAGAGCTCACATCAGCCTATATTACTGGAAGAAGTGCAGAGCTCACATCCAGCTTATATCACTGGGAGAGACAAGCAGTCCTCACATCCAGCTTATATCACTTGGAGAAACACGCAATACTCACATCCAGCTTATATCACTGGGAGAGACACGCAGCTCACATCCAGCCTATATTACTGGAAGGCAGACAGAGCTCACATCCAGCCTATATTACTGGAAGGCAGACAGAGCTCATATCCAGCCTATATTACTGGAAGAGACACAGAGCTCACATCCAGCCTATATTACTTGGAGACACACAGAGCTCACATCCAGCCTATTTTACTGGAGACACACAGAGCTCACATCCAGCCTATATTACTAAGAGACACACAGAGCTCACATCCAGCCTATTTTATTGGGAGAGACACAGAGCTCACATCCAGCCTATATTACTGGAAGGCAGACAGAGCTCACATCCAGCCTATATTACTGGAAGGCAGACAGAGCTCACATCCAGCCTATATTACTGGAAGAGACACAGAGCTCACATCCAGCCTATATTACTGGGAGACACACAGAGCTCACATCCAGCCTATTATTACTGGGAGACACACAGAGCTCACATCCAGCCTATATTACTGGGAGACACACAGAGCTCACATCCAGCCTATATTACTGGGAGACACACAGACCTCACATCCAGCCTATTTTACTGGGAGACACAGAGCTCACATCCAGCCTATTTTACTGGGAGAGACACAGAGCTCACATCCAGCCTATTTTACTGGGAGAGACACAGAGCTCACATCCAGCCTATATTACTGAGAGACACACAGAGCTCACATCCAACCTATATTACTGGAAGACACACAGAGCTCACATCCAGCCTATATTACTGGGAGAAACACAGAGCTCACATCCAGCCTATATTACTGGGAGAAAACAGAACTCACTTCCAGCCTATATTACTAGGAGAGACACATAGCTCACATCCAGTCTATAATACTGGGAGAGACACAGAGCTCACATGCAGCCTATATTACTGGAAGAAGTGCAGAGCTCACATCCAGCTTATATCACTGGGAGAGACACGCAGTACTCACATCCAGCCTATATTACTGGGAGAGACATGCAATCCTCACATCCAGCTTATATCACTTGGAGAGACACGCAGTACTCACATCCAGCTTATATCACTGGGAGAGACACGCAGTCCTCACATCAAGCCTATATTAATGGGAGACACACAGAGCTCACATCCAGCCTGTATTACTGGAAGGCAGATGTGTGGCCCAGCTTCGCAAGGCACACATGTCTCCTGGAAAATGCACAGGAAGGTAACTGTAAAGCTTGATATTCATTCACGCACACTTCTCAGCATTGCCACTAGAGGCATATTAGACTATTTAAGTAGTGTGACGTAGCAATAGTCAGTCAGTCAAGTTCCTGTCTTTGGACAGAGAGGTTGAGTTCAGATTCATTCCAGTCAGACAGAAGGAGGGAAAGGAGAGAAGTCTGAATCCTGACAGAGCTTGTGTGGCTCATCTGATAAGAAAGTGGAGGCTAGTACGGGTGAAGTGAATCATCCTAGCCTAGTCAGAGCTACCCCTTAACCTGCTACTCAGAACAAGCTGCCTGTGTTCCTAAGAAAGTGGAAGGTGACTCTCAGAGCTACAGCATAAATACAGTCTGACGAAGCGTCCTGTGAGCTGCTCTGGACAGAGTTCTGTGAAGGAAAGAAGGAAAGGAATTACAGCAGTTATATCAACGAGTCAACTGAGAACAGGTCAGTGAGCACTGAAGGAGAGCTGACCTTGGCACGATTGCTACACGTGCTTATGTTAAGGGCGAGAGCAGGGCGAAGGACGAGTGGAGAAGCAAGAGTGACAAAAGGGACAAATCACCCTCACTCAGTTAACCGGACACCGGGGTCCGAAGCGTTGCTAGTGCTTCACGCCTAGTAATAAGAAAACCGGAGGCTTTCTGGACTACAAGTCGCAGAAGTAGCCCTAAGCGCTGATACGTAACCGGAGTCAGGGAGAACGGGGACTTTGAGTCAAGTGCACGACAAAAGTAAGGACTTAGTTCTCTCAACATCTGATAATTAGAGACATAGAAGGCTCCACCACAATGTTGGCCGGGCGCAGTTGCTATTAAAAGAGTTGCACTTGACTTTATGCAAGTTGTACTCACACACATTAAAAGGATAAAGGAGGCCTTTAACCTGCTCAACAGTTTCCTGAATGTGCATTCTCCATCCTGACCAGCTTCCCGGGACATACCTGCAACATCTACAAGTAAAGGTATGGAAAGAGATTGCATTGTGTGTGACTGAATTCTTATCTGCACCCGGCATCACCACCATAGACTTTGAGGGACCAGTCCCACCTGTGGGGACTTAACACCTAGCTGCCATAACATCCCCTCAGAGATCTACCCTGCAGCGCTGGTCAATCAGATCAGAAACCACAGGTGGCGTCACGAACTATAACTACAATCCCCTGTAAATATTCCCCCATTGCATGACCGCCAGGGCCACGGACCGAGCTCTGCTGCCAGTGACAACTCCCATAGACTTCCATGGGCTCGGTGCCGCGTACCCCATAGCCCTGGTACCACCAATTTGGTGCGCGTCATCTATTTGGCGTCACGAACAGGATTCGAAGCTTGCAAATTGTGAGTCCTGTGTTGCCTATATTGACTGTTTTGTGCAGAAAAGACTGTTTGCTGTTTTGTCATTTTTGGCGCCATTTACCGCCATTTTACCACCATATTCGCGCCCTGAGGCACTGGTGAAGAAGGTGGGCGTGCATTCATGGGCGTGTACCCCCCCTGTGGCGCGAAAGTTATGGCCGCCCTCTCAAAATGCTACTATAATGTGAGATCCTACCCCACTGCAAGGGAGATCCGCCTTCTCTTAATCTTCTATGCAAAAAAGAGGAAGCGCAAATCCCGCCTCCACGGAAGAGACCAGATTGTTCCTGATGGAGAACACAGTCTGGCCTGGGGAGAGATGGCAGAAGGACAAGAGCAGCTATGCAGTGGAGCGGTGGAGCGCAGGCCCTGCTCCCCAGAAAAGCTGTTGTTTGAACCGGAGCCATCCCTAATACAGAAACTTCAGCAAACCTTGCTGGAGTGCAAGGAGGAGAATGCGGCGCTTAAAAAGTTGATCCAGAGCCAGGCCGACATGGAGGAGACCGAGAGACTCTGGCGTGCCCAGACACAGCGGCTGCTGTGGGACGCAGTGCTCTCTCCCACAGACATAACGCCATCACCTGACTTTCCTAAGTCCCTGCTGAAGAAAGCTGAAGGGAAACCGGAGGCCGCCCCCAAAAGAGCTGTACCTGATCCCACCGATGGAGAGGTGGAAGAGAAGGAGGCTGAGGAGGTCCTGCCTGTTCCGGAGTGCCAGCTAGGCCAGGAGGCTGCAGCAGATTACAGTTCCCCGGTAGGAACACCGGAGGGGTCCCAGCCATCATTGCCAGAAATCGATTGGGACGCAATGCAGTATCTGGATGACGTCACTTATGCTGTAAAAGTAGAAAATGAGCAGCGACGCCGTGATCTGGATAAGCAACGCCAACAGGAGCAGAGAGAGGCGCAGCAGCGGTACAATGAAAAGTTCCTTGCTGATAAGGAGGCCATCCGGAAGAATAAAGGTACGCGACGGGAACCGCGGCGCCAGGGGTGCATAACTGGGTTTCAACTCCGCAAAGGCTGGGGCTTCATACATGAGCCGGGCCTATACCAAGAGATCTTTGTGAGTCGGAGAGATGTGGAGTCCCACTTACCCATCGGGCACCCTGGGAGGGATCTTGTAAACGGGGACATTGTCAGCTACACGCGGCACTGGGGGTTAAAAGGGTGGTACGCCTTAAACGTCACCCGTGTCAGCGACCCCGTCCCTGAAGCCAGTGAGGTCTCCCGTGCCACAGCACCGCAACCCCCAGCAGCGTCATCTTTGGCGTCCGCACCAGGCCGTGCACCAGCATCACCCCCTGCATACTCCTCTACACCCAGGTCTTGCTCTGCAACGCAACCTGCTACCATTTCAGCATCACAATCTGCGACTACCTCAGCAACGCAACCTGCGTTCTACGCCAGGGAGACACCCGTTGGGTCCCCAGTTCAACCAAAAGATGTCGCTACACAAACGTACATTGCAGGACATGATCTTCTTGTAATGGGTTCCCGAGGTCATTGTATACTTCTGGCCCCAGGAATGGAAAAAGTAATGGTCACAAGCAAGAAAGATGAAACACAGTAGGACCCAGACAGGGGTTTACTGCAACTGAACATGTACAAAGTTTGAAGAAGTTTTATAAAAATTTGCACTTTACTATTGATAAATGTTTACATAGTATGTCTGCATATTTAAAGTAGAATACCCGGCTGGGTAAAGAGTTAAAGTAAAAGTTGATTGAAATATGATTTTTCTTGAAAAGTGTTTTATCATGCAAAGGACTGCGTGGCTGTGGACTTTGCCAGCCCAAAAACTTTTATTGTAAATAGTTCGCACTTCGGTGCCCCATTTTGGTTTTACATAAAGCTTAACTACCTCTGAAGAAAAACCCGTATGGTGTGGCCTAGAGTGAGGTCTGCAGCAATGAAGTCCTGCAGCCCACCCAGGACCCACGTGGGAGGTTTTTGGTGCGGGTCCTCCACAAGAATCTTGTCTTATACTATGCATTTATTGAAAAGTATTTTGATAATTTTCTACTGATCTATGTACAAAATGTAACGTTTAAGAGTCTTTACCTCCCGCAAGGGATGAGTTATTATGTTGATGTTATATGCAAAACAAAAATGTTTTTCTTTTCTATTTCAGCCCGGGAGTGCTGAGTTTAACTAGGGGGGGATGTGTGGCCCAGCTTCGCAAGGCACACATGTCTCCTGGAAAATGCACAGGAAGGTAACTGTAAAGCTTGATATTCATTCACGCACACTTCTCAGCATTGCCACTAGAGGCATATTAGACTATTTAAGTAGTGTGACGTAGCAATAGTCAGTCAGTCAAGTTCCTGTCTTTGGACAGAGAGGTTGAGTTCAGATTCATTCCAGTCAGACAGAAGGAGGGAAAGGAGAGAAGTCTGAATCCTGACAGAGCTTGTGTGGCTCATCTGATAAGAAAGTGGAGGCTAGTACGGGTGAAGTGAATCATCCTAGCCTAGTCAGAGCTACCCCTTAACCTGCTACTCAGAACAAGCTGCCTGTGTTCCTAAGAAAGTGGAAGGTGACTCTCAGAGCTACAGCATAAATACAGTCTGACGAAGCGTCCTGTGAGCTGCTCTGGACAGAGTTCTGTGAAGGAAAGAAGGAAAGGAATTACAGCAGTTATATCAACGAGTCAACTGAGAACAGGTCAGTGAGCACTGAAGGAGAGCTGACCTTGGCACGATTGCTACACGTGCTTATGTTAAGGGCGAGAGCAGGGCGAAGGGCGAGTGGAGAAGCAAGAGTGACAAAAGGGACAAATCACCCTCACTCAGTTAACCGGACACCGGGGTCCGAAGCGTTGCTAGTGCTTCACGCCTAGTAATAAGAAAACCGGAGGCTTTCTGGACTACAAGTCGCAGAAGGTAGCCCTAAGCGCTGATACGTAACCGGAGTCAGGGAGAACAGGGACTTTGAGTCAAGTGCACGACAAAAGTAAGGACTTAGTTCTCTCAACATCTGATAATTAGAGACATAGAAGGCTCCACCACAATGTTGGCCGGGCGCAGTTGCTATTAAAAGAGTTGCACTTGACTTTATGCAAGTTGTACTCACACACATTAAAAGGATAAAGGAGGCCTTTAACCTGCTCAACAGTTTCCTGACTGTGCATTCTCCAACCTGACCAGCTTCCCGGGACATACCTGCAACATCTACAAGTAAAGGTATGGAAAGAGATTGCATTGTGTGTGACTGAATTCTTATCTGCACCCTGCATCACCACCATAGACTTTGAGGGACCAGTCCCACCTGTGGGGGACTTAACACCTAGCTGCCATAACATCCCCTCAGAGATCTACCCTGCAGCGCTGGTCAATCAGATCAGAAACCACAGGTGGCGTCACGAACTATAACTACAATCCCCTGTAAATATTCCCCCATTGCATGACCGCCAGGGCCACGGACCGAGCTCTGCTGCCAGTGACAACTCCCATAGACTTCCATGGGCTCGGTGCCGAGTACCCCATAGCCCTGGTACCACCAATTTGGTGCGCGTCACAGACAGAGCTCACATCCAGCCTATACTACTGGAAGGCAGACAGAGCTCACATCCAGCCTATATTACTGGAAGGCAGACAGAGCTCACATCCAGCCTATATTATTGGAAGAGACACAGAGCTCACATCCAGCCTATATTACTGGGAGACACACAGAGCTCACATCCAGCCTATTTTACTGGGAGACACACAGAGCTCACATCCAGCCTATATTACTGGAGACACACAGAGCTCACATCCAGCCTATTTAACTGGGAGAGACACAGAGCTCACATCCAGCCTATATTACTGGAAGGCAGACAGAGCTCACATCCAGCCTATATTACTGGAAGGCAGACAGAGCTCACATCCAGCCTATATTACTGGAAGAGACACAGAGCTTTCATCCAGCCTATATTACTGGAGACACACAGAGCTCACATCCAGCCTATTTTACTGGGAGACACACAGAGCTCACATCCAGCCTATATTACTGAGAGACACACAGAACTCACATCCAGCCTATATTACTGGGGAGCCACAGACTCACATCAGCCTATATTACTGAAAGCACACAGAGCTCACATCCAGCCTATTTTACTGGGAGACACACAGAGCTCACATCCAGCTTATTTTACTGGGAGAACACAGAGCTCACATCCAGCCTATATTACTGGGAGACACACAGAACTCACATCCAGCCTAAATTACTGGGAGAGACACAGAGCTCAAATCCAGTCTATATTACTGGGAACGCACACAACTCACATCCAGTCTATATTACTGGGAGAGACACACAGACCTCACATCCAGCCTATTTTACTGGAGACACACAGAGCTCACATCCAGCCTATATTACTGGGAGAGACACAGAGCTCACATCCAGCCTATATTACTGGGAGACACACTGAGCTCACATCCAGCCTATATTACTGGGAGAGACACAGAGCTCACATCCAGCCTATATTACTGGGAGACACACTGAGCTCACATCCAGCCTATATTACTGGAAGAGACACAGAGCTCACATCCAGCCTATATTACTGGGAGACACACAGAACTCACATCCAGCCTATTTTACTGGGAGACACACAGAGCTCACATCCAGCCTATATTACTGGGAGACACACAGAGCTCACATCCAGCCTATATTACTGGGAGACACACTGAGCTCACATCCAGCCTGTATTACTGGGAGAGACACAAAGCTCACATCCAGCCTATATTACTGGGAGAGACATAGATCTCACATCCAACCTATATTACTGGAAGAGACACAGAGCTCACATCCAGCCTATATTACTGGGAGAAACACAGAGCTCACATCCAGCCTATATTACTGGGAGAGAACAGAGCTCACATCCAGCCTATATTACTGGGAGAGACATAGAGCTCACATCCAGCCTATATTACTAGGAGGAACACTGAAGATAGAAAAGTTCCAGCTGCACACCACAGCTTGTGTATGGCAATTTTTCTCCCTCAGCTGCCTCAATATCAATCCAAAAGTCCAGGACAACATCGCATAAAATCATATTGGTCTTTATTTTTTAACTTCACAACATATTCAAACTCAAACAGTGCATTACAGAAGTCAGCATGGAGAAAACACCTATTTGTAAGACGCTTTTCTGACCTATGGTCCTTAGTAGTAGCCAGTGTCTCATCAAGTGAACTCACAATTGTTTTACCATTACAGTGCACAGTGACACAACCATCACTTACTGTGGGTAACTCTATTGCACTTGTATTTAAAGGGAGCCTGTCAGCAGGATTGTGCACAGTAACCTACAGACAGTATCAGGTCGGCTCCGTTATACCGATTAAAATTATACCTGACTAGATTAAATCCGTCTTGTGGTTGTTGTTTAATCATTATTTTCAGTTTTCAGTTAATGATATGCTCGTGCTCCGGGGCGGCCTGTGCGGGGAGAGCTTCAAGTGGTGCTCTGATTAGCTCTTCATACTAATGGCTTATGACAGGTCCCTGATCCCTCACTGACCTGCCCCTCATTTTACATACTGAATATTATACTGTATGTACTGAAAAAAAAATCACATTCACCTCTTCTTTACTGCAACTTCCATCTACGTGGTGGGGTATACTCCTGCGCTAGACACCGTGTGTCCCAGATACTCTATTTCCCGTTTAAACATGTGACACTTCCGGGATTTGACTTTCAACGAGGGATGAGCAAATCTGCTCTGTGATACTCGGATACCACTCAAGTATCTGGGTTATTGGATGTGCTCTTTACTTGGCGAGCATTAGCTGGTGCTCAATTTGAAACTCGAATCCCCACCCCGCATGTTTGGTGCCTGTTACACAGCCAATATGTATGCGAAGATTGCCTGCGAGTCACTGTACTGCTGTAGCCATCTTGGTAGCGGCATTGCTGTGATTGGCTGGCTGTGTGACATCATCAGGGATTAAGAAAGGAAAGGCGCCGCCAGACACACTGACGCTATTGCACATCTCTGCGACAGTGGTTATTGGAGGGAGAGAGTGCTTGTCCAAGACTGTGTGCACAGTATAAAGAATCAGAGTCCTGGAGTGTTGCTACTTGTGCTGATACTGAACCATCATACCTAACTGTCCTTGTAAGGGTTAATTTTGTGCTTTGCTGTTTGTATAAGATACAATCTGCATTTAGCTAAAGGTACTGCCACACTACACGATCCCGCTAACGATCTCGTTAGCGTCGCATACTAATGAGATCGCTAGCGGGATCGTTTACAATATCGCTAGTGTCGGCCACATTTAGCGATGTCGTTAAGGACGCTATCGCGGTTAGCGATCTCTTTAACGACTTTAGCGGTACAAAAGTACCGCTAAATCGCTAAAAAAGGTGCCACACTCAGCGATATATACTTACCCAGCGGGACGCCGACGATCAGAATAGGGTCCGGAACGATCAGGACGACGGACGAGATCACAGCAGGGGCCACGTCGTTGCTGCATGCCGCACACAACAACATCGCTAACGGGATCGCTAAATAGTGACGTTTTTTAGCGATCCCGTTAGCGATGTTGTTTAGTGTGGCATACCCTTAAGGAGGGAGATAGAGTTACTTGAGCAGGGAGAGTGGCTAAATACAGTCTCTAGGAAGGGATTAGGGCTTTGCAGTCCATTGCTAAATATATAGTGGTGGCAGTTCAACACATTTTTATTTTTTGGGTGAAAAATTGACTGACTATATTGCCATCCATAGAGTAATAGGTGCTTTGTGGCCCATTTCTGTGTTATATAACACTCCAAAAAAGCCTTGAAATATTTTTCTGTATACAATTACTCATCCATATACTATTACGTGGTCTGTGGTACATTTTGGTGTTACATAACAGTCCAAAAAAGGGTAGAAGCATTTTTATGTATACAATTACTCATTCATATACTATTATGTTGTCTGTGGTACATTTCAATGGCATATAACACTCCACAAAAGTGTAGAAAAATTATTCTGTATTCAATTACTCATCCATAGAGTTGCGTAATTTGTAGTACATAATGGTGGTATTAAACTCCAAAAACTGCTTTGACTGCTGCAGGTGACCATTTTTTTTTTCTAATTAAAGATAAACTTTGTTTCAGGAGATCTATCAATTAGAAAATGCGTAAGGTGTGCGGTAAGGGACAGGGAAGTGAAAGTGCTAATGATGGTGCACACTGATGCAGAGGACGTGGGGCAGGTGCAACTACACCTTTTGCTGGATCACAAGAAACATGCCCATCCGCGACACATAGGTTCCTGTCCCACTTTGTAGGAAGGCATGGTACACAACTTCTGAAGCCACAGCAGTGTGAACAGGTTGTTGTTTGGATAGCAGATCATGCTTATGTAAAGGAGTTAAGTTAATAATGTTCATTGGTGTATTGATGAATTTTTGCTTTCTGGTATTGCGACATGTTACATGTACTACCTCTTGTATGATATGGAACTGCTACCCCTTCTGGGTATTACCATCACTTTGTTTCCATGTTTGATTGTTCCTCATTGTATATAATGTGATAATGTTCACTATGTTTTCGTGTACAGTATAGGGAAAGTGTAATGCATGGGAATGGCCACTAGATGGGGGGCATTCTAGCACACACTAGTTGTAGTCAGAGATAGGTTTAGTGTAGGGTTAATATAATAGGAGGGACTTCTGAGAAGTAAGGCTAAGCAAGTAGGAAGTTAGGTCAGATAGGGCCAGGGTGCCCTTAGTGTCCACACGGGCTTTAGGCCCAGGACTGCTCGACAGCCTCGTAACATTCAGTAAGTGTTAGTCCCAGGTATCCACAGTTAAAGAACGGAAGGACAGTGGGACAGAAGAATGCAGAAGTTGTGGCAAATGACGGCCTGGTTGGACGCCCGGATGTCTGGAGTTGGACGGACCGAGCAACGTTCAGATTCAGTGAGTGAGAAAGAAAGGAACGCTGAAGCTTCACAGGGAACAGTACAGAGGGGTCGGATGCTTTGTCAGAGGCAGCCTAGCTTAGTGACTGATGATCTCTATCCTGGGGCGAAGCAGGCAGAGGGAATTGTCATTGTGGTGAGGTTGAGCAGGAAGGAAGCTGGGAAGCAGTCTAAGAAGGTCCAGTCCGGCGCGTACAGCAAGGAAGCGTCAGCAGTGCAGTGAAAGTTGAGGAATATGTAACCCAAAATGTAACAACTGTGGATATGCTGTGCAAAGTTTATAGTAAAGAAACCATTCCAGTTGCAATGGACTGTCTCATTTGATGGGGGTCGCCGTGGGAAGGAATCTTCATTGTCTGAGAAGTGCCCAGAGGGACCTGAACCTGGAGATACAGGTACGCACAGCATGGACTTTTGTTTCTGTAGAGATGGCCAGGACACCGACATCTTAGTGTCCGTGGTCACGACTACAGCCCTGGCCAGCCCTTAAATTTGGCATAGTTGGCAGGCTCCGACTACCTTGCCTGGAGGAGAAACCGTGAAGAAAAGTGATGTGAAGATGATTGTTGTGTCCAGAAAGACTGGAAAGGAAAAAATTGGACTGCCTGACGAATTATCGGATGTGACTTATAACATGGACTTGCCTTTTTCTGAACAAAAACCTGATGTTGTTGTGGTCAAGATGGCGGCCATGAAGATGGCGGGAAATGGCGACGTTGAGGAAAACAATAAGGATCACATCCTTCGTGGGCGTTGCCACTGCTCTTTGGCTCCAAAACCTGCTTGTCAGTATGCCCCAGTTTCCCCTGGTGGGTGCGGATGAAGAAGAGAAGACCCCGCCTCCCCTTCAGAACAACCGTAAATGGGTGGAGTTGTCGGAAGAAACCCCAACTGGAAATGAGTGGGGGCTAGAAGGAAGAACCCGGCCGCCAGACAATGGGAAGAAATCGCAGAGCACCTCACTTACCAGTGCCAGGAGAGTTCTTCAGCCCAGAGTCAGTGGCTGCCAGGGTCAACAACGTCCCGTGGACCGAAGCCCTTGAGTGTGGAGTCGGTGCTCCGATGTCCTCTGCAGCAGGAACGATCAGCGCAGCCATCGTCTCAACGTTCTTTGGAGGCGGAACCATC
>JARQOD010000006.1:421584549-421717041 GCA_033576555.1 Oophaga sylvatica | reverse complement strand
CAAAGCCCCAAATGAAGAAGAATCAATTTCATGCTAATTGATTTGTGGCAATCTTAAGAATTTCACAAATTTGTAATTTGTGGCAAATAACCCCAAAAAATGGTTTTCTTTCATTTTACGCATTGCAGAAGATCGCTTCAGCTAGAGAAGGACTTAAAAAAACCACAAAAGGTGAATACAATTTGTACAAATGTATTCACCTTTTGTGGGTTTTTTAAAGTGCTTTCTTTATGACTTCAGAATAGCCATGTACGGTTTACCAATTTTTTTCCCAAAAATTTCTTAGTTTTTTTACGCCTTTTTTGGAGCAAAATTTAAAAAAACAATCAAACAGATTATAATCACTTATGCTCTGAAGTACAATAGCGCAAAATCTTGAGACTTTTTTTAATTAACAGGCACAAATGAAGAAATGGGCTAAAATATCTGGAAAAACCAAAGCCAGGCCCGATTCAAGCAAAGTGTAAACAGACAAAGCCCATTGTGTTGTAATGGATGAAAATGAGTTTCCTGAGCGAGGCTCCCTCTTGGTGGTTACAAGCGGTACTGAACTGTCCAGTGAAGGATTGTGAGGAGTGGGAATCAGGTGTTACTGACTGGTCTTATATAAGGGAGTCCCCATTCCCATCAGGGTTGGCCGGTGATCAATTGTTTTTGGTCTCAACCCCATGTTCCTGTTTCCCTTGTAGCCTCTGTGGTCGTGTCTGCATTTTCCTGTAACAGATAAGACATTTTCTTCTTTTTGTTTTTTGCTTTATTTTTGAAATTTTGTCCTGCACTTCTGTGGGGGCTTCGGGGCCCCCTCGGGGGTTTTGCCCTCTAAGTTTGTTCAGCCACTGATGTTTGTCTTTGCTTTTTCAGTTTCTTTCAAGGTGGCTGCGTTTTGATTTTGTTACACCAGAGAACTAATTTAGGTGGTAGAGGTCGAGTGATCTCAGGTGTTTTTGAAATTAGTAGAGTTGGTGCTTTGCAGGGTTTTTTGGGATTGCAGTAAGTACCCTTCCTATCCTTTTCTATTTAGTTAGTTTGGGCCCCAACGTTTGCTCATACTATTTTAAGTCTGTGTCAGTATTTCTTCTTGTCTAACAGCCATTACATGTTTGGGGGCTTTCTATGTTCTTTGGGGATCTGCTCCGGGGCAGATAACTTTCCTATTTCTATCTTTAGGTGTAGTTAGTTTCTCAGGCTGTGACGAGGCGTCTAGGACCAACGTAGGAACGCTCCACGGCTGCCTCTAGTTGTGGTGGTTAGTCAGGGTACTGCAATCTCATAGATTCCAACTGCTCTGGTGTATTGCCTTTTTTACCTGCACTGTTATGTTTCGGTAGCTGAGGAGAGGGCATTATTATTATTATTATTGATTCCATGGTGCTGTACATGAGAAGGGGTTACATACAAATTACAGGTATCACTTACAGTAAACAAACTAACAATGACAGACTGATACAGAGGGGAGAGGACCCTGCCCTTTCGGGCTTACATTCTACAGGATTGTGAGGCAGGAGACAGTAGGTCGGGGGGTTGCAGCAGTTCCGGTGTTGGTTGAGGCAATAACTCCGGTAGTGGTGAGGAGGCAGCAGGGTCATTGCAGGCTGTAGGCTTTCCTGAAGAGATGGGTTTTCAGGTTCCGTCTGAAGGATCTGAATGAGTTTGATAGTCGGATGTGTTGGGGCAAAGAATTCCAGAGGATGGGGGATATTCGGGAGAAGTCTTGGAGGCGGTTGGGTGAGGAGCGAATAAGTGTGGAGGAGAGAAGGATGTCTTGGAAGGATCGGAGATTACGTGAGGGAAGATATCGGGAGATTAGTTCAGAGATATATGGAGGAGACAGATTATAGATGGCCTTGTAGGTCAGTATTAGTAATTTGAACTGGATACGCTGAGGGAATGGGAGCCAGTGAAGAGATTTGCAGAGGGAGAAGCGGAGGAGTAGCGAGGAGAGAGGTGAATTAGTCGTGCAGCAGAGTTAAGGATGGACTGGAGAGGTGCGAGGGTGTTAGCAGGGAGGCCAGAGAAAAGGGTGTTGCAGTAGTCGAGGCGGGAGATGATGAGGGCGTGCACAATCATTTTAGTAGATTGAGGGTTGAGGAAAGGACGGATTCTTGAAATATTTTTGAGCTGAAGGCGACAGGAGGTAGAAAGAGCTTGGATGTGCGGTTTGAAGGACAGGGCAGAGTCAAGGGTTACTCCGAGGCAGCGGACTTCTGGTACGGGGGAAAGCGTGATGTCGTTAATTGTGGTAGATAGGTCAGGTAAGGAAGATCTGTGGGATGGGGGAAAGATTATGAGTTCAGATTTGTCCACATTGAGTTTGAGGAAGCGGGAGGAGAAGAAGGAGGATATGGCTGATAGACTAGTGTTGAGCATTCCGATACCGCAAGTATCGGGTATCGGCCGATATTCGCGTTATCGGAATTCCGATACTTAATTCCGATACTTTTTCAATATCGTATACCGGAATCGGAAGTTCCCATAATTCTTTGAGAGGCAATGTGATTTTAGTCAGCCAATGATGAATCTTATGAAGTGTGGGCACATCCTGTAATGCTGCGGTCATCTTAACTAATGGCATGGCTGTGATTGGCTGCTGAAATGATGTCAGAATGCACTATAAAAGGCGCCGCCGCCATTTTAGCGTCACTGTGCTGTGAACTCAGTTAGGGACAGAACGCTACTCTGCTGACTCTGAGGGACAGTTAGATATTGCGATTTTGTGTACTACTGTGCTTGAGGCAGGCTAGTTTACCAACAGGTCCTGCCCACATCCTTCTTCCTAGCGAGGATTCAACATCATCAGCCGGCGTTCCTGATCTGGCCACGGAGGCCAGAGATCACCGGCTTTCATCAACGGATGTAAGTTTCGTCTGCGGGCCATAGGAGGCTGAAGTCGGACTTTCTACTGCAAGTGACCCATCGGGGTTGTCAGCAGGCCAGAGGAGGCTGAAATTGGACTTTCTATTGCAAGTGACCCATCGGGGTTGTCAGGTAAAACCTGTGCAAACAGGACTATTTTCTCCACAGTGCACCACTAATACTCATTCATCTGAGCTGTCACCGGCCGGGACAGTGTCAATTTCTTCTGACCTTTCTGCATAAAAGGTTTTTTAGGATTTCTGCAGCGTTTTTCTGCTCCATCGTTAAAAGAGGACCTCTTTTACTTTTTCAGGGTTTGTCCATATTAATACCCATATGAATAAATACCTTATGCGTATTATGACTATTTAGTCCTTTGGTTTGGGGTTTACTACATAATAGACTACAGGCTTTTCTCATCACCTTTTTCTCACGGGTCTTAGTGCAATATTTATTTATTACTGTATTATTACATCTGCATCTCAAACTGTTCTACAGAGTGCGTCTGAATTTATGTATTGTTTTCCATTTGACACATGCATATTCCTATTTTTCTACAGATCCTTTTGTGTCTTGTAGTTTTTATGTGCGCAAACTATTTTTATTTTCAATTATAGAGGGCCATGTTATTGACTTTGCATTGACCTGTAAAAGATTTATGTTGTGCCACTGGCTATATGTATTCTAAAGGTGTACCCAGTCTCAACAGATCATTAGTCTGATTGTTCTTTGATTCTCCTAAATGTGAATTTGTCTGATTTGGTGTCAAACTTGACTTTGTCCCTATTTTTGTTTTGCCATGTGACCCAATGATTATACAAATCTATATAGGGTTTGGCATCATCAAAAGTAACAGAATATTAGCATGCATGCATATTTAGGATATAAAAGAGAAGTATCTTGTTGTGCCAGAGTGTTCCTAACTCCTGAATGGATATAAAACAATATGGTCTACGGATCAGGTAAAATCGAGGGTCCGCATGTCTATATTTTATACAATTTGAGTGGGCAAGGGTGGGATTTAGAGATTAGCCCATTCATGAAAGTTTTGGGAGCTGAGAACCTTCAGGAGTTGTTAACCATGCTTTGAGGTCGATTGAATGCCATGTCACTCAGGCAGCCAATCACTGCTGTCAAGCGCAATGGAAAGCAACACACGGTTGGTCCTGTGGCCAGCAGCACAGGAGGGGTAAGGGTAAAACATGAATATATTAGATTATGTTTTACTATTTGGAGCAAGTTTGAAGTTTTCTTTAAGGATTGGAAAACCACCTTCAGTTAGGAATCGGATCAATCAAACAGGGCACAATATGGAATAATGTGCGTTGTTATACACAGTAACTTACAAACGTGGTTCTCTCTGGCATCTATGTACATGGGCAAGTATTACTCTAATTTGGGTCTAATGTGTAGTTTATTGGGTGCAATATAGGCTCATTGTAGGACTGCAAACACACAATTTGGTTCTTTGCAGGTAGAATATGGTACTTTATGCAAAGTATATGGCTGTGTGCAGGCACAGAATCGCACTGTCCTATGAAAACAAACTATGGGACTATTGTGGCATGGTATGGCGGTCTCTGGCCACTGTTTAGCATAATATAGTACTATATGGACATTGGACAACAACAACTTTTTAATGTGCTGGTATTGTTGTGGTTACAATTAAAGAAATATTCTCAATTTGTCTCTGGAGCAGGTCAGAGCTATGTTGCTCTTTACTTCTTTGTTTCTGATAGGATAGGCTGAGTTATAGTATTAGTAGAACTATAAAGTTCTGCTGTAACACATTCAGCTATTAGTGATTTGTTTTATAATGTACACTGCTATCACTGTATTTACGGTACATATAGAGATAATGGCACTTGAACAAGCACATAGCTCAGGATAGTCAGAGCTGTGATTAGGAGAACTGCTCTTGGAGAAGCTAGTGCTATAGATTGGTGATTTTGCAAGTAGAGATGGGCGAACCCGAACAGTAAAGTTCGGCATCCAGACCGAACACCTATGACCTAAGACCCGACATGAAATGACACTTGGTGTACATAGGGTTAACCATGTCTTTTCATGTCCTTTGCTATCTAATTTGCACAAACAATTAAATCAGACTATGTGTGCAAAATTTCACACCTGTAGGGGTTAATTAAAGGTGTAAATTCGTAGCAAAAAAGTCCGTTTTTTTTACAACGAATTTACACCTTTAATTAACCCCTACAGGTGTGAATTTTTGCACACATAGACTGATTTAATTGTTTGTGCAAATCAGATAGCAAACGACATGAAAAGACATGGTTAACCTATGTACACCAAGTGTCATTTCATGTCGGGTGCTTCTGTCTTTTCACTGAAGCCGGCTTTACCGGCAATTGAATCAGAGGATATTTTACTATGTAGAAGTGTATAAACTATACATATATGTATATATATATATGTCACAATGACATGTATATATATATATATGTATTCTATGTGTGTATATTTAGTGTTTACAAGGAAAGAATGGGGTTTTTTTAGTTGCGATATTTTGTTCCCATAGACTTACATGGGACTTCCGGTATCGGTATCGGGTATCGCCGATATTTTAGTGATATCGGCGATACCATTCCGATTCCGATACTTTAGGATATCGGAAAGTATCGCTCAACTCTATGATAGACACTCCGGGATTCTGGATAGCAGAGAAGTGATGTCTGGGCCAGAGAGGTAGATCTGAGGTTAAGGCATCCGCCTTAACATTCTTAGTGCCAGGAAGAAAGGAAACCACAAAATTAAAACGTGTGAAAAACAAGGCCCATCTGGCCTGTCTAGGATTGAGTCGCTTGGCAGATTCCAGATAGACCAGATTCTTATGGTCCGTAAGGACCACCACCTGATGTTTGGCTCCCTCCAGCCAATGTCTCCACTCTTCAAAAGCCCACTTCATGGCCAATAACTCCCGATTACCCACGTCATAATTACGTTCAGTAGGAGAAAATTTTCGAGAGAAAAAGGCACAAGGGTTACTTTTAGAGGTCTCTGGATCTTTTTGGGACAAAACGGCACCTGCCCCAATTTCAGAGGCATCAACCTCCACCTGAAATGGTAGAGAAACATCAGGCTGCCGTAGAACAGGAGCAGAAGTGAATCTCTGCTTAAGTTCCTGAAATGCAGAGACTGCCTCAGGAGGCCAATTCACCACATCAGAACCCTTTCTGGTCAAATCAGTTAATGGTTTAACAATAACCGAGAAATTACCAATAAATTTAAGAAAAAAAGTTGGCAAAACCCAAAAATCTCTGAAGAGCCTTTAATGAAGTAGGTTGGACCCAATCACAGATGGCCTGAACCTTGACCGGGTCCATTTCAATAACAGATGGGGACAAAATGAATCCCAGAAATGAGATCCTCTGTACGCCAAAAAGACACTTTGATCCCTTCACATACAGAGCATTCTCTCTCAAAATCTGGAATACAGTTCGAACATGTTTCACATGAGAGTCCCAGTTATTAGAAAAAATCAAGATATCATCCAAATAAACAATCAGAAATTTGTCCACAAAATCCCTGAAAATGTCATTCATGAAGGACTGGAAGACGGAAGGAGCATTAGTGAGCCAAAAGGGCATCACTAGGTACTCAAAATGCCCTTCAGGGGTATTGAATGCCGTCTTCCATTCATCCCCGTGCTTAATGCGAATAAGGTTATACGCCCCCCTGAGGTCAAGCTTGGTAAACCAAGTAGCGTTTTTCACCCTGGAAAACAGGTCAGAAATCAAGGGTAACGGGTATTGATATTTCACAGTAATATTGTTCAAGAGACGATAATCAATACACGGCCTTAATGAACCATCCTTTTTGGCCACAAAGAAAAAACCGGCACCTAAGGGTGAAGAGGCTGGTCTGATATGACCCTTCTCCAATGATTCCTTGATATAAGACCGCATAGCGTCATGTTCAGGTACAGACAAGTTAAAAAGGCGACCTTTAGGGAATTTACTACCAGGCACTAATTCTATAGCGCAGTCATAGCTCCTATGGGGAGGTAAGGATGCAGATTTACTTTCGCTAAACACATCAGAAAAATCAATCAAAAAGTCAGGAACATCCTGAGCCTGGGGGAAGGCAGAAAAAACAGGAGTGTTGGTATTAACACATTGGCAGCCCCAACTGGTTACAGACACAGATTTCCAATCCAAAACAGGATTATGAGACTGTAACCAAGGGAAACCCAGCACGATAATGTCATGCAGATTATACAGAACCAAAAATTTGCAGCACTCCTGGTGATCAGGTTCAACCCTCATTATCACCAGAGTAGAAAACTGGGGTTTATTCTCAGCCAAAGGGGTAGAATCGATCCCCAGTAGGGGAATAGACTTCTGTAGGGGTATCAAGGGAAACCCACAACGTTTAGCAAAATCATAATCCATCAGGTTAATAGCTGCTCCAGAATCAACGAAGCCTGAGCAGAAAATGAGGACAGAGAGCATATCAGAGTGACAGTTAATAAAAACTTAGTCTGAACACTACCCAAGACAACTGAGCGTGCAAAACGTCTTCCCCGCTTAGGGCAGACTGAAATAGCATGAGAGGCATCACCACAGTAGAAACATAACCCATTGCGCTTTCGAAACTCATGACGCTGTTCCCCAGACACCACTCTATCACACTGCATGGGTTCAGAAGCTGGTTCACAAGGCAACACCATTCCACGCATACTTCTCCGCTCACCCAAACGTCTGTCAATTTGAATCGCTAATGACATAGAATCATTGAGACCAGAGGGGACAGGGAATCCCACCATAACATCCTTTACATTATCTGACAGACCCTTCCGGAAAAGGGCTGCCAAAGCGTCGTCATTCCGTTTGGTCAGGACTGCCCACCCACGGAATCTCTGACAGTATAACTCAGCGTCATAAAGCCCCTGATTTAATGCCAACAAGGCTTTTTCAGCTTGATCAGTGACATTAGGCTCATCGTACAATAACCCCAAAGCCTGAAAAAATGCATCAACATCACTCAAAACAGGATCCCAGGTGTCAGGGAAAAAGCCCAATCCTGAGGATCGCCGCGCAGGAGAGAGATGATAATTTGAACCTGCTGCGCTGCGTTCCCTGAGGACTTAGATTTTAAGGCAAAAAACAATTTACAATTATTTTTGAAATTCTGAAACTTAGCTCGATCCCCTAAAAACAAATCTGGCATGGGAATCCTAGGTTCCACAACAGGCAACCTAGCAAGATAGGTAGAAATACTCCGAACCTCAGCGGCAAGCTGATCCACACGGCCAGACAACTGTGCAAACTCCATTGAGAGAAAAGATCCTCCCCAGCACCCAGAGATACAGAGGGAAAAAAATGCAACAAACAGAAAAATATCTCTGACAACTCTGACAACCTTTTTTCTTCCACAATATTTTTTCCCTTCTGTGAGTACCATACAATTTTCAATTTTTAGGCCGGTGATACTGTTATGTTTCGGTAGCTGAGGAGTGCAGGTAAAAAAGGCAATACACCAGAGCAGTTGGAATCTATGAGATTGCAGTACCCTGACTAACCACCACAACTAGAGGCAGCCGTGGAGCGTTCCTACGTTGGTCCTAGACGCCTCGTCACAGCCTGAGAAACTAACTACACCTAAAGATAGAAATAGGAAAGCTATCTGCCCCGGAGCAGAACCCCAAAGATAATAGAAAGCCCCCAAACAAGTAATGGCGGTTAGACAAGATGAAATACTGACACAGAAAGAAAATAGTATGAGCAAACGCTGGGGCCCAAACTAACTAAATAGAAAAGGATAGGAAGGGTACTTACTGCAATCCCAGAAAACCCTGAAAAGCACCAACTCTACTAATTTCAAAAACACCTGAGATCACACGACCTCTTCCACCTAAATTTGTTCTCTGGTGTAACAAAATCAAAACAGCAGCCACTGAAAAAACTGGAAAAAGCAAAAGTACAAACATCAGTGGCTGAACTAAACTGAGAGGGCAAAAGCCCCCGGAGGGGACCCTGAAGGCCCCCACAGAAGTGCAGGACAAAATGCAAAAATATAGCACAAAAACAAAAAGAAGAAAATGTCTTATCTGTTAGCAGGAGATGCAGACACGACACAGCAGGCTACAAGGGAAACAGGAATGAAGGATTCAGACCAGAACAATTGATCATCGGCAACCCTGATGGGAAGGTGACTCCCTTATATAAGACCAGTCAGTAACACCTGATTCCCAGTCCTCACAATCTTCACTGGACAGACCAGCACCGCTTGTAACCACCAGAGGAAGCCTCTGCTCAGAACTCATCTCAAACCCATTCACAACACTGCACTCCTCAGTTACCGAAACATAACAGTATCACCGGCCCAAAATTTAAAGTTGTATGGTACTCACAGAAGGGAAAAATATTGTGAAAGAAAAAACGGTTGTCAGAGTTGTCAGAGATATTTTTCTGTTTGTTGCATTTTTTTTTTTCCCTATGTATCTCTGGGTGCTGGGGAGGATTTTTTCTCTCAATGGAGTTTGCACAGTTGTCTGGCCATGTGGATCAGCTTGCCACTGAGGTTCAGAGTATTGCTGCATATCTTGCTAGGTTGCCTGTTGTGGAACCTAGGATTCCCATGCCAGATTTGTTTTTGGGGGATCGAGCTAAGTTTCAGAATTTCAAAAATAATTGTAAATTGTTTTTTGCCTTAAAATCTAAGTCCTCAGGGAACGCAGCGCAGCAGGTTCAAATTGTCATCTCTCTCCTGCGCGGCGATCCTCAGGATTGGGCTTTTTCCCTGACACCTGGGGATCCTGTTTTGAGTGATGTTGATGCATTTTTTCAGGCTTTGGGGTTATTGTACGATGAGCCTAATGTCACTGATCAAGCTGAAAAAGCCTTGTTGGCATTAAATCAGGGGCTTGATGACGCTGAGTTATACTGTCAGAGATTCCGTAGGTGGGCAGTCCTGACCAAGTGGAATGACGATGCTTTGGCGGCCCTTTTTCGGAAGGGTCTGTCAGATAATCTAAAGGATGTTATGGTGGGATTCCCTGTCCCCTCTGGTCTCAATGATTCTATGTCATTAGCGATTCAAATTGACAGACGTTTGCGTGAGCGGAGAAGTATGCGTGGAATAGTGTTGCCTTGTGAACCTGCTTCTGAATCCATGCAGTGTGATAGAGTGGTATCTGGGGCACAGCGTCATGAGTTTCGAAAGCGCAATGGGTTATGTTTCTACTGTGGTAATGCCTCTCATGCTATTTCAGTCTGCCCTAAGCGGGGAAGACGTTTTGCACGCTCAGTTGTCTTGGGTAGTGTTCAGACTAAGTTTTTATTAACTGTCACTCTGATATGCTCTCTGTCCTCATTTTCTGCTCAGGCTTTCGTTGATTCTGGAGCAGCTATTAACCTGATGGATTATGATTTTGCTAAACGTTGTGGGTTTCCCTTGATACCCCTACAGAAGTCTATTCCCTACTGGGGATCGATTCTACCCCTTTGGCTGAGAATAAACCTCAGTTCTCTACTCAGGTGATAATGAGGGTTGAACCTGATCATCAGGAGTGCTGCAAATTTTTGGTTCTGTATAATCTGCATGATATTATCGTACTGGGTTTCCCTCGGTTGCAGTCTCATAATCCTGTTTTGGATTGGAAAACTGTGTCTGTAACCAGTTGGGGCTGCCAATGTGTTAATACCAACACTCCTGCTTTTTCTGCCTCCCCCAGGCTCAGGATGTTCCTGACTTTTTGATTGATTTTTCTGACGTGTTTAGCGAAAGTAAATCTGCATCCTTGCCTCCCCATAGGAGCTATGACTGCGCTATTGAATTAGTGCCTGGTAGTAAATTCCCTAAAGGTCGCCTTTTTAACTTGTCTGTACCTGAACATGACGCTATGCGGTCTTATATCAAGGAGTCATTGGAGAAGGGTCATATCAGACCATCCTCTTCACCCTTAGGTGCCGGTTTTTTCTTTGTGGCCAAAAAGGATGGTTCATTAAGGCCGTGTATTGATTATCGTCTTTTGAACAATATTACTGTGAAATATCAATACCCGTTACCCTTGATTTCTGACCTGTTTTCCAGGGTGAAAAATGCTACTTGGTTTACCAAGCTTGACCTCAGGGGGGCATATAACCTTATTCGCATTAAGCACGGGGATGAATGGAAGACGGCATTTAATACCCCTGAGGGGCATTTTGAGTACCTTGTGATGCCCTTTGGGCTCACTAATGCTCCTTCTGTCTTCCAGTCCTTCATGAATGACATTTTCAGGGATTTTGTGGATAAATTTCTGATTGTTTATTTGGATGATATCTTGATTTTTTCCAATGACTGGGACTCTCATGTGAAACATGTTAGAACTGTATTCCAGATTTTGAGAGAGAATGCTCTGTATGTGAAGGGATCAAAGTGTCTTTTTGGCGTACAGAGGATCTCATTTTTGGGATTCATTTTGTCCCCATCTGTTATTGAAATGGATCCGGTCAAGGTTCAGGCCATCTGTGATTGGGTCCAACCTACTTCATTAAAGGCTCTTCAAAGATTTTTGGGTTTTGCCAATTTTTATCGTAAATTTATTGGTAATTTCTCGGTTATTGTTAAACCTTTAACTGATTTGACCAAAAAGGGTTCTGATGTGGTGAATTGGCCTCCTGAGGCAGTCTCTGCATTTCAGGAACTTAAGCAGAGATTCACTTCTGCTCCTGTTCTACGGCAGCCTGATGTTTCTCTACCATTTCAGGTGGAGGTTGATGCCTCTGAAATTGGGGCAGGTGCCGTTTTGTCCCAAAGAGATCCAGAGACCTCTAAAAGTAACCCTTGTGCCTTTTTCTCTCGAAAATTTTCTCCTACTGAACGTAATTATGACGTGGGCAATCGGGAGTTATTGGCCATGAAGTGGGCTTTTGAAGAGTGGAGACATTGGCTGGAGGGAGCCAAACATCAGGTGGTGGTCCTTACGGACCATAAGAATCTGGTTTATCTGGAATCTGCCAAGCGACTTAATCCTAGACAGGCCAGGTGGGCCTTGTTTTTCACACGTTTTAATTTTGTGGTTTCATTTCTTCCTGGCACTAAGAATGTTAAGGCGGATGCCCTCTCGAGGAGTTTCCTGGCGGACTCTCCTGAGTTATCTGATCCTTCTGTTATTTTGAAAGAGGGTATAGTTCTTTCCGCCATCTCGCCCAATTTGAGACTGGCTCTGGAGGGGTGTCAGGAGGATAAGCCCGAGCGCTGCCCTGTTGGGAAATTGTTTGTCCCGGACCAGTGGAAAAAGAGTGTGATGTCTGAGATTCATTGTTCCGCACTGGCCGGTCATCCCGGAATTTTTGGTACCAGAGACTTGGTTAGTCGGTCCTTTTGGTGGCCTACCTTGTCTCGTGATGTCAGGAAATTTGTGCAGTCCTGAGGGACTTGCTCTCGCTCCAAGCCTTGCTCTCGCTCTAGTGGTTTGTTGACGCCATTGCCTGTGCCCAAGAGACCATGGACCCATATCTCTATGGTTTTTATTTCCGACCTCCCTGTTTCTCAGAGAATGACCATCATCTGGGTGATTTGTGATAGGTTTTCCAAGATGATACATCTTGTGCCATTACCTAAGTTGCCTTCCTCCTCTGAATTGCTGCCTTTGTTCCTTCAGCACGTGGTTCGTTTACACGGCATTCCTGAGAACATTGTGTCTGACAGAGGAGTCCAGTTTGTTTCAAGATTTTGGAGGACCTTTTGTTCTAAACTTGGTGTTCAATTGTCTTTATCCTCGGCGTTTCATCCTCAGACCAATGGTCAAACTGAGAGAACAAACCAGACATTGGAGACTTATCTAAGATGCTTTGTGTCTGCTGATCAGGATGACTGGGTCTCTTTTTTGCCTTTGGCTGAGTTTGCTCTTAATAATAGGGCTAGCTCTGCCACTTTGATGTCTCCATTTTTCTGTAATTCTGGGTTTCACCCTCGATTTTCTTCAGGACAGACGGAGACTTCTGTCTGTCCAGGTGTTGACTCTGTTGTGGAGCGTATGCAACAGATTTGGGACCAGTGTGTGTACATGTATTCCTTTAAAAACACAGTTTTATTTCGATACCTTTAAAAATACACCAAAAACCCAGTGAAGGTATAACTAAACGTTTATACCGATATTGCTATTCTATCAGACACCCTAGTTATTCCTGATCTGTAGCCTACCTTGCTGTGGAGGTTGGCACCCTAAAAGTAGCGATCTGGCGCCCCCACTCAACATAGGCTGTCCCTATCTCCCCTATTAATCCCTTAGATAAAGGTGGGAAAACAATTTATGGTAGTGAGAAATGAAGGGAGTCTTGGAACTAAACAGTGTCTAACACAAAATAGATAATAAAATGCCCATGTCATGCATCTGTAAACCCATATAGATAATAATGCACAGAGATATTCTACAATGAATCTTTCATAGGAAAGAGTCCGTAACAGTGCAAAAGAAATAGTGCCACAGGTAACACATTAATATATCAATATCACAGATATGGCAGCATAATAGCCTGTAATATAATAAAGAGGTATATAGCTGGGACTTAGCATGAGCTGGGTGACCCCGACGCGTTTCCCCGTTGATGCAACGGTTCCTCAGGAGGTATGCATGATGCCTGATGCCATAGAGATGATGACACACAGGGCACCGTAACGTATGGACTTAAATAACCACCGCTGATAAGCGCCTTAGGATAGGCTCCACCCTTTGCAATCAGGGAGGATTCAAAACCGGGTGAAAATGCCGCTCAAAATGATAATATATTACCTCACAGATAACGCTGAGACCGGCGTGTTCCCCTTCATTTTTACCGCTATACCGGAAGTGCCCATAATACACTGCGGGATGACCACTTCCGCCCCTCTGATCAAAAGTCATGTGTGCGTTCCAGATAGTGGAACGCAGATAAGGGGGAGGGAAAAAAGCCATTCAATTCTAATTCTCTGCGTGCTTGAAAAAGAGGAGAGATGAATAGCAACAAATAAAGCCATCAGATCATTTATTTAAGAGAAGGACTATATATTTGAGTACTTTGATACTAGTGACAACGCTCCTGAATAATAGAAACAAAAATGAATACATAGCCTGCCACAATATAAGATATATGTCCGCAATCATGATTTTATATCCGAGGTAAATTTACAGCATAAGAAATTATAATAAAGAGAAAATATATAAAAGCAAACATCGCTTCTTGGATCTCTTGATAATAGCGCCCATCAATGGGGTCATGCAGATTATGCACATGGTGGGATGGCCTAAAAATGGCATAATACCCAAACAATAGCAGAAGACAAAACGCAAATAGGTTTAATCAAATAAACGGAACAAAAGATAAAGCCTCATTTAACCCCTTCGGACTCAGGGATTGAAGTCTGAATATCCACTCAGCCTCACGTCTGAGGATAAGTTTGTCCAGATCTCCCCCCCTCACTTTGGGCTTCACTAGTTCAATCATTGTGAAGGAAATTTCCGAAATTCTACCCCCGTGAACCTCATTCATATGGCGAGCCAGTGGAGTTACCCTGTTATTCCTGATATCATTGCGATGTTCGCCAACCCTCACCCTAAGTTCTCTTTTGGTTTTACCAATGTAGTCTAAAGCACAGGTGCATGTGGCTTTATATACCAAACCCGAGGATCTACAGTTTCCGAAATCTCTAATCTGGTAAATCCTACCACTAGCTGCACTAGAAAATGATTTTCCTGGAGTCATCATGTTACATCTTGAACAATTACCGCATCTAAAGAAACCCACCGGTCTCCTATCAAGCCAGGTTCCTGCCCTGATTGGCCTCTGATATAGACTATGGACCAGACGATCCCCAATGGACCGTCCCCTCCTATATGTTATGCTCGGCTTTGGAGGGATAAGTTTTCTGACCTCTGGATCTGCCAATAGGATGTCCCAATGTTTTTTGACGATCTCATAGACCCTTTCAGATTGTGCGTCAAACGTTCCAATCAGTCTGACCATGTTTGATAGATTGTCATTTTGAGGCGTTTTCTTTGTAAGCAGAGTCTCCCTATTACGGGAACGAGCATAATTCATTGGTCCATTCAGGACATTATCCGGGTACCCCCTGTTCCTAAATCTGGAATATAGATCCCTAGATTGTCTATTGTATGTACTTAGATCGGAACAGTTTCTTCTAATACGCAGAAACTGACCCTTAGGTATTCCTCTTTTAAGGGTGCTGGGTGATGACTCGTCCATCTAAGGAGACTGTTTGTTGCTGTGGGCTTTCTATATGTGCTAGTACAGATTTTACCATCTTCCTCTTTTGATATAGTCAAATCCAAAAAATTAATACTCCGTGCATGACACTCTGATGTAAACCTGAGACCAATTTTGTTCTTATTGATATGTTCAATAAAGCGGGTGAAGCCCTCCTCTGGGCCAGACCAAAATACCAGAATATCATCGATATACCTGGCCCAGAGGGAAATATATTGACTCCACCAAGAATCCTCCTCACCCCCAAAGATTTGGGTTTCCTCCCACCAGCCCAGGAAGACATTTGCATAAGTGGGCGCACAGGGACTACCCATTGCAGTCCCCCTGAGCTGGTGGAAGTACTTATTATCAAAGAGGAAGTAATTGTGGGTAAGGGTGAATGAGAGGAGCTCCTCCACAAAGTCATTGTGTTCCCAACAGTTGACTGATCTTGTCCTAAGGAAATGAGTCACAGCCATGATGCCAAAGTTGTGAGGGATACTACTATAAAGAGCTTCCACATCTATTGAGGCAACAAGCGTACTTGTCTCTACAGTTATCCCCTCAAGGATACCCAGAAGATGAGAGGTATCCCTCACATAGGATGGAAGAGAAGTTACAAAAGGTCTTAAAATTTGATCTATATAGACCCCTGAATTCTGTGTTAGTGAGTCAATGCCAGCTACTATCGGGCGGCCCTTTAGAGGGTCCAAGCCCTTATGCACTTTTGGGAGGGCATAAAAGGTAGGTATAACTGGATTGGCTGGTGCCATAAATTTGAATTCATTTTCCGATATCAAGTCTCTCTCCCGTGCCTGGTCTAAGATTCTTTTCAATTTCTCACTAAACACTTGGGTCGGGTCCCCCTGAAGGATCTCATAGGTATTTGAATCATACAAGAGTTGATGGCACATTTTCAAATATTTTGAATGATCCATAAGCACAAGATTACCACCCTTGTCAGATGCTTTTATAATAAGGTCCCTGTTTTTTTCCAGTCGTTCCAGGGCCTGTTTTTCACCATAAGAAAGATTTGATTGACTCCATTGATTCATACGTGGGATTTTGCAAAGGTCCGTCTCGACCAATTTCATAAAAATATCCACACTTGTAATCTCAGTGATAGGTGGCATCCTAGTACTCTTTTTTTGAGATCCGTAAAGGGGCCTTTCCCCCTTGTTGATTATCCTCAGTAAGAAGACTCGTCAGTACTTGGAAGCTCTCTAAGTCTTCTTCTGATAGACCAAATCTTTTACACTGTTCAACATCATGTCTATGAAAGAATAGTTTCCATTTAAGATTACGCCCAAAAAGGTTCAGGTCCTTCACCCAGGTAAAGCAATTAAAAGGATTTGTGGGTACAAAATTCAGGCCCTTTCTTAATAATGAATAATCATCTCCTGAGGGTATATACGAAGAGAGATTGATAATCTGACCTTGATCTATTGAGGTCTCCTCCTCAAGTCGTATCCCATCGGGGGGCCTCTGTCCAAAAAAGATGGTTGCAATGACCCAGATGTAGAAGACCCGAATAAGAACCTGAACTCATCTGAGTGAAGAGGCACTCAGATGAGTTCAGGTTCTTATTCGGGTCCTTCTACATCTGGGTCATTGCAACCATCTTTTTTGGACAGAGGCCCCCCGATGGGATACGACTTGAGGAGGAGACCTCAATAGATCAAGGTCAGATTATCAATCTCTCTTCGTATATACCCTCAGGAGATGATTATTCATTATTAAGAAAGGGCCTGAATTTTGTACCCACAAATCCTTTTAATTGCTTTACCTGGGTGAAGGACCTGAACCTTTTTGGGCGTAATCTTAAATGGAAACTATTCTTTCATAGACATGATGTTGAACAGTGTAAAAGATTTGGTCTATCAGAAGAAGACTTAGAGAGCTTCCAAGTACTGACGAGTCTTCTTACTGAGGATAATCAACAAGGGGGAAAGGCCCCTTTACGGATCTCAAAAAAAAGAGTACTAGGATGCCACCTATCACTGAGATTACAAGTGTGGATATTTTTATGAAATTGGTCGAGACGGACCTTTGCAAAATCCCACGTATGAATCAATGGAGTCAATCAAATCTTTCTTATGGTGAAAAACAGGCCCTGGAACGACTGGAAAAAAACAGGGACCTTATTATAAAAGCATCTGACAAGGGTGGTAATCTTGTGCTTATGGATCATTCAAAATATTTGAAAATGTGCCATCAACTCTTGTATGATTCAAATACCTATGAGATCCTTCAGGGGGACCCGACCCAAGTGTTTAGTGAGAAATTGAAAAGAATCTTAGACCAGGCACGGGAGAGAGACTTGATATCGGAAAATGAATTCAAATTTATGGCACCAGCCAATCCAGTTATACCTACCTTTTATGCCCTCCCAAAAGTGCATAAGGGCTTGGACCCTCTAAAGGGCCGCCCGATAGTAGCTGGCATTGACTCACTAACACAGAATTCAGGGGTCTATATAGATCAAATTTTAAGACCTTTTGTAACTTCTCTTCCATCCTATGTGAGGGATACCTCTCATCTTCTGGGTATCCTTGAGGGGATAACTGTAGAGACAAGTACGCTTGTTGCCTCAATAGATGTGGAAGCTCTTTATAGTAGTATCCCTCACAACTTTGGCATCATGGCTGTGACTCATTTCCTTAGGACAAGATCAGTCAACTGTTGGGAACACAATGACTTTGTGGAGGAGCTCCTCTCATTCACCCTTACCCACAATTACTTCCTCTTTGATAATAAGTACTTCCACCAGCTCAGGGGGACTGCAATGGGTAGTCCCTGTGCGCCCACTTATGCAAATGTCTTCCTGGGCTGGTGGGAGGAAACCCAAATCTTTGGGGGTGAGGAGGATTCTTGGTGGAGTCAATATATTTCCCTCTGGGCCAGGTATATCGATGATATTCTGGTATTTTGGTCTGGCCCAGAGGAGGGCTTCACCCGCTTTATTGAACATATCAATAAGAACAAAATTGGTCTCAGGTTTACATCAGAGTGTCATGCACGGAGTATTAATTTTTTGGATTTGACTATATCAAAAGAGGAAGATGGTAAAATCTGTACTAGCACATATAGAAAGCCCACAGCAACAAACAGTCTCCTTAGATGGACGAGTCATCACCCAGCACCCCTTAAAAGAGGAATACCTAAGGGTCAGTTTCTGCGTATTAGAAGAAACTGTTCCGATCTAAGTACATACAATAGACAATCTAGGGATCTATATTCCAGATTTAGGAACAGGGGGTACCCGGATAATGTCCTGAATGGACCAATGAATTATGCTCGTTCCCGTAATAGGGAGACTCTGCTTACAAAGAAAACGCCTCAAAATGACAATCTATCAAACATGGTCAGACTGATTGGAACGTTTGACGCACAATCTGAAAGGGTCTATGAGATCGTCAAAAAACATTGGGACATCCTATTGGCAGATCCAGAGGTCAGAAAACTTATCCCTCCAAAGCCGAGCATAACATATAGGAGGGGACGGTCCATTGGGGATCGTCTGGTCCATAGTCTATATCAGAGGCCAATCAGGGCAGGAACCTGGCTTGATAGGAGACCGGTGGGTTTCTTTAGATGCGGTAATTGTTCAAGATGTAACATGATGACTCCAGGAAAATCATTTTCTAGTGCAGCTAGTGGTAGGATTTACCAGATTAGAGATTTCGGAAACTGTAGATCCTCGGGTTTGGTATATAAAGCCACATGCACCTGTGCTTTAGACTACATTGGTAAAACCAAAAGAGAACTTAGGGTGAGGGTTGGCGAACATCGCAATGATATCAGGAATAACAGGGTTACCCCACTGGCTCGCCATATGAATGAGGTTCACGGGGGTAGAATTTCGGAAATTTCCTTCACAATGATTGAACTAGTGAAGCCCAAAGTGAGGGGGGAGATCTGGACAAACTTATCCTCAGACGTGAGGCTGAGTGGATATTCAGACTTCAATCCCTGAGTCCGAAGGGGTTAAATGAGGCTTTATCTTTTGTTCCGTTTATTTGATTAAACCTATTTGCGTTTTGTCTTCTGCTATTGTTTGGGTATTATGCCATTTTTAGGCCATCCCACCATGTGCATAATCTGCATGACCCCATTGATGGGCGCTATTATCAAGAGATCCAAGAAGCGATGTTTGCTTTTATATATTTTCTCTTTATTATAATTTCTTATGCTGTAAATTTACCTCGGATATAAAATCATGATTGCGGACATATATCTTATATTGTGGCAGGCTATGTATTCATTTTTGTTTCTATTATTCAGGAGCGTTGTCACTAGTATCAAAGTACTCAAATATATAGTCCTTCTCTTAAATAAATGATCTGATGGCTTTATTTGTTGCTATTCATCTCTCCTCTTTTTCAAGCACGCAGAGAATTAGAATTGAATGGCTTTTTTCCCTCCCCCTTATCTGCGTTCCACTATCTGGAACGCACACATGACTTTTGATCAGAGGGGCGGAAGTGGTCATCCCGCAGTGTATTATGGGCACTTCCGGTATAGCGGTAAAAATGAAGGGGAACACGCCGGTCTCAGCGTTATCTGTGAGGTAATATATTATCATTTTGAGCGGCATTTTCACCCGGTTTTGAATCCTCCCTGATTGCAAAGGGTGGAGCCTATCCTAAGGCGCTTATCAGCGGTGGTTATTTAAGTCCATACGTTACGGTGCCCTGTGTGTCATCATCTCTATGGCATCAGGCATCATGCATACCTCCTGAGGAACCGTTGCATCAACGGGGAAACGCGTCGGGGTCACCCAGCTCATGCTAAGTCCCAGCTATATACCTCTTTATTATATTACAGGCTATTATGCTGCCATATCTGTGATATTGATATATTAATGTGTTACCTGTGGCACTATTTCTTTTGCACTGTTACGGACTCTTTCCTATGAAAGATTCATTGTAGAATATCTCTGTGCATTATTATCTATATGGGTTTACAGATGCATGACATGGGCATTTTATTATCTATTTTGTGTTAGACACTGTTTAGTTCCAAGACTCCCTTCATTTCTCACTACCATAAATTGTTTTCCCACCTTTATCTAAGGGATTAATAGGGGAGATAGGGACAGCCTACGTTGAGTGGGGGCGCCAGATCGCTACTTTTAGGGTGCCAACTCCACAGCAAGGTAGGCTACAGATCAGGAATAACTAGGGTGTCTGATAGAATAGCAATATCGGTATAAACGTTTAGTTATACCTTCACTGGGTTTTTGGTGTATTTTTAAAGGTATCGAAATAAAACTGTGTTTTTAAAGGAATACATGTACACACAATTTATGTTTTATTCCATTTGGAATTTTTTTCTTGATTAGATTTGGGACCAGGTAGTGGAGAGGTTGTCCCTCTCTCAGGAGAGGGCCCAGCGGTTTGCTAACCGGCATAGGACTGATGGTCCTCGGTTTAAAGTGGGGGACTTGGTCTGGTTGTCCTCAAAAATATTCCTATGAGAGTGGCATCTCCTAAATTTAAGCCTAGGTTCATTGGACCTTATAAGATCATGGAGATTCTTAATCCTGTTTCTTTTCGTTTGCTTCTTCCAGGGACATTTAAGATCCATAACGTGTTCCACAAGTCCTTGTTGAAGAGGTTTGTCGAGCCAGTGGTTCCTATGGCTGTGCCTCCTGACCCTGTTTTGGTTGAGGGCAATCTGGAGTATGTGGTTGAGAAAATATTGAATTCTCGTTTTTCTAGACGGAAACTCCAGTATTTGGTTAAGTGGAGAGGTTATGGTCAGGAGGACAATTCTTGGGTGTTTGCTTCGGACATCCATGCTAGGAGACTCATCCGTGCATATCATAGAACTCATCCTGACCGACCTGGTTGCTCAAGTGAGGGTTCGGTGACCCTCCTCAAGGGGGGGGTACTGTTGTGAATGGACTTGAAATGAGTTCTGAGCAGAGGCTCCCTCTGGTGGTTACAAGCGGTACTGGACTGTCCAGTGAAGATTGTGAGGAGTGGGAATCAGGTGTTACTGACTGGTCTTATATAAGGGAGTCACATCCCATCAGGGTTGCCGGTGATCAATTGTTCTGGTCTCTATCCTTGATTCCTGTTTCCCTTGTAGCCTGCTGTGTCGTGTCTGCATCTCCTGCTAACAGATAAGACATTTTCTTCTTTTTGTTTTTGTGCTTTATTTTTGCATTTTGTCCTGCACTTCTGTGGGGGCCTTCAGGGTCCCCTCCGGGGGCTTTTGCCCTCTCAGTTTAGTTCAGCCACTGATGTTTGTACTTTTGCTTTTTCCAGTTTCTTCAGTGGCTGCTGTTTTGATTTTGTTACACCAGAGAACTAATTTAGGTGGTAGAGGTCGTGTGATCTCAGGGTGTTTTGAAATTAGTAGAGTTGGTGCTTTGCAGGGTTTTTTGGGATTGCAGTAAGTACCCTTCCTATCCTTTTCTATTTAGTTAGTTTGGGCCCCAACGTTTGCTCATACTATTTTCTGTCTGTGTCAGTATTTCTTCTTGTCTAACAGCCATTACATGTTTGGGGGCTTTCTATGTTCTTTGGGGATCTGCTCCGGGGCAGATAGCTTTCCTATTTCTATCTTTAGGTGTAGTTAGTTTCTCAGGCTGTGACGAGGCGTCTAGGACCAACGTAGGAACGCTCCACGGCTGCCTCTAGTTGTGGTGGTTAGTCAGGGTACTGCAATCTCATAGATTCCAACTGCTCTGGTGTATTGCCTTTTTTACCTGCACTCCTCAGTTACCGAAACATAACAGACATGTATAAATTATCTAAAAAAATGATGCTAATTAAATAATGAATAAGTCACAAACATAAAAGACGTAGTTACTTTCTGGTAACGGGATTTCTCAGAGCCCATGACGGCACCACAGAGAGAGTGGATCCGCCCATCAAGGAAAGGAAACTTACAGATAAAAGGCGGTACCTCCCCGCATCAATTGTTTACAGAGCACGAGAGGACCTCCAGGTTATTATTATAAATGTTTAACATTACTATGAAGCTTAGCAGAAACACCGTGTGACTACATATAAATCATAAAATTAACGAAAATAAGTGTGCACACCCACACATGAAGAGAGGAAATGTATGGGTGCCATCACGGGCTCTGAGAAATCCCTTTACCGGTAAGTAACTAAGTCTTTCTCCTTCCCCCATGACGGCACCATGGAGAGAATTGCAGAGATTGTACATTAGGGAGGGACTACCGCTTCCAGAACCCTTCTCCCAAAGGTAAGGTCTGAAGAAGAGGCTAGATTCAACCGATAGTGATTAAAGAATGTAGAGAGAAAACCATGTAGCAGCCCTACATATCTCTTCAATTAAGGCACTTTCTGCCCAGGAAGCTGCCACCGCTCTTGCTGAATGAGCTTTTATTTTCTCCGGGGTGGTCGCCCCATGCGAGGAGAATGACAGGGTGATGAAGTCCCTCATCCATCTTGCCAGCATGCCCTTAGAAGCTTTTTACCACTTTCGAGGACCCTGAAATCTCACAAAGAGAGACCTATCCTTCCTACACTCCCGTGTGGGCGCTAGGTACTGGATTAGGCAATTTCTGACGTCTAATGTGTGCAAAACTTTCTCTTCCCTATTTTTGGGATTGGGACAAAAATAAGGGAGATCTCCTGAGATCTGTGAAACCGTGACGCCACTTTTGGAAGGTAGGCCAGGTCAGTCTGCAGAATAACCATATCCTCTAAGATTTGTGCGAAGGGAGGGCTGGCCAACAATGCCTGAATGTCACTGACCCTACGAGCTGATGTGAGAGCTACTAGACGTGATGTTTTAAGGGACAGGATTCTCAGCGAAGCCTCTGACAGGGGTTCAAAGGGCAGTTTGGTTAGGGCTGTAAGGACCAAGTTTAAATCCCAAGGAGGATTATTCCGAGACGGGATGGGTCTAGACCTGGCCGATGCTTTGATGAACCTGGATATCCACCGATTTCCAGCAAGGTCGTAGTTGTATAGGGCCCTTAAACCCGCGACTTGAACTTTTAAAGCACTTGTGGCTAGCCTCTGTTCCAATCCATTCTGCAGAAACTCCAAGATCACTGTTATTGGAACCCCCCTCTAAGTTGGAACCTGAAGCTGGAAGAAACTTCCTCCAAGTTTCCCCATACAGTTTGGTGGTCACATGCTTTCTACTTTGTAGCAAATTGGAGGCTAGATTTGGTGAAAACCCCTTGTTACTCAGAAGAGCCCTCTCAATTTCCAGACTGTCATGTGCAAGTTTGTTACCTGAGGATAAAGCCCCTGGGAAAAAAGGTCCGGAAGATCTGGAAGTATCCATGCGTCGGAGATGGACATCATACTCAGTCAAGAAAACCATGTCCTCTTTGGCCAGAAGGCGGCTATTAAGATCACTCTTGCTCTGTCTTCCTGTATTTTCGTCAGAACTGCCGGAATCAGGGTAATTCAAGGAAAAGCATATGCTAGATGATGGTACCATGGAATCGCGTCCAATGCGATGGGGTTCCCAATGGGGTCTATTGAACAGAATCCGTCTACCTTCCTTGTTATGTTTCGGTAGCTGAGGAGAAATTGCAAAAATAGCCAAAATAGCAATACACCAGAGAGGCTGGAAACTATTGGATTGCAGGACCCTAAACTAACCGCAACACTAGAAGTAGCCGTGGAGGGTACCTACGGTGATCCTAGACGCCTCGTCACAGCCGGAAAGATAGCTACACCTAAAGGTAGAAAGATGAAAGCTATCTGCCCCGTAGCAGAACCCCCAAAGAAATAGGAAGCCCCCAAACATGTAATGGCGGTTAGACAAGAAGAAAATACGGACACAGACAGAAAATAGAATGAGCAAACGCTGGGCCCAATCTGTCTAGATAGAAAAGTATAGGAAAGAATTATGACTGCAACCCAAAAAAACCCTGACAAAAATACCAACACTTCTGATTAACAAAAAACCTGAGATAACACGATCTCTACCACCTAGATCAGATCTCTGGTGTAACACACAGCAATTCAGCAAATAAAAAGTGACAAGGGACAGAGCACAAGTGCAAATACAAAATGAGCACAATGCAGCGCAAGGCCCCAACAGGGGACCAGGCTGAATTCCACTGCAAGCAGCAAACCAGCAAGGAAAATCCAACCAGAGGAAAAAAAAACAGCAAATCACTTATCTGAATGAGGGCAGGAATGCAAGCTGAGCTCCAAGCAAGACCAGGAAGAACAATTGATTACTGGCAAGGCGGATGGGAACTCAGGTCACTTATATCAGACCATTCAGAGCCAGCTAAAGGCCATTCAGCAATTAGTTCATTACCCTCAGCAACCACTGAAGGGAGCCCCAGCTCACAAGTCGCCTCCAGAGTATTCACAACACTTCCTGTTCTGACTGCTGGTGAACAGATCTATGTCCGGACTACCCCACCTTTCTGCAATCTGATTGAACACCGCCTGATTCAGTTCCCACTCGCCCTGTCTCAGCTGCATCTGACTCAGGAAATCCACCCTGCGATTCTCTGCCCCCTTTATATTGAGTGCAGTCAGAGACTCCAAGTTCTCCTCTGCTAACTGGAAAATGGACCTTGTTACTTCCATAAGCGGGCAGGACCAGGTTCCTCATTGGTGATTTAGATAAGCTACCTCAACCCAGTTGTCTGAGAATACTCTTACATGGTGTGACTGAAGAGTGCTCAAGAATTCTAGGAGGGGGAACTTCACTTCCAATAGTTCCTTCATGTTTGAGGATACTGATCTTAAGTCCTCCATTCAGACCCCTGAGCTATCTGGTCATTCTGGTGAGCCCCCCAACCACTGGGGCTTGCGTCCGTGGTCAGGACCTGAGAGATTGGAATTACCCACGGAATGCCCCGGGTTAAGTTGTCTATCCTCATCCACGATTCTAGTGAAAGTACTGTTTTCGATGATATGGTTAACTGACCTTCTAAATTCCCTTTCAGAGTTTTCGGCTGACAAAATTTCACACTGTAACTCTCTGGTGTGTACCTGAGCCCATTGAACAGACAGAATACAGGACAGGATGCAATGGACCCTAGAAGGGACATCGCTTTTCGCAAAGTTGTAGAGGGGAGGTCCTTTGTTCGAGATACCAGGCCTACGATTTTCTGAACCTTCTCCATCGGGAGGCGGCACTCCTGTTTGTTTTAAGTCTAATATGATACCCAGGTATTCCTGCACCTGGCTTGGCACCATTTTGGATTTTCCTAGATCCAAAAGCCAGCTTAAGTTGGACAAGGAACTCATGACTTTCTCTAATTGGTTCTTGCAATGCCGGGGGCTTATTATCAGAAAATTGTCTAGATACAGGATCTTGCTCCCTCAAATGTGCCATCACCTCTGCCATCACCTTGGTGAATAACCATGGAGCTATGGCTAGACCGAATGGGAGGGCTGTGAACTGATAGTGTCTTTTCACACCATTTATTGTGACTACCACCCTCAGGAATTTCCGATGGTCTTTGTGGATGGGGACGTGATAGTATGCGTTCTTTTGCTCCAGAACAGTCGTGAAACAGAATGGAAACAGTATTTTTACTGATGACTTTATTGTTTCCATCTTGAAGGTTTAAACTTTCAGTAGCTTGTTCAGTTTCTTTAAATTTATGATCGTTCTGAATGTTCCATCTGGCTTTTCCCTCTGGAATAGGGGGGAGTAGAATCCTTCGACTTTCTCTTGGTGAGGAAATTCTTGAATGACTGCCTTTTCTACCAGACCCAGAACCTCCTGCTCTAAGGCTAGTTGTTCCTCATTTGAAGATCTCCGGGGGGATCACTATGAAATTTGGATGAGGAGGTGAGTGGAAACAACGTATTAGATATGATTTTATCACATCCAATATCCAAGAGCTGTTGGATATCTTTTCCCAGGCCAGGAGAAAGAGATAACCTTCCTTCCACCTGGGGAAAACCCTCACTGGGATGACTTCTTATTGTCATTGGGGAGTCTATTAAACTGGAATCCCTTTGTCTTACCCCTTCTATCTTCCCACTCATCCTGGGTTCTGGGGGGGCTTTCTCTGAATAAATTTCCTACTCTGAGGTCTCCTTTCTAGCGCTGTTCTGTGAGGCATTGGCTACTATAAGCTCCGTCCAATTCCCTCTGTCTCTCTCTCTCATTTAAGTTGAACTTCACTCTCATAACATGCAGCTGTAACCTGTTTCAGGAATCACTCACTTATGGAGTCTCCGGCTCACATGTGCTGCTGCTTTAAAGAAGAGTCTTAATTGGAACAGAGAACCTGCCGTCCTCTGCCCTCCGGATTCTACTGCTGGGACTTTACTTCACCCTCTCAGCCTCGGACTCCAGGGGTCCGGTTTCCGGCACTCAGAACTGGGGGTGAGCTATCTATAGCCCCTCTTCCCTCAGCTTGTCTCCACACATCTGTCCTCTCTCGTCCCTCCAGCTACACTCCCTATCTCCTCCCCCAGCCAGAATATTCTAGAGGAGCTCTCCTGAAATCAGGTTAGAGCTCCCCCTTGTGGTCTGGAGTTGGAAAAGGTGTTGTGTGCTGTGTTACCTGTTAAGGGACCCCTCTGTGCTTTCAGGCATGACATCACCCTCCCCTGGAGGAAGGCAATGTCACTGTGGCAACCAAACTCCTGGGGTGCCACAGATGGAGCACAACCTTGACTTTGTCTGGAGATCTCCAGGCAATCACTTAAGCCAGAGGGCTTGCCAGGCTGCATTGGAGAAAGCTGACGATCTGGCAGCCAGCCTGACCGAGTACGCTGATGTGTCTGACAAAAAAGCAGCAGCTCCATTTCTCCCTTAGCTGTGATTCCAGCTGGTCTATCCAGACCATCAGAGACTTGGCCGTACAGGTGGCAACTACTGCAGGTTTTAGCCCTTCTCCGGCAGCCTTCCATGAACCCTTCAGGAATGTATCTGCTTTTCTGTCCATAGGATCTTTTAACACCCCCATGGCCTCTAAGTGAAGAGCAAACCTTTTGGAAATTTGGCAATTGCCACATTCAGTTTTGGCGCCTTCTCCCAGAAAGAAGATGCTGGGTCCTCAAATGGATATTTCCTTTTCGGGGATAGAAGGCCTTTCCTTTCTGTTCTTTTCCACTCCTTTTTAATTTGGGATTGGACTTTCTCATTTAAGGGAAACGATCTCCTCTTTTTTTTGCTCTAGACCACTGAACATAATGTCCTGTACCAATTTTTTTGGGCGAGGGTCTACCAGTCCCATGGTGTTCACCTTGACGAGGCTATATGTTTCCTCTAAAGGAAAACAGCTGCAACCACTTCTACCCACAGAAGATGATTAGGATGATGTTGAACTGGATTATTCCGAATCATTTCCTCACTCTCTGTAATACTAGACCCAGGTTCTGGGGACCTGTCTCTAGTTTTGCGCCTTTTTTCCCCCCATCCTGAAGCACTGACCTTAGTGCTTTCTATGTATAAATATGCTCCCGGCACCTCCCTCCCACGACTACCTGCCCCTCATTGCTGTAATTATCCTCCTCAGCTTCCATGAGGAGGGGACTTGTTGATACGAAGCGCGCCTGCCCCGACTAGATTACCCAGTCATGCATTGCTGCGCCTCCAAGTCATAGGGACATGCCCGTGCCGTGCGTGCACCCCGACCGAATTACCCAGTCATGCACCGCGGCCTCTGCTCGTGTCATAGGAGCGTGCCCATGCCGGACATGCACACCAGACTCCAGAAGTGCCAGAGTCCCAGCATTGGCGGCTGCTCTGGAGAAAATTCTGGGAGAGGCAACATGCGGCGATCCTCTTCTCTGTCACCTCTCCCCGCACCCTCCAAATGCCCACTTATCCCAGCGGTGGCGCCTCAGGGTACCACATCAGCCGAGGCAGGGATCCCCCGCTGCCAAGATCAGACTGGCTGGGACTGGCATCCCACGACGATCCTCCGGTTTGCGTCCACTGTAGATTCCCCATCAAGGACAGGAAACCAACTGATGCAGGAGAGAGGTACCGCCTTTATATCGGTAGGTTTCCTGTCCTTAATGGGCGGATCCCATCTCTCCGTGGTGCCGTCTTGGGGGAAGGAAAAACAATAATTTTTACCCCAGAAAAAAGTGCAAAAGCAATGATGAACAGACACCAAAAAGTAAAAAATGTTTTTTGTAAAAAAAAAGCAAAAAAAAAAAAACTATCAACAAGCTGCGGTTCCTGAGCCTCATTGCCAAGTCTGTAAGACTACGTTCCCATGTTGAGTACTTGGTGAGTTTTTGATGCAGATTTTCTGCACTGTTTCTGTGCCTATTAGGTAAATTAGGTTACATTTCATTGTGTATTTGAATGGATTTTTTTTACATGCGTTTTTTATTGCATCACTTAATGGTTTTTGCCTCTTTTTTGTGTGTCATGTTTTAAATACTTCCTGGTATTTGGCTTTGAAAATAAACTTTATTGGTAAAGGTATGTAGTGTATGCCTTTCTTCCTGCGGATTGTTTTTGCATCTAATGCAGTTCTATGGGGTGGGCTTCTCACCGAGGCCTGTCACGATGGCCTTGGCACCACCTCTTGGCTGCGTCCACTTCCCTCTCCTTCGTGGCGCCAAATCTTTTTGCAAATTTGGCATGCAAACCTTTTATGCTCAGGAACTCAGAGTTTCCAGTTATCTGATCGGGTTCCACAGCCTAAGTCACTCCCCCTGCAAATCTTCCAGTCTAAATTGGTTCCTTTAATTCAGCCTGGCCAGCAGATGGCAGTCTTTCTACACTAATGTGACCTTCTGAAAGGACTCTTCAGGGATATGTGGTGCCCCTGAGGGTTCAGTCGCCACAGAGGTATTGCACCTCATCCAGAGGTGTGGTATCCCACTCTCCGGTAAGAAGGGAGCACCACCCAGGACTCTAACTCCTGCACCCAACACATACTATAGCAGCCGGGCACCCTGGACGTACCCTGAGGTAGGATGGTCTCATCCCGGGCTGTGTAGGGACGAGTGTATGGGCGGTGGGTGGAGAAAGTAAGAAGGAGGGGAAATGAAGCTTTAGAGAGCGGGAAAGTGAGTCTAGTCAGTCTTGGAGGGGACCTGGAGCTGGTAGCAGCTAAGCCCCAGACAGATAACATTAGAGAAAGAACAGAGGGAAGCTTCTGGAAGGACAGAAGGTGTCCTAGGGGCACGGATAGTGAGTGATCCATCCGTGGGGCCCGATCCAATTGTGGAAGGACCAGGTCGCAGAAGGGACACCGGCCCCTTAGCCTAGTGGAGAACTTTATGACTCAGCTAGCAAGCCGAAGGCAGTGGCACCTCTAGGTGCCTCAGCTACTGAACCACAATTATCTTCGCCGAAAAGGTAGCCATATGGGAGCAAGGAAACAGAGAGAACGTTATCTGACAAGGTCCACGGCTACTGGCTTGGGACACTGGTTGCGAGTTGTTGGACAGGAAGGAGAGGCGGGAAGGTCAGCGCAGTGAGACGACAGAAAAAGGAACATATTGAAAGGAGTCCTGGAAAGGTGTATCTCGATCTACCTGGTAGTTTGCTGAGCCCCTCACCTGGAGGACACTGTACCAAGCGGGCATCTGTGCTGCAGACAGAACTGTGAGTAAAGCTTTGGAAACTGCAACCAGTTGCGTCCTCTAGTTATTCCTGCAACACTCATTCAGCGCTGCTACATCTACCAGCACCATCATCTTCTACTACATACCTCTGTACTGAGACAACAAGCTCTGCCTGTGGAGAGCTATTCCAACAAGATACCACAGATTGCGTCACGAACACTTCAAAACAAACTCTTATCATCCCTTGTAAATATTTCCCCTTTTTATTGGACGCCCAGGGCCACGGACCGGGTCACTGCTACCGTGACACATCTGTGTAGCCCAGCTGCGCTTGGTGCCACATGTACCCAGGAGGATGCATGAAAGGTAATTCACAATCACCTGATAAGCACACAACACTTCACATTTTTCCTGGTTCCACCAGAGGGAGCCCTTGAGACAGCAGTGAGATGAAGGCAGTCTAGCTGAACGTTAGCTAGTCGTTGGTGTTACCTCAGAACAGAAGAACATCTCAGAACGGCAGTTACCTCAGACGAGCTGAGAGGGAGAGATAAGATCTCCTCAGAACACCGGAGAGAGACTCCTGTCAGATTAGCCTGAGGGCTGAGGAAGTCTGAACGAGATAGCTGATATCTACTGCTGCCTGTGCTTATGTTAAAGGTGCGAGTAGGACGACAGGCAAGTGGAAAAAGGAAAAGAGAGAGTGACAGAGGTCAACCAGCATTGATAGCTAACCTCCACTCTGCACCACCGGACACCGGGTCCGAGCTTGCTAGTATCTTCACAGCTAGTGGGAAAAACCGGAGACCCTGGACTTCAAGTCGCAGGGGCCCAGCAGTGCTGATACGTAACTGAGGTTAGGAAGACGGGGGTCTGGCAGGTACCGCCATAGAGACACTGTTCTGTCCACAAAAAGACCTCATCACAAGATCAGCCGGGCATAGCAAAGAGAAGGAGTTAAACTCTGTTTTATGCAAGTTAGAAACTCACACACATAAGGACGTAAGGAGGCCTTACACCTACTCAGTGGATTGCTGGACGTGCATCCTCCACCCTGACGGCCTCCCGGGACGTGCCTGCAACTTCATCACCAGTAAAGTTACAGAAAGAGACTGTCTTGTGTGTGTCTGCATTATTGCTCCTTCACCCCTATACCGCCATATACCTCGAGGGATCAGTCTTACCTGTGGAAGACTTAACACCTTGCTGCCCACTAACAACCCCTCAGAGGATTCACCCTGCAGCGCTGGTCACCCTGATCAGAAACCACAGGTGGCGTCACGAACATTTCTATCATCCCCTGTAAATATCCCCCTTTAGTGAGCGCCCAGGGCAACGGACCGAGCTGCGCTACCCGTGACATCCACCAGTAAAGTGAACGGGCTCGGTGCCGAGTACCCCAAAGCCCTGCTACGTGCGACTCATCTAACTTGGCGTCACAAACAGGATAAGAAGCTCGCTATATGTGAGTCCTGTGTGCCTGAATTGGACTGTTTTTGTGCTAAAGACTGTGTTGCTGTTTTTGTGATTTTTGGCGCCAATTGTCCGCCATTGCCCGCCAAAGTACAGCGCTACAGCGCAAGGAGAAGGGGCGTACCTGCAGAAAGCGCGCGGAGTCTCGGACACGCCCCCAACGCTGACGCGGCGGCAGGTCCTTCCACATCGCTAGGCCCGGAGAGCTGCAGCCTTCAGGAGAAGGTAGGCCACTTAACTAGGGGGGGCGCAGACATGTCGCAGCCGCAAGCTGACAGCGCGGCTGAGGGCGTCCGCTCCAATGACTTACCCGCCGGCGCTGCCGCGCAGGATGGAAACGCTAGCCCCTCACCTGGTCCTGTGGCCCCGATAGTACCGCTAACGCTGCCATACATGCCTGGAGCGATGTGGCTCCCTCAGTACAGCGGTAAGCCAGATACCCTGTCAGGGTTTAAACGCAAAATATGCAGCATAATGGACATGTACCCTATGACAGAGAAACAAAGAGCTGCAGTGGTAGTAGGACAATTGACTGGTGCTGCAGAAAGGGAAGTAGAAACTTGGACAGCTGCAGACCAGGAATCAGTGCTTTCAATTTTCTTAAAACTACAGACTATTTTTGAGGACCGCACTGAAACAGATCTCCGGATGAGGTTTTACCAATGCTCCCAGAGACCAGATGACAGTATTAGGGATTACGCCTGCCTTCTACAGGGGGCCCTGCGAGCTCTCAAACAGGTTAACCCTATAAGTGCCATTAATGAAAGCAAAATGTTGAAGGAACAGTTTGTACGGGGACTGAGGACCCAAGCTGAAAGCAGAACTGTGCACTGGTGGTCCTTGGATCATCCTAACGCTACCTTTGATGCCCTAAAAGATATGGCTATAAAAGGACTGCGACCCCTGGAGAAGCCCGAGGTGTCGACCCAGTGTCACCCGGGTGAAGCCACTCTAAAGCTGGCAGCATCCACCTTTTCCCCGCTGGTGGCGGAAGCCAAAACGCAGGTGGCGCCCCTACTGAGTTGGACTGTCTGCGCTCAGAAGTGCGCCAGCTGACTAAAAACCTGGCCGCTGTAATGAGTGCCCTGCAACTGCGGAAGGAGGAAGGAGGAAAGATCCTGCTAGCCGACTGCCCAGAGGATGTCCCTTGGATGAACCGGAGGAAAAGGAGGACGTCGCCCCACTGGAGGAGGACAACGCCACCCCCAGGAGCGACCCCTGATCAGCACCATCCTCGCCGAGAGATCATCTGCTACCATTGCAACAGAGAAGGTCATCTAGCCCGACAGTGTCCTTTAAACGAGCAGATCCTGGGTCCGAGGGCCAACACCCAGGAATAGACTCATCAGGCCCCTCAGACTGGAACCGCAGGTTTGTGGGAGGAAGACCATACCTGTCCATCATCCTGGACGGGATCGCAATCCCTGCCCTGCTGGACACTGGATCTCAGGTGACCATCATACCTGATGTCCTGTATAATAAGTTTTGGTCCATGGACAGTCTCCAGCCCCTGAGCCCTGACTTTGCTGTGTATGCCTCTAATGGTCTCCCTGTTGATATACTCGGAGCCAAAAACGTGGACGTAAAGGTGGGCAGAGTGGAGCTGAAGGACCAGGGACTCTTAGTAGTAAAGACTGTAAATGAGGAAAATGGCTTAAATGTGGTTTTAGGTACAAACATTATCAGTAACTGTCTGGGAGAAGTTGTGTTTTTGCTCCAACAGCTCGCCGAAGTTGCCAGGCCAAAGCAAAAGGGAGTGATCCAGAGGGAGATCCGGGCCCTGATGTGCCAGCAGCAAGCGAAGCTGACAGATGGTGAAATTGGTAATGTACGGGTGACAGACCCGAACCCCATTGTGATACCCCCAATGAGTGAAATGCTTATATGGTGTAGAGCAGCAATAGGTCTGAGAGGACAGAACTACCAAGCAGTAGTAGAGCCCCATTGTTTAGAGCACAGACCTACACTCTTGACTGCTAGAGGGGTAGTAGAAGTACGAAATGGGAGAGTACCAGTACATCTTCTCAACTGGGGAGAAGATGAAGTAAATTTACCACGTTATGCCTCTGTTGCTAAATTACATACCGTAGATAACAACTCCATTCTCACGACCGAGTACTTAGCCTCCCGCCTACCAGCGGAGGATAATGACCCAGCAACCCAGGTGGAGGATTGGTGTCAGCAGCTCCATGTCGGGACAGACACCACTCCCGCCCACCAGAAACAGGGAGTACTACGGGTGGTACAGGAGTACACACAGGTATTTAGCAAACATCCACTTGACTTTGGGACAATTAAGGGAGTACAACATCATATCCCTACAGGCAGCCATCCTCCTATCAAAGAGCGGTACAGGCCTATACCTCCAGCACACTACCAGAAAGCTAAGGAAATGTTGCGTGACATGAAGGAAGCAGGGGTGATAAGGGATAGTTGTAGTCCCTGGGCAGCACCTCTAGTCCTAGTTAGGAAAAAGGATGGAAGCATGAGAATGTGTGTAGATTACAGACAAGTAAATCGCATTACACATAAAGATGCATACCCTTTACCACGCATTGAGGAATCCTTAGCTGCCTTAAAAACTGCTAACTACTTTTCCACCCTCGACCTCACTAGTGGGTACTGGCAAGTAGCTGTGGCTGAGGAGGATCGGGAGAAGACGGCTTTCACCACCCCGATGGGACTCTGTGAGTTTGACAGAATGCCGTTTGGACTCAGCAGTGCCCCGGGAACGTTCCAGAGAGTGATGGAGAGTTACCTGGGACATCTCAACTTTGAAACCGTGTTGCTGTACCTGGATGACGTAATTGTGTACTCCAAGACGTATGAGGATCATCTGAAGCACCTGGCAGAGGTATTTGAGTCACTGTCCAAGTATGGGATGAAACTGAAGCCTTCAAAGTGCCATCTGCTCAAACAAAAGGTACAGCACTTGGGACATATTGTCAGCTCAGAAGGAGTAGCGCCAGACCCCGAGAAGGTCACTGCCATCCAGAAATGGCCGGAGCCGAAGAATCTCAAGGAGGTGCGCCAGTTCCTGGGACTGACAGGTTACTACCGGAGGTTTGTAAAGGACTACACCAAGAAAGCAGCGCCTCTGCAGGACCTCCTGGTAGGACAACCCCTCAAGAGCAGAAATCCTCCATTCCACTGGGGTAAAAAACAAGCTGAGGCATTTAAGGAGATGAAGGAGATCCTGACAGGTGATGAGATCTTAGCCTACCCTGACTACAGCCAGCCGTTCCTGCTGTACACTGATGCCAGCAATGAAGGATTGGGAGCTGTCCTCAGTCAGAAGCAAAATGGCCTGGAGAAAGTCATCGCATATGCAAGCAGGAAGCTCCGGCCGACAGAGAGAAACCCAGAGAACTATAGCAGCTTCAAGTTGGAGTTCCTGGCGCTGGTCTGGGCCATTACAGAAAGATTCAAGCATTACCTAGCCTCCAGCAAGTTCACTGCTTACACTGACAATAACCCCTTGACACACCTTGAAACAGCCAAGCTGGGAGCCATGGAGCAACGTTGGATGGCTCGGCTGTCGAACTATCAATTTACCATCAAGTACAGGGCGGGCCGTAAGAACGCCAACGCTGACGCCTTGTCCAGAATGCCGCATGAGTCCGACACGGACGAAGAATTGGATGATCTAGAAGAGATTGAGCTACCTGCATTCCACAGAAATGGGATGATCCACGAGCAATGAGCCTACAGGAGGCAGCGTGGTAGGACGTTAAACCCTTTACCTCACCACAGCTGGAAGGAGACCCAGAACAGTGACCCGGTTGTCAGCCGCATCAAGGAGCTGATAACTCAGGAAGGTTCCTCCTTGGAGAAGGATGCGTCTCAACAAGCAAAGCAGCTGTGGAATGAGAGAAGCCGGCTGTTTATCTACCGAGAGAAGCTGTGCCGAAGGTACGTCAACCCCAGAACCCATGAGATGGTATGGCAGATAGTAGTCCCAAGAACAGACATCCAGATGGTGTTGGAAGCTTGCCACGATCGAGCGGGGCACTTTGGCTGGAAGAAGCTGGAAACCCTACTGAAGTGTCGTTTCTACTGGGTGGGAATGCGAAGTTCCATCGAGAAATGGTGTAAAAACTGTGCGTCCTGTAGCCTCCGAAGAAAAGACTACAGCAGCCAGAAAGCACCCCTGCAACCCATCAAGACGACTCGTCCCTTGGAGATCGTGGCATTGGACCATGTCAAGTTGTCACCCAGCAGGTCAGGATACTCATATGCCCTGACAATGGTGGATCACTACTCCAGGTTCCTGGTGGTCGCCCCTGTCAAAGATCTGACAGCTGAAACAGCAGCAAAGACGTTTCAGGCGTATTTCTGCAGACCCCATGGATATCCATAGCAGGTATTAACTGATCAGGGTCCTGCCTTTGAAGCCGAATTGTTTAAAGAGTTCTGTCACTTGTACGGGTGTAAGAAGATAAGAACCACACCGTACCACCCCCAAACCAATGGTCTCTGTGAGAAGATGAATCACATAGTCATTCATCTGCTGAAGACGGTACCACTTGAGGAGAGGAATCGGTGGCCAGACCTACTACCTGACCTGGTAGATCTGTACAATTACATACCTGTGAGTTCCACCAACTGCACTCCAGCCTACCTTATGCGAGCAAGACCAGGAAAGCTGCCCATGGATTTGGAACTTGGTGTTGTAGAACCAGAAGCTGATGTTACTACTGAAGATTGGGACACGAACTGACAGGAACAGTACAGGAGAGTACAAGCCTGCGTGGAAGATAGTCTCAATAAAGTAAGGGAAAAGCAAGAGGAGAACTACAACAAAGGTGCGCCAGCTAAACCTTTTATGCCTGGAGAAATTGTGCTAAAAAGAAGAATGCACAAATTGGATGATCAGTGGGAAGAAGAGCCATAATGTCATGCAAGATTCAAAATTTGACAACAGGAAAACCTGTACCATTAGCAAAGATGGAGGAAAGACGAACACAACGGTATCCAGAGACCACCTAAAACTGTGTCCAGACATGTTAAAACTTCACGAGGAAGAACTTGTTATGGAAAAAGAGAAACCAGGTGAAGTCATACACACGGACTTAGGAGATTTTCCTGCAGATTGGCCTTGCATCGGGGATGCTGTGATTATTCCAGTACTTAATTTTACCAACCACAAGAAGCGCTTCAACGTCCAGTTGAGCCAGTTGCCGCAGCAGAAGAAATAGTTCAAGAGGAACCTGCTCCTGTAGCACCTCTAGAAGTAGAGTCTCAAGAAATGGAACCTCAAGACGTGGAACTACCAGAAGAATCCCCTGGCGAAACAGAACCGCATCGCCCAGCCACAAGTATGCTTGCCAGATCCCTAGAGAGGTTAAGGCAGTATTACAGTTTGCCAGCACGCAGGACAGATAGGCCAGATGCTACTATACCTGAAGCAACACCACGTAGGTCAGTACGCACAACGAAAGGAAGGTTACCTGTTAGGTACCAAGAGTAGTCCTAGCAAATTAATCCAGTAGGACCCAGACAGGGTTTACTGAACTGTACAAAGTTATGAAAAGAATTGCACTTTATTGAGCATGTTATATGATGATAATGTTTGCATAGTATGATGCATAGTATACCCCAGTTGGGTAATGTGATATGTGAAATGCTATTTGAAGGACTGCGTGGCTGAGGACTTTGCCAGCCCAAAAAATGTAATGTAAATAGTTGGCACTCAGTGCCCCATCTTGGTTTTACGTAAGCCATTCTACCTCAGAAGAAAAACCCGTATGGTGTGGCCTTGAGTGAGGTCTGCAGCAAAGAAGTCCTGCAGCCCACCCAGGACCACCGTGGGAGGTTTGGTACGGGTCCTCCACAAGAATCTTGTATTTATTGTGTGAAAGTATTTTGATATTTTCTATTTGCCATTTGTACACATTGTAACGTTTGAAGTGTCCTTACCTCCCGCAAGGGAAGAGTTATGTTATTTGTTGATGTTATAAAAATTGTTTTCTTTTTCAGCCCGGGAGTGCTGATATTAACTAGGGGGGGATGTGTAGCCCAGCTGCGCTTGGTGCCACATGTACCCAGGAGGATGCATGAAAGGTAATTCACAATCACCTGATAAGCACACAACACTTCACATTTTTCCTGGTTCCACCAGAGGGAGCCCTTGAGACAGCAGTGAGATGAAGGCAGTCTAGCTGAACGTTAGCTAGTCGTTGGTGTTACCTCAGAACAGAAGAACATCTCAGAACGGCAGTTACCTCAGACGAGCTGAGAGGGAGAGATAAGATCTCCTCAGAACACCGGAGAGAGACTCCTGTCAGATTAGCCTGAGGGCTGAGGAAGTCTGAACGAGATAGCTGATATCTACTGCTGCCTGTGCTTATGTTCAAGGTGCGAGTAGGATGACAGGCAAGTGGAAAAAGGAAAAGAGAGAGTGACAGAGGTCAACTAGCATTGATAGCTAACCTCCACTCTGCACCACCGGACACCGGGTCCGAGCTTGCTAGTATCTTCACAGCTAGTGGGAAAAACCGGAGACCCTGGACTTCAAGTCGCAGGGGCCCAGCAGTGCTGATACGTAACTGAGGTTAGGAAGATGGGGGTCTGGCAGGTACCGCCATAGAGACACTGTTCTGTCCACAAAAAGACCTCATCACAAGATCAGCCGGGCATAGCAAAGAGAAGGAGTTAAACTCTGTTTTATGCAAGTTAGAAACTCACACACATAAGGACGTAAGGAGGCCTTACACCTACTCAGTGGATTGCTGGACGTGCATCCTCCACCCTGACGGCCTCCCGGGACGTGCCTGCAACTTCATCACCAGTAAAGTTACAGAAAGAGACTGTCTTGTGTGTGTCTGCATTATTGCTCCTTCACCCCTATACCGCCATATACCTCGAGGGATCAGTCTTACCTGTGGAAGACTTAACACCTTGCTGCCCACTAACAACCCCTCAGAGGATTCACCCTGTAGCGCTGGTCACCCTGATCAGAAACCACAGGTGGCGTCACGAACATATCACCCCCTGTAAATATCCCCCTTTAGTGAGCGCCCAGGGCAACGGACCGAGCTGCGCTACCCGTGACATCCCCCAGTAAAGTGAACGGGCTCGGTGCCGAGTACCCCAAAGCCCTGCTACGTGCGACTCACATCCCTTTAAGACACCGGCCCGATACCGAGTAACCCCATTGCCCTGGCGGGCGATCCAGATATCTCTGCGTCCCCTTACACATGAAACTCAGCATAGCCTCAAGAGAAAATTACATGTTGCAGATTTCAAATTGCGCCACCGCAGGTCAGTTTATGTAACGTAAAAAAATAAGCACAGTGAGCAGGAGATTTTCATTCATCCCACCCACTTTGCTGGAACTGTAAGACATGGTTTTTGCAAACTGAAAATACGAGGCGACGAAAACTCACCAAAAACTCATTGTGAGAACTTTTTATAACCGTTCCAACCACTAACCATGTGCCATTTAAAATACTAATATGTTTTCTTATGTGGGCAGAAGGACCTTTATGTCCCCTTAGGCACCAGAGCCTAAGAATAACTGTTGCCTCTGCACCTTGACTTTGAGGACACTCACCAATTATGAAAGTGAAAAGTACAAGTACCTATGGCCACTCACCTCAACCATGAAGACAATTCCAGTTCCCATCTCAGCTTTCCAGGATGATACCTAATAGGCCCATATCTCTAGAACCATATGGCGGATTTAACAAAAGAAAAAAAAACACACAAAAACAATTTTCAGGGGAGCAGCGGGAATAACAAAAAAAACGAGATACTTCTAACCTGGCCACTGGTACTCTTTATTGTTGCCATCAGTATATGAAGCAGAGCAGGAGGTTTGCAGCTTTGTATCAGAAATCAAGTTCCAACTTCAATAAAGAAATACAACTCCGTATTTCAGATAAAGTGTAATGACATTCATGGGTGAATATGGCCTTTTTACCTTATGAGGGTTTTATGGACAGGTGTACATGTGGAGCCCAGCTGTGTCTGGATTCATATCTCCAAGAAGGGTGCGCAGAAGGAATTTATCACTGGAGGTCACTATATACATGCACACATCTTCACCCATCCCTAAGTCCAGCAGAGGGAGCTCCGATAGTGATATAAAAGGAGGGTGAAGACATGAAAGTGAGTTGAGTCAGCTCAGTAGCTGAGTTCAGACAGACTGAAGTCCACAGTTCAGTTCAATAGTGTGTAGGCTAGTAAAGTGGAGTAAAATCCACTCCAGTCTACTCAGAGCTGAGAGGAGTGAGTGCAGCTCAGTGAGAGAGCGTGCCGACGCTCTGAGAGCGGTGAAGAGGCAGCCCACCAAATGCCAGCGTGTGTAATCATATTAGGGCCAGAGTAGGCCGAGAGCAAGTGGAGAGAGCAGCAACGGAGGTAGAAGAGCCTTTACAGCTTACCTCAGCAAGTATTGACCGGACACCGGGGTCCGAGCCTATAGGGATCTCCATTAGGAGAACACCAGAGTTCCTGGAGGACTACAAGTCCCAGGAGTACCACAGAGCTGATACGTAGCAGGATTAGGAGGACGGAGTCCGGCAGGATCCGCCATAAGAGACGCTGTCCTTTCAGAGAGAAGGTCCAATCACAAGGTCAGTCAGGTGCAGGACGGAGACCAAGTTAGGCCCAGCTACATGCAGGCCAGGACTTTATCACAAAAAGGCAAGGAACAGGAGGCCACACATCTACTCAGTGGGAGAATCTGGATGTGCACCCTTCACCCAACAGCGCTCCGGGGAGTGCCTGCAACATCTTCAGTAAAGGTACCAAAGTGACTTATGTGTGTGTCTACCTTATTACCCCTACTGCCGGGATCCCTCTGTCCTGCATCCCTACACATCTATCTGCCCTGAAGGACTCAGCCTCATCTGTGGGAGGCTTAACACCTATAGCTGCACAACACCAACCCTTCAGTGGATCTGCATAGCAGCCCTGGTCACCCTGACCAGGCACCACAGGTGGCGCAACGAATCCCCATACCAACATTCAATTCCCCTGTAAATATCCCACATTAACGGGTGAGCGCCAGAGCCACGGACTGAGCTGTGTTGCCATGACATCCCCCATAGAAGTCTATAGGCTCAGATCCGAGTTCCCATTGCTCTGGAGGGCGACTCATACACGTCTTTCGTGTGGATTCAGAGCTGCTAAATATGGACATAGTGCCCATCTAACAATGCCATGAAAAAGTAGCAAGTATTTGTGAAGTGTAAAGGAAATGACACACAGTTTTCCAATTATTTTAAAAATATTAATCTGAAAATTGTGTTGTGTATTTGTATTCAGCCCCCTGGAGCCTGATACCCTTAATTAAAATCCTGAGGGCCAATTGAGTCCACCTGTGTGTAATTTATTCTCAGTATAACTAGAGCTGTTCTGTTATGGGCTCAGTGGTTTAACATAGTTATTAAGGTTGAAGGAAGACTTTAAGTCCATCTAGTTCAACCCATATCCTATCCTAACCTGCCCTAACATGTTGATCCAGAGGAAGGCAAAAAAAAAACCCAAGTGGCAAACAGTAAGCTTCACATTGGGGAAAAAAATTCCTTCCCGACTCCACATACGGCAATCAGACTAGCTCCCTGGATCAACGCGTTATCTAGGAAACTAGTGAATATAGCCTGTAATATTATACTTTTCAAGAAAGGCATCCAGTCCATTCTTAAATTTTAGTAGGGAATCACTCATTACAACATTAGACGGCAGAGAGTTCCATAGTCTCACTGCTCTTACAGAAAACAATGCTTGAGAACATTAGGGATCAAACAGCATCATGAAAACCAAGGAAAACCAGAATGGTCAAGGATAAAGTGGAGAAGAGTAAAGCTGGGTTAGGTTATAAAAAACATAGTCCAAGCTATGTACATTTCACGGAGCATTGCTCAATCCATCATCCAAAAATGGAAGTATGGCTTTACTGCAAACTTTCCAAGACTTGGCCGCCTAAACTGACATCCCAGCAAGGAGAACACGAATTAGGCCGGAGTCACACCTGCGAGAATCACGCATGAGTCTCCGCCTAAATACCTGGCACTGCCGCCGGCACTCGGGACCGCAGTATGCGGCTGCATGTATTTCTATGAAGCTGAACGCTCCGGTCCGAGTGCCGGTGGCAGTGCCGGGTATTGAGATGCGAGACTCGTGTGAGTTTCTCACAAGTGTGACCCGGCCTTACAGAAACAGCCAAGAGGCCCATGGTCATTATGGAGGAGCTGCAGAGAAACACAGCTCATGTGGGAGAATCTGTCCACAGAACAACTATTAGGACTCACACTCATCAGGGTAAATAAAATCGGTGCAATATTGTTCATGAAAAGTTGGACGAGTGTCATGCAATTTTTAACAAGTAGCATCCGTCTGACATGCGTATGCAATGCGTTTTTAACATCAGTTTTTACATACAGTAATTCAATGTCATTTCAAGCTAGTTTACTAACTAATGAAACTATCTTATATACAGATCTGCATAAAAAGATGTCATTGAGATATGTAATCAGTGCAGTGCATGTGTAGCTTACTGTACATGTATTTAGCTAATATTTAAATAAAAGAAAAAAATGTCGTTGGGTCCTTCAAATTTTTCTTAACCTGTTGAGGGAAAGCCAACAGCTGAGGGCATATGTTTGCAGTCTAGGAAGGGGGGTAATAAACATGGAGCTTCCTATGCTATTAATCTCAGCTCACAGCTGTATTCTTAGCCTTCACTGGTGTAGCAGAGATGGGCTTGTCATGGGACAAATTAATTATTTCTATGGATATTAATAAATGAGTAAGAGGGTTGGGGAGTTTTTGTTTCAAATAAAAGACTTTACCCTCTGTTTATCTTTATTACATTTGACTATGGGGTTAGTAATGGGGGTGTCTTATCGACGCCTCTCCATTACTAACCCCTGGGCTTCATGTCAACTGACTTTACAAAGTTGACATCAACTCCAATACTATTACCTCACTTGCCACCGCACCAGGAAAAAAGTGGGAAGAACAGAGTCTAAGCACCAGAATTGGCGTATCTAATTGATGCCCCATTTCTTGGGCTGCTGAGGGCTGATGTGAGTCGCCCTCCAGAGCAATGGGAACTCGGATCTGAGCCTATAGACTACTATGGGGGATGTCACGGCAACACAGCTCAGTCCGTGGCTCTGGTGCTCATTCTTTAATGTGGGATATTTACAGGTGAAATGAATATTGGAATGGGGAATTCGTGACGCCACTTGTGGTACCTGGTCAGGATGACCAGCCCTGCTATGCAGATCCACTGAAGGGTTAATATTATGCAGCTAGATGTTAAGCCTTCACAAGTAAGGCCGAGTCCTTCAGGGCAGATAGATGTGCAGGGGTGCAGGACAGACGGGGACCCGGCAGTGAGGGGTAATAAGGCAGACACACACACAAGTCACTTTGGTACCTTTACTGAAGATGTTGCAGGCACTCCCCGGAGCACTGTAGGGTGAAGGGTGCACATCCAGATTCCTCCACTGAGTAGGTGTGTGGCCTCCTGTTCCTTGCTTTTATGTGATAAAGTCCTGACCTGCTTGTAGCTAGGCCTAACTTGGTCTCCGTCTTGCACCTGGCTGACCTTGTGGTTGGACCCCTTCTTGAAGTACACAGTCTCTATTTGCCGTGCACGGCTGGACTCCGTCCTCCTGGCCCAGTTACGTATCAGCTCTGAGGTACTCCTGGGACTTGTAGTCCTCCAGGAACTCCGATGTTCTCCTAATGGGTCGTGGAGATCCCTATAGGCTCGGACCCCGGTGTCCGGTCAATACTTGCTGAGGTAAGCTGTAAAGGCTTTTCTACCTCCGTTACTGCTCTTTCCACTCGCCTTCGGCCTACCCGGGCCCTCACACGATCACACACTGGCAGTTGGTGGGCTGCCTCTTCGCCGCTCTTTAAGCGTCGGCACGCTTCTCTCACTGAGCTGAATTCAGTTGGCTCAGTTATGACCAGGCTGGAGTGGCTTCGGTTCCACTTGTACTGGCCTCCACTCTCTCTTGAACTGAATGGCTCTGCAGCCTCTCTCTCTCCTCAGAACGCTCAGTGAGCTAGTCTGCACAAACCGAGCTCACTGCTCTCACCGTCTATACTCTCTGAGGTGACTGGCTTGATGTTTCCTGTGTTCACCCTCTTCTATATGTCTAAAACAGCTCCCTCTGGTGGTCTTTGGGATAGGTGAACGTGTGTGAATGTGTATAATGACCTCTAGTGGTATATTCTTTCAGTGCACCCTTCTGGAAGATATGGATCCAGTCGCAGCTGGGCTCCACAGATGTTCTTAGTCTGAGGGGGCCAATATCTATGGCCTCTTACTAGGCTATTAATAACAGCCCTCAGCTGTCTGCCTAGCCATTGCTGGTTATTAATAATAGGTTGGATCCCACATCATTTTTTTTGTGCGTCACCCCTTGCTAATAACTAATAAAGGCTAAGTAGACAGCTGTGAGCTCATGTTAATAGCCTGGGAAGCTCCATTTTTATTACCCCCTTCCCAGGCTAAAAACATCAGCCCACAACTGTTGGGTTTCCTTAAGCTGGTTACTGTCACAGAGGAGAAAAAAGACCGATTTTCCAATGTATCCGCGCTGACCACACAAGGACAGAAATATTCTTGAAAGCTTTATTGTGCCGACGCGTTTCGTGGCAAATCTGCCACTTCCTCAGGGCCAAAATTCTTTGGCCCTGAGGAAGTGGCAGATTTGCCATGAAACACGTCGGCACAATAAAGCTTTCAAGAATATTTCTGTCCTTGTGTGGTCAGCGCGGATACATTGGAAAACCAGTTCTTTTTTTTCCTCCTCTGTGACATTGGCATCTACGTGAGTCTGCAGCGACCACTAGTTCCTTTCACATTCTGCAAGGGGTTGTGACTGTTCACAACCTGTAGAAGCGAGTGCATCAACCGTGTATTGTCACCCAAAATATCACTTTTATCGCCCTATGTGCACTCTCTATCCTTAATTTCTTAAGCTGGTTAAGAAACTTAATGGAGACCCCACGCCATTTTTTTCTTTTATTCTTTCTCTAAATCTATTGTATTCTGACAGTTTATGCTGTGAATTTACTGTACTCGTGTGATGTAATGTCAGGTTTCCTATGAAATGGGTGCATAAAAATTGCATGGCACACGCATGGTCCATGTGCCGAGCAATTTTGTTCTTGCACCCATTGACTTGCATTGCAGAGTTTTGTCTGATACACGCGGCCACTCGCAGCATGCTGCAATTTTTTTCTCAGGTCAGAGTAAAAAATAAAAAATGCAGATGAACACAGAATCATTGACTAACACTAGTCAGAGGGCAATTCAATTTTTTATTGGATTGCACTCGTCCGTTTTAAATGAAATGCAGATGAGTTTGAGCCCTTAGTCATATACTCCACAAATCTGGCCTTTAAGAAAGAGTGGCAAGAAGAAATCCATTTTTGAAAGCAAACCATAAGAAGTCCCATTTGCAGTTTGCAAAAAGAAAGCCATGAAGGGGGACACAGCAAATATGTGAAAGAAGTTAGAACTTTTTGGGGCTGCACATGACCCTGAAAACACCATCCCCACCATCAAACATGGTGGCGACATCCTTATGTTGTGTGGAGGCTTTTTTTCAGCAGTGACATGAAGCTGGTCAGAATTGATAGAAAGATTGATGGAGCTAAATAGAGGGAAATCCTAGAGGAAAACCTGTTAGATGCGGTGACGACACAGCATTTATTATTAATTATGCCAGACATATTTTCCAGTAGGTCAAGAGACATAAGCCATTGTTCATATGAGCCTGAACATTGACTCTTGAATTGAGGTTTGTTGAATTGTTCAATGTTTGCTGTTTACCTCCTACAGTTTATTGTTCTGCTATCCTTGGAGGACCAATTGAACAATCGATATTTGATAACAGGTTGATTACCCATTGTATCAGTCTATGCAGCTTGTTGTCCTGAAGACATTAGAAGACAAACTATGAACCCTTGAACAATGAGAGATGAGCTCCTGCCACCTTCCCCCAATCCTGTGGAAAAATGCCTGAATAAGAACTGTGAACTATAAAAGGGGGATCTGCCTCCATTTCCAGTGAGACTTTGACAGAACAGCCAGGCGCCGTGGCTCCAGCCAGAGGAATATAAATAAGATCCACTGCCCATCACTGAGCCCATGGAGACATTTAGCAGTCAAGTTGGGACAATCAGGTCACTTGGCTACATACCTCAATGAACTGTAAGTTTCTTGCTTGCCGGTGCCGCCTCTCTGTGGGTGCCCTCCAAAAGCGGGGTGCAACTCGTTGGGGTAGTTGGCCCTGGAAGCCCTGAAATCGCAGTTGCCCCAATCCTGGATACCAGAGGAAGAGTGAGACTCTCTAATTTTCACCATGTTGTGTACTCGCTGGGACTGTAATATATGTTATTGTCTGTTGATGGTTCAATAAAGTATTTCCCCACTATTTTACCCTCACCCTGTGTTGTCTAAGTAGTATTCCGCCCATAGGATGCAGCCGGGCGTTCAGTGGGATGAGCACTGGTCCATACTGTCTTTCTAAAGACAGCTGGGCTAGTGAACAAGTGCACCCACTGACCCCCGTGTCTCCATAGAGGCTGCAAAAGACTTGAGACCAGGCAATTGGTACACCTTACAAAGGACAATGACCCTAATCATCCAGCAAGAGCTACAATGGATGGTTTAGATCAAAGCATATTCATGTGTGTGAATGGCCCAGTCACAGTCCAGACCTAAATCCCATTAAGAATCTGTGGCAAAACTGGAAAACTGCTGTTCACAGATGTCTGCATCCAATCTCACCGAGCTAATTCACAGGGTATGAATATTTTTTCAAGGCACTGCATGTTACTTCTTTTAACCGCTTCACAGTTCAGCAACCCAGAATTGGTTAAAAGAAGTGACATGACCATTTTTGGGGCAGGTTCTGCTCAGAAGCCACCCGCTCTCTGCAGTATAATTCACAGTATAGCATATAGCCAGCACAAATACAATGACTATGCCACCTTAAGAAAACGACTGTCAGTGTTCTCCTGACGCAGCTTTGCCTGGGAAAACTCAACAGCTGAACCAACATGAAAAAGACACTGTGTACACATAGCCAAAGGGTACGTGACCAAGTTTTATGTTAGGAGTTTTGCAAGTAGCAACTTTGTCCCTGATTCCTCATCGCTTTCTCCCATTTTCTGGATAATTTGCTTCTTTTTAGTGGCTTTAATATTTTCAGAACATTTTGCAACACTTATTTTTTTGGCTTTTTTGAAAGTCTTTGTTTTATTTTAAAATCGACAACTTTGCTTTTCCAGATGTTTTAGACAGATTCATGACATAAGGGTACTTGTGACTATTTCGAGCTCTTGATGATAACCATTTACTTCCCCAAATTCCTCATTAATAGACTTATCCTAAAGCTGCCTAATAAATACACCAGACATAAATTGGATTAAATGGCCACAGCAGCATTTTATTAACATTTAAGTATAAACAATTTTAAACAATCACCTCCCATAAGGGGTGTTCCTCGAAGCCCCAACAATGTAAAACCGCAGATGTCCAAAATCCCACCTTGGCCCCAGGTTGAGTCTTACCCCCAACCTGGCCAAACTAAAAACCCATTAACTGGTCCCTTGATTATCCCTTCCATGGGATTATTTAACCCCATCCACTTAAATTCACCCAGGGGAAGTCTAGGACCTCTTGAGATCCCCCCCACTAATCCGCCATTCCGAAATTCCACCAACTTCGAGGACCTCCCCTCATGCCACTAACATAAATGTTCTGACCACTTAAACATTTATGTCCCTTCACACCTTTAAATCTGTTTTGAGGTCGTCCTGTATAGCCAGACACCACATATCCGTGCCTACCGCATTCAAATGCACTCCATCCGATCTCCAAAAATCTCCTTCTCCCGTCTCCAAATCCATGTGGCGAATTACCACAGCACCATTCCACACCATGAAACGAGATATAGCCCTATTGACTTTAATCCTTGCTTTATTCACCCCCTCCACAGACCGAGCTTCTCGCCAAACCTTCCGAGGAATAATATCCGACCAGACTACCAAAACTTTCGGGAACGAGGCCCACAGCCTCAATATATCAAATTTGATGTCTAACCAATTCCCTACAGGGCATTTTGCCTAAATCATTCCCCCGAAAATGGATGACTACCACATCCAGCATGCGATCCAAGCGAGCAAAACGATGAAATTCGGGCAATAACTGCCTCCAAACCATCCCCCTTTTACCAATCCACCGCAGAATTGCAGAATCTCTAGGGAAACCCTAACTGACGCCCTTCCGGACGAACAGCTGCCCGAATCGCTGCCCAGAAAACAAACGAGTGGCCCCCTATCCATACGAGTGTCTGACTGTGCTCTGAAATGGAACAAAAACAACAACACTTTATTAACCATAATAGAATTTTAACTGACAATTTAATTTTAAACCAAATTTCGACGAACATTAGACCGAAACCATGCCGATTCCCACCGACCAATCCTCTTCATGACCACCTCGCCCAGACCTAACCTGGCTGCCTCTGTTGCAGCCCCAATCCAAAAGGAATGCCCACTGTAATCCTTCGAAGAAATGCCCTCCAAACAACGCCTAAATATTGTCACAAACTGAAAACACAACAAGAAGGAGCCGTCTGCATTAACTAACAATTGGTCCTTCAATACGCCACCCCGGTTCATGAAATTATTCGAGCAGACCACCGGACACCAAGGTGAACGAGAAACCCCAAACAGTACCACTCTACAACCTTACCAGCCACATCCGTCTTAGAAGAACGAATAAATACCACCACCCTATCGTTATAAACATCCACATCTTCCCTCAACAAACCCCCTTTTTTAGACTTGGACGGGCTGATCAATTCCCCCAAATGAAAGGCCCCAAAAAACACTAATGCAAAAGCCGTTTTAAACAGATCCACCTCCCACTCCGAAGAACACACTCACGCTAACTGCCCACTAATAATTAATAACACCTCGTAAGAAACCGGTTGCCTGCTATCTGCTGCTTTCCACCCCTTCTTTCAGCTCCTTAACACTTGAAGCACCAAGAAAGATTTTGTAACATCCCTTAAACCTCTTACCTTGAAATCAAAAGCCAGGCCTGCCAAAAACTTATTTACCTTCGACATCGACCAACCTGACTCCCAACAATGACCCACTAACAACACTAGCCTAAGCTCATCCTCCATGTCCTCCCCTAAAGATGCCCCCAAGCTTCCCACGTACTCCAGGCCTGCCCATATTGCTTCCATGACCTATTCGACAGTGACCTAGAAAACAAATCCCTTACAGCCTGTAGGGAAGGTTCCACAACTCTGTTGGACTCTCCAGGCCCGACGAATCCGCTCAAGGTACCAACTCCCGAAACCGTTCCCACTGCGAATGGAAAAAGCATCAACAATGGGATTAAACACTACTGACCTGACCTCAGCAACAATCCATAAATTAAATGTCAAACCCAAAAATATCAAGTACTGCAACAATTTTACCACTGCCGGAGTCACCGCAGATAAGGAGTTTATGGTCGTCATCACCCCACAGGCTCACAAGGAGAATGAATCTTCTTATTTCTTACCTCTTCACCCCACACCGACAACGCTGCGGGAGTAAATTAAGCAAAATCCAGTTTTCCAAAGAACCCCGTTCAAGCCAAGTGCGGGGCCATGCCGCCACTACCCAGTTACCCTGAAAATACAAACAAAAACCGCGTTTCTTGTCAGTACCGATAAGGAAACCCAAGGCTTCCGCGTTCTCCACTGGCTTGATCTAAATAGATCTACCGTTGTAATCCTCCAGAAAACGTGACCACACCTTCAAATCTTCCCTTAATTCCTTCTTCAATCTGATGAAATGTACAGGGGATTTTACCCCCACTGTTGCCAAAGACAACCGTCTACAAAAAGCTTGCCCCATCGCCATTATCCTGCAAGCAAAATTTAGCTTGCCCAACAACGATTGTAAATCCCGCAACATTATTTTTCTTGATCCACCTGCTCTCGACACCTCCTCACACCTCCGACACCGTTGTGCAAGCACCTTGCGCAAGCACCTTGTCCAGAGGTAATCTACACTCCATTGCCAAAGTGTCAATTTCTATTCCCAAAAAACTCAACGACGTTATCGGCCCCACCGTCTTCTCTGCTGCCAACAGAACCCCAAATCTTTTTGCCACGCTCTCCATCGTATGCAACAACACCGAACAGTCAGAGGCGTGAGCTGGACCAATAAACAAAAAATCATTGAGGACACTAGCCTAAGCTCGTCCTCCATGTCCTCCCCTAAAGATGCCCCAAGCTTCCCACGTACTCCAGGCCTGCCCGTATTGCTTCCATGACCTATTCGACAGTGACCTAGAAAACAAATCCCTTACAGCCCGTAGGGAAGGTTCCACAACTCTGTTGGACTCTCCAGGCCCGACGAATCCGCTCAAGGTACCAACTCCCGAAACCGTTCCCACTGCGAATGAGAAAAAGCATCAACAATGGGATTAAACACTACTGACCTGACCTCAGCAACAATCCATAAATTAAATGTCAAACCCAAAAATACCAAGTGCTGCAACAATTTTACCACTGCCGAAGTCGCCGCAGATAACGAGTTTATGGTCGTCACCACCCCCACAGGCTCACAGGGAGAATGAATCTTCTTATTTCTTACCTCTTCACCCCACACAGACAACGCTGCAGGAGTAAATTAAGCAAAATCAAGTTTGCCAACGAACCCCGTTCAACCCAAGTGCGAGGCCATGCCGCCACTACCCAGTTACCATGAAAATGTAAACAAAAACCGCATTTCTTGTCAGTACCGATAAGGAAACCCAAGGCTTCCGCGTTCTCCACCGGCTTGATCTAAATAGATCTACCGTTGTAATCCTCCAGGAAACGTGACCACACCTTCAAATCTTCCCTTAATTCCTTCTTCAATCGGATGAAATGTACAGGGGATTTTACCCCCACTGTTGCCAAAGACAACCGTCTACAAAAAGCTTGCCCCATCGCCATTATCCTGCAAGCAAAATTTAGCTTGCCCAACAACGATTGTAAATCCCGCAACGTTATTTTTCTTGATCCACCTGCTCTCGACACCTCCTCACGCAACGCAAGCACCTTGTCCAGAGGTAATCTACACTCCATTGCCAAAGTGTCAATTTCTATTCCCAAAAAACTCAACGACGTTATCGGCCCCACCGTCTTCTCCGCTGCCAACAGAACCCCAAATCTTTTTGCCACACTCTCCATCATATGCAACAACACAGAACAGTCAGAAGCGTGAGCAGGACCAATAAACAAAAAATCATTGAGGTAATGAATACAAGAATTCAAACCCGACTCATCCTTAACAACCTATTCCAGAAAAGCACTAACGTTTCAAAATAAGCTCACAAAAGCGAGCAACCCATGGGAAGACAACGATCAACAAAAAACTCTCCATCCCAGAAACAGCCCAACAAATGCATGCTATCAGGGTGTACTGGTAATAAGCAAAACGCCGCTTCAAAGTCCGTTTTTGCCAGCCAAGCCCCTTTACCACCTAACCGCACCCAATCCATAGCTGCATCGAACGATCTGTACAAAACTGAGCACAACTGAGAATCGATCCCATCATTCACCGACGACCCTTTGGGAAAAGATAAATGATGGATAAGCCTGAATTTATTGGGCTCTTTCTTTGGAACCACGCCAAGTGGTGATACCCTCAAATTACTAAGGGGAGCCACTATAAACGGACCAGCCATCCTACCCAAAGCAACCTCTTTCTGCAACTTATCAGAACCGGAAACTGCAACGCCGACTTCAAATTTTTAGTGGATAACCGAACTTCCTGTTCAACAAACGGGATCTTAAAACCATCACTAAAACCATCAAGTAACAAACCCTCCGCTGCTGCATCAGGATACTTATTTAGATATTTAGAAAGCCCGCCATCGAGTCCAGCTGTACCGGCGTCGCTCCTTTTTTCAATGGTATCACCCGCTTTTCGTCTGCTCCCTTTAAAACATTTTGCTGCCCCATGTGAGCCCCCACATGCTGAACACTTGTGTTTAAAAACTTGCATTTGTTCCCAAATTTGCACGCCCCCTCATTAAATGCGAAACATAGTCCTCTCTGCATTGCCACCAAGTGTCCTGACTGCCCCGAACCCCCAGTGCCCCCTGGAAAAGGCTGACTACCTTTCCCCAAGCTAGACTGAACCATCACCCTCATACACAATGCTATATCTTTATGATCCCACCGAATACTGGGCCGAACCACTTTACGCTGACGAAACTGCTCGTCGTATCGTAACCAGCCCTGCCCGCCGTAGATCCGATAAGCCTCGCCTATCGCGTCCATGTTACAAAAAAGGCCAGAGCAGTTTTCAGGAGCCTTCTCCCAAATCACACTAGCCAAAATGGCAAACGCTTGTAACCAGTTAGAGGAGGTTCTAGGGATTAAACGATACCTCCTCTTTTCTTCATCCTCCTTTTTAGAATCCTCCCTCCTCATCCTATCTAAATTGAAACACTCTAACGGCAATAGGGAAAATATTTCAATGTATTCCCCTTTCGATATCTTGTCTCTCATTTCCTGTTTCAAATGAGCCCCCAGTGGTCCCTCAAAACATGCATACACTTCTCCCTTTACTGCGTCATCTAAGCATACCGCGTCCTCGCTCTCCTTATCCCCACTTGTCCCCGTAACTAAACAAGAGGACTCGTCCGTCTGTGTACTAACCCTTGATGCCCCGCCACTGCCCCCGGAAGAAGCTGACACGCTTGCAGTTGTACCTGGATTGCCAAAAATACCCAACACTCCCGGAACGCCCCCAGGCCCTAAAACCGCATTAGAATTCCTTAGCCATGCAGCTGACAGTGATGCCCCTCCCTGAAACCCCCAGACCCCCACAACATAGCTAGATCTCAGACCATGCAAATTTAACCTTACACCCCCACTAACTCCCCCATAAAACCCCTCCTGCTGCTTAGCTCAGGGAAAGCTAAACAAGGGTTAATAGGAACAGAATGATGAGTCACCTAGCTGCCTAGGCGCTGTGAGCCCAGCAGCCGAAGATCCGGAATCCTGTAGAGGCTGTCCTTGTTCCGTTCCAGTCCTGGGCCATTCAATCGTTGATCCTACAGATCCTGGGTCTCCCTGTCCCTCTGACCACCGGTATACCAGCATCAACCGCCAGACCAGGGACCCATGGAGCTGCTGCTGCTGATGAACTCAGTGAGAAGCCAGCATCATTCTGCCCGTGGGGAGATGAGCCTCTACTGCCATGAGAGATGTCCTCCAATCCGCTGACCGAGGCAGCCAACTGCTGCCCGCACACTCTTAAGTGACCCCTGCACTGCTGAACTACACTGACCCATACGGCGCTGCCCGCTGTCCTCCAGCGCTGCTGCTGGCAGCATGCCCATAGCAGGGCCGGCTGCCTGCCACCCACGACGCTCCATCAGCTGAGGGGCTGACAGGTAAGGCCCCCTGTCTCCTCACATCTCTTCATCTCCTCCGTTGAGCAGGCCCTGCTCCGGCACAGGCGCCCGCTCCTGGCATCCCCTGCTTCGCTGCTTCTGACAAGAGGGAGGCCAACTCCTCCCTTTCTATAGGCCCCGCCACCCTGTTGGATTCCTCCCGGTTCGGTGCCTCAAGGCCGCAGGCCAGCGGCCTGTGCCTGTCGCCGGAGGTTCCCCGGAGGGGCTCCTGATTTGGCGCCAGACCCGGGGAGTGACCTCGGGACTCAAGCGCACCAGAGGCCTAGATCTCCATGGCTGGCATCCATCCGGAGGAGCCTGGTGGCTCTGGCCACAGTCCCCTGCAGCAAGCTGTTGACTGAAGCCTGCAGCCACCCGCGTCCTGAGTGCCCGCCGCATCCCTCAACTGCAGCAGCAAGGCCTCTATCTCCATCGTTACAGGTACCCCACAGCTTCTATTCTAAAATGGTTCCCCACTCTAAGATGGCTGAACCTTTTATACTGGCCCCTTAACCCCACCTCTGACCCCTCCTCCCCCATGACCTAGTCCCAGTGCCTCCCATCCCACATTATTAACCCCGAACTATCCTCCATCCCTGACAACTCACTATATTCCCATGATACCTTGTCATGTCGGCCTCCCCTCAAGGCCAGGGCCCCAGTATGGCCTCTCTTGATGAGCGACATTTACTAAATGTCACTTTTTTTTGTGCATCCCACTCCAGTCACTGCCTGGATTACAGATTTCTGGAGGATTTTTCAATTTGCCTCATTTCTGAGAATTTTTAAAGGATTTGATTTATAACTGTTGATGCTGAATAGTCACAAAAACAAAAGACAAAAATAAAGAGCATTTTTGATTTTCCGTTAAATTCATGAGCTGTGTGTGCCATTTTTAAGAATTTTGCGCAAAATATGTTAGCGAATATCACAAGACAAAAAAAGTGAAAAATTACATCACTAAATTGGAAATGAGGAATTGGGCCCTTTGATTTCTACTCAGATTCACTTTGTGCTCCGAAAGCTCAGCTAAAAGGCTCATTGTACACAGACTTAATCTAAATAATCCTTCATCCTGGGAACCACTGAGGGGTTGGATTCTAGGAGATTTTGCTCTTTCTTCCCAATTTCATATTATTGTAGAAAAGTACAACTTCTTCATATTATGACCAGTAGATGGCATCACACCGTGCACAGTGGGTCTGCTGCTGCCAACTGATGTGGATCATGGTTTGGCTTCACAGAGGTACAACCTCGGGATTACATTTTTGTGCCAAACTATCAGATAACTTCTGTGTAAGCGCATTACAGGTTCACTAATCTCCGGCACTGTTGTGTGAGTATTCTCTAAGGTTTTGCAAAGTACACCGCATTATCCTCTGTGGGTGGATTTAGTTCTTCCCAGGTGAAATTAAATACAGCTCAGCTTACTTATATACGCAAGGAAGCGATATTAGTAGAAGAAATGACAGTGTCGGCCTTCGTTGAGGGCAATCTGTGACCATCACAAATCCCAGTAATAATTGTATGTAAGTTTTAGTTGAGCATAGTAATGCGTCGGTATGAGATTATCATGTATGGGGCTGCTTCTTGGTCCCTGTGAATGGTTGCAATATTAGGTATTTATAAAGACTGTAATACGATAAAGAGGCAGCGATCCAGGTTAGTCCAACTCAAAAATCTTTATTTTGGCAACTGACAGCAAAAAGACAAACGTTATCGCAGCCGGATCGTCCATAACAATCCGTAACACTACATTGCCATGGGTGACTGCACCACCATATCTCTCGTGGGTGCGTCAGTGGCTCCTGCTCTCAAGCTTGCCAACCAAACACTGACACGCCCAGACCTAAACTGAAAGTTTAAATGGAAGTCGTGGACATGGGCCAGAGAGATCCATCCCACTACCAATCCTATAGGTCTCTCCAAAAATAAAAGCCAATGTTAGGTGTTCATAAATTTGACCTGGTCAAATAACTTGACCAAGTCCAAACTTAGTTTTATTTTGCATTGTAACTACAGTTGTGGCTGTGATTACAATGCACTCCAGCGGGTTCAATGTGCATCGTAGGGGATACATAACGGCCCTCTTGCCCTGTTGCAGAGCTCAGGAGCGCTCAGCTCTCTGCCTTACCGATCACGCTGTTAGACTACTGCACACTTTAGCTCTGTAGGCTACAGAAAGTGTAAGGGGTGAAGGAGTATTCCTACCTTGCCCTGCCTCCTCAAGTGTTCCTAATGTTTATATGCCCTAATTATTGTGTGTCGGTGTACTTTGATGGTATTGCTACATGGAACATGTATTACCACACATAGCAATGGTATTGCCACATTCTCTATTATGTTACCATATTATGTATAATAATTGTATATGCGTTGTGTTTTTAGTACAATATATGTGATATGTAAAGTTTAGGGAAAGTTAGGTGCTTTCTTCTGGGAACACTAAAGGAGGGCACCTTAGCATATAGTTCTTTTACATAGATAAGTGTAATTCTGTTGTGGGCCACTAGATGGGGGCATACTAGTGGACATTGTTAGGTACAGCTTATAAGATGTTCCATAGAGGGTTAAGTGTATGTGGGGCTGCCAGATAGTGGTGAGATGTTCCTAGGTAGTTAGGTCAGACAGTGCCAGTGTGCCCAAGTGTCCACATGGGCTATAGGCCCGGTAAGCCGGCAGCCACGCAACGTTTAAGTGCTGCAGCCCACGTTACCCACAGCCACTGTATATCCTATCAGTGCACCTGTACAGAGAAGGAAGATGTGGCATCTTACTGCCTGGGCCAATGCTTTTAGGGCAGAAGTTGGCTGGCCTAAGGAGAAGAAAAGCGTTGCAACTTAGACGGGCCGGATGCTTCACCAGTAGAGTTGAGCGATACTTTCCGATATGCTAAAGTATCGGAATCGGAATGGTATCGCCGATATCACTAAAATATCGGCGATACCCGATACCGATACCGGAAGTCCCATGTAAGTCTATGGGAACAAAATATCGCAACTAAAAAAACCCCATTCTTTCCTTGTAAACACTAAATATACACACATAGAATACATATATATATATATACATGTCATTGTGACATATATATATATACATATATGTATAGTTTATACACTTCTACATAGTAAAATATCCTTTGATTCAATTGCCGGGTAAAGCCGGCTTCAGTGAAAAGACAGAAGCACCCGACATGAAATGACACTTGGTGTACATAGGTTAAACATTTCTTTTCATGTCCTTTGCTATCTAATTTGCACAATTAAATCAGACTATGTGTGCAAAATTTCACACCTGTAGGGTTAATTAAAGGTGTAAATTCGTTGTAAAAAAAAACGGACTTTTTGCTACGAATTTACACCTTTAATTAACCCCTAGAGGTGTGAAATTTTGCACACATAGTCTGATTTAATTGTTTGTGCAAATTAGATAGCAAAGGACATGAAAAGACATGGTTAACCCTATGTACACCAAGTGTCATTTCATGTCGGGTTCTGCATTTTCACAAAAGCCGGCAATTGAATTAGCGGCTATTATACTATGTAGAAGTGTATGAACTACAAATATAAATATATATATATATGTGTCACAAATTCAATGACATGTATATAATATATATGAGGTGTAAAATTGCTGAAAAAAAATGCGTGGGCTCCCGCCCTATTTTCGCAACCAGACAGACAAAGCCAGTGAGTGGGGGCAGATAATAATAGCCCAGAGAGGGACCATTATTTTTGCCCCCCCCGGCTACTAACATCTGCCCCCAGACACCCCAGGAAAGACAAATCTATAATTAGATTCGCCCTTTCTGGCACTTTGCCCGTCTATTCCCATTGCCCTGTAGCGGTGGCGAATGGGTTAATATGGGGTTAAAGCCACCTTGCTATTGAAAGGTGACCTTAAGCCAGGTTAATAATTGAGAGCTGTCAATTAGACAACTATCAATTATTAATCCTATTGCATGAAATAAAAATAAAACACACACACTTTAATTAAAAATCATTTTAATGAAATAAAGACACATGTTTTTGACCATCTTTTATTTTACTGCAAAAACCATTTCCTGTAATAAAAATAAAATAAAAAAGCAAAATTATTCTTACCTATCCCATGCACAGTCAGGTCCCACGGTGTAATCCTTCAGAAAGGGTTAATGTTTACTGCAGGGACCGCAGCTAATGCTGCAGCCTCACAGTAAACCCCAAATGAATGAGTTCCTCTCCTGGCTGACAGGAGAGTAAAGGCTGGGTGTCACATAACGATACACCAGCGATCCCGACAACGATATGCACTTGTCAGGATCGCTGGTGTATCGCTACATGATCGCTGCTGAGCTGCCAAACAGGCAGCTCAGGCAGCGATCTGGGACAGCGACACTGCGGGTAACATCGCTTAAGGGCCCGTCTCACATAGCGATATCGCTACCGAGATCGCTGCTGAGTCACTAGTTTTGTGACGCAGCAGCGAGCTCACCAGCGATATCGCTGTGTGTGACATTCAGCGACGATCAGCCCCCCTGCCGGGTATCGCTGATCGTCGCAGAAATGTCAGGACCTTTTTTTGATCGCTGGTTTCCCTCTGACAGGCACGCATCGCTGCGTGTGACAGGCGGGAAACCAGCCATCAAAGGTCCTGACATTTCAGCGACGATCAGCGATACCCGGCAGGGGGGCTGATCGTCGCTGAATGTCACACACAGCGATATCGCTGGTGAGCTCGCTGCTGCGTCACAAAACTAGTGACTCAGCAGCGATCTCGGTAGCGATATCGCTATGTGAGACGGGCCCTTAAGTGGAAAGCTTAATTGATTGCTTTCCACTTTCACTTCAGGTCAGCCAGGGACACAATCAGTGACGTCAGAGGGAACTGATTAACAAAAATAGGGGTTCCCTTCGAAAAAAAATGGCGTGGGGTCCCCCCTATTTTTGTTAACCAGCCAGATGAAGCAGACCGCTGAGGCCTGGATTTTCAGGCTGTTAAGGAGCCAAGATCCATGGACCTTGCCAGCCTGATAATACCAGGCCACAGCAGTCTGCATATCTTGGCTGATTAACAAAAATAGGGGATCCCCTCGAAAAAAATTGGCGTGGGGTCCCCCCTATTTTTGTTAACCAGCCAGATGAAGCAGACCGCTGAGGCCTGGATTTTCAGGCTGTTAAGGAGCCAAGATCCATGGACCTTGCCAGCCTGATAATACCAGGCCACAGCAGTCTGCATATCTTGGCTGATTAACAAAAATAGGGGATCCCCTCGAAAAAAATTAGCGTGGGGTCCCCCCTATTTTTGTTAACCAGCCAGATGAAGCAGACCGCTGAGGCCTGGTTTTTCAGGCTGGTAAGGATCCAATATCCATGGACCTTGCAAGCCTGATAATACCAGGCCACAGCAGTCTGCTTAGCTTGGCTGGTTAACAAAAATAGGGGATCCCCTCGAAAAAAAATGGCGTGGGGATCCCCCCTATTTTTGTTAACCAGCCAAGTAAAATGCAGACTGCTGCGGCCTGGTATTAAAAGACTGTCAAGGCCCATGGATTTTGGCCCTCAACAGCCTGATAATACCAGGCTACAGCAGCCCCACATTTGGCGCATCAAAAGATGTGCCAATTGTGGCACTTTACCCGGCTCTTCCCACTTGCCCTGTAGCGGTGGCAAGCGGGGTAATAAGGGGTTAATGTCACCGTTGATTGCACGGTGACAATAAGCCCGGTTAATAATGGAGAGGCGTCAATAAGACACCGATCCATTATTAATCCCAAAGTTATTAAATGTGTAAAAAAAGACAAAGCAAGAAAAAAGTCTTAATGAAATAAAAGAGACAACACAGTTTTCATTTCTTTTATTATACTCTCATTCCTGCGACGCCATCGATCTCCTGTAAAAAAAGAAAAAAACAAACCAACAGTATACCACCTGTCCGACGCAGTCCATAACGATAGTCCCACGACGATCCAGCTCTGCTACATCGCAATGACAGGCAGAGCCTGTCATTGCAACGCAGCACAGCTGATTACCTGCTTCCCCGGCGGTGACGTCATCGGACTGACTGCTTTACGGCCGGGATTACCCAGCAGTCACTGCAGTTATCGCGAGAAACTGCATGTGACCGCCGGGGAGAAGAGGATGGCGGCCATGAAGCAGTCCAGGACGTGACCGCCGGAGATCTTCTGCCGGGTAAGTGCCGCTGACTCCTGACAGACCCGACAGACGGACACTGACAGTGACAGTGACATCCCGATTCCGGTATCCGATAAGACGAAAATATCGGAACTCGGAATCGGAATTCCGATACAGCTAATATCGGCCGATACCCGATATTTGCAGTATCGGAATGCTCAACACTATTCACCAGGGGTCACCAAACGTAGTGATTGATGAATTCATGTCTGGGGCGAAACAGGCTGAAGGAAATGTCATTATAGCGAGGTCAGGCCTGGAAGGAACTGGGGAGCAGTCTAGGACGGTCCGGTCTGGGCGTGTACTGCACAGAAGTGACAGCAAAGCAGGGCAAGATAAGGAAACAAGTGCAACCCATGATGTGCCAACTGTGGATGTAACGTGTGAAGAGTTAAGTAAAGAGTATGTTGAAGTTATCCTGGACTGTGTCTCCATTACTGGGGGTCGCCTGAAAGAGGGACCGTCATCACCTGGGAAGTGCCCGGGGAAAGCTGAACTAGGAGATGCAGGTATGCTAAAGAGAAGAACACAGTTTTCTGTAGGGGAAGGACTGGACATAGATGTTGCAGTAATTCAAGTCAGGACTACAGTCCCTTCCCTCCTTTACACTAGCACATAGTACATAATATGCATGATCATTTACTGCAGCAGGGTGTTTCCGGCAGACTGCTCAAACTACAGCACTAATGTGTGAATTCTGGGATAGGGGTTTGTGAGCATTATTGGGTAGTTTTTTGAATACTTTCTGGCATACGGGGTTAGCGACATCTCACCCAGATGTCATCATTCCAAGGGCTGCACATATGGGGTAACATCCTGGTGACGTTGCGAGAGCCAAAATCTCCATGTGCGAATGATGGATTAGGGAAAAATTCTTTCCCAATTCTACATACAGTAATCAAACTTGAATCAAAGTCATATCACAAAATCTAGTACCCATCCTGTCATACATTTATCAAGCAAGACATCCAGGTCTACTTGTACTTTTGATTCAACCATTACAATATCATGTGGCAGAGAGTTCCATAGTCTCAGTGCACATACAGTAAATAATGCATAGTCTCACTGCTCCTAAAGAATCGCCATCTGTAATGATGAAACTTTCCTCTAGATGTAGAGGATGCCCCATCATCACTGTAGCAGACCTAAGTTCAAAATAATCATTAGAAAGGGCTCTGTACTGCCCCTTTATATATTTAACGTTATAATTGCAAACATTGCAGTAAGTTGCAGGTGGTGTAAGGCTATGGTTCCACGGTCCGGAACCATAGCGCTTTTGACGGAGCGGAAATTCCGCTCCGTCTAAGCCCCGCCCCCTTTCTGACGCGCGATCTTTCCGGAGGTGTTCAGGACACCTCCGGAACACCTCCGGAAAGAGCGCAGGGCTACATAGCCCTGTGTTAATTATGTTGCGGCGACGCACCGTCGCCGCAATACGCGAGGACATGCTGCGGTCTGAAAAGACGCGCCGCATGTCCGTTTACGCAGGTTTGCCACCTGCATATTGTTACGCATGGTGGAGACGGGATTCCTTGAAATCCCCTCCACTATGCTGTAACATCTGGACGCTGCGTGTTTGGCGCTGCGCCAGCGCACAGCGCCAAACACGCAGCGTTTCCTGACCGTGGAAACTCACCCTAAGAGAAAATAAACTGTATTTAAAGCACCTGATGTAGTGAGTGTGAAAGAGCTTGTGAGTGATTTGTTTTAAGTGTGATTTGGCTTAAGTATTTGGAAATTCTGCACCAAATACAAGTGTGCATTTCTACCTAAGTTAATTTGTTCTTTCTTTCATGTCTCATGTCTTTTTATTGTGGTCTTATAGAGTGAGTATGACAATTTTTGCCCTTTAGCCACTACCCCAGTATTACACTAGACCACCATGGATAATTGATGTTAATATTAACCAGTTATTCTAACTTGGCGACTTAGTTATCACTTACCCTGTTCTTGCTGTTTGCTGGAGGTCTGACTCCTGTTACCCACAACGATCCCAATAAAGGTCCCATCTCAAACTAAAGCAGTGGTCAGGTACTCTGCCATCACCACCAATCTTATAGACAATAAAAGTGGTGGCATGCGAGGCAATAAGTAAACTAGAACTTATCCTGTGGATAACTTTTTAATGAATTGATTACCATGCACCACCAAAAATACTAAACATTACCTTACAAACCACTGTAGGCCAACAGCAATACTATTCACTAAATAAACCACCCCATGTAAAAATGTAAAACCTGAAGAAAGTAGGTAAAGTGATTAAAATTTAGGGAAATTTTGACATGTTCTTTGTGAAAAGCAAACCACTTGGAAACCCCCTCAAAAAATATATATATGCATCATGTTTGCTACTGAATTCCCCCTATAAAGCGATTCACAAAATGAAATGACGTCCAGCATTCTCGAGAGGGACTGTATACTCCCATGTGTGGATTTGCCTTTTTAATAGGATCCCTTTAAATGGCACCATTTGGAAGCGCTCTAGAACTTGGTGCATCATTCCCAGAAGTGATTTTGGATTTCATTTTCCACGACCAAGGACCTTTCAATTTTTCTTTTATTGTAAAACTCCCATACAAACAATCATTATTATAAATGTACAAAATCCGCGGCTCCTCGCCCACTCTGCAGGGTGGTCGTATGTAAGTGATCATCTATAAGTGCCTACAGGGAAATGTACATCAGTCTTTCCGGGCTGTAATGTCTCTGATGCCAGGATCTTCCCCGGGTGACATTTGTAAGAAGCCCATTACACATTCTTGCTCTTTTCATCCATTGGCGACTATCAGAATCCAGCGGGCCAATCTGGCTGTTATTGTCTCCATCTACGGAATCCCAAAACCGTGCTACATCCATAGCAAGCAGTGGCAGCGAAGGCAAAAATCTGGGGAGAAAGGAGAGAAAGAAGGAAAAATGATTAACTTATGGGCGTTGGCTTTAGCTTTTGACCAAATGCAAGATGACATAGCAAGGATAAAGGGTCGTCCAGAAGCTCTGGGGATGTATGTACGTCATGGAGGAGGGGATCTTCTCCAGCCAGATTGGCACAACTGTAATGTCTGCTGACTCAAAAGGGGTTTACCAAGATTGGAATTTATTCCCTACTATTTGGTGCGACTTGAGTTGTAGGACGCAGTCCATCGGCCGTGATGGTAGACTCTGTCCGTCGGACGGGAGCCGGACGAGCCATCTCTTACCTGATGGCATCCATGGCTCTTCTTTTAATTAGCCAGTCATGAAGCACAGATAATCAAAAAGAGAGCCTCAGATACAACCAGGTAGGAGATGTTCTCAGGTCTCCCAACCAGCTGCCAGAGATTACCATCATGGCCGATGGACTGAGTTGTGCGAATTGATTAGCACCAAATCTAGTTTACACTCATAAGGTAGGGAAAAAGTTGATAATTGATTGGGGTCCACCTACCAATTTCGCAAACGGGGCTCAGCGTAGCTTCTGAATGGATTGGAGGTCAAGTGTGCACATGCAAAACCTCCACTCCATTTAGATATGTTATGGCCGTGGAGACGGGCAACATTAGATGTTTGAAGCATCCAATTAAAGAGTTTTACTAAAATCAAAAGTTATCCATTGAGTATAACTTACTGTTCGTTAAGGGTTCGACTACTAGGTAGGACCATCAACGTTCTGGAGATCAGAGCTCTGCACAGACTCATCTGAAGGGGTCCCAATGGGCAGACCGCCATTGGCAAGTTATCGCCTATCGTATGGGTATGGAATAATGCCTTTTGGAGGTGGACAGAAAGACACAGTCTACGTCTTACTGTCCTCCTCCCAATCAGCATGTACAGGTGGAAAGGACTCAGTCTACAACAATACAGTCCATGATTCCATAGGTGCATGTGTCTGATACTAGTTTTGGGCGGGTTCAGACACAAGCCCTGATGAGGCCACTGAATGTAGGATAAAACGCTGTGTGAAATGGTCCATAGTCTGTTGTAATTCATAGTCCGAATTCAGCAACTTAAAATTATTTATTTGCAGAAAACAAAAAACATCTTTTACCTATTTCCCAAATTATCCCCGTTTTCAAGATCTCTTTTTGCTTTCATTCTTTTAGAAAACTTTAATTGGTTGAAAAATATGTCCTGGGTCATGCGACGGAGAAATAGATAGGGAAAGACCCGGCGTGATTATCAGATAACCAGGACTGACTTTTAGCCACTGGATGTTAAACACAACCGGTTTTAATCCAATGAACAACAGCAGAGATCTTGAACATAGCAAAGAAATTAGTCAAAAAGAATATTGGAAAAATGTAAAAAAAAAAAACCCCAAAACATTTCTATTATTGAAAGAATCACATTTATTTGCGGAGAGCAGAATGTAGTTGTAAATAGATGTCGGGTAATGCTATATTGTAAATGCACTTTTTGCAGCAACAATCAATGCAATATTTGCTTTCTGCACATGCCTGGGAGGGCATTACATTTAAAGCCACGCCTCTTTCCCAACTAAATGACGCCCCATTGTCGAATAAGCCATAAGTGTCTAAAACATGTAACAACTCAAAAACTTGATGTGACATTATGCCCCAAAGTTCCAAAAGCTTTATTAGATATGCAAAAGCTTTAGGATCTGCTCACATGACATTTTTCCAAGGCAACATCAAGTGCCTTATTAATTTAATTTTGGGTACTTTATGTACAAAGCGGCTATACCAATGTATCCACTTCTATGCTTCCACAAATTAGGTAAAAGACTCCAATTTCTCACCAAAATAATTCAATACAGTATTGCGGCATTCTACCAAAACCCTTGGCAGGTTGTAATTCCCATCACAACCACTGGGGGGGCCACATATAGACAAAATAGCATAAACATCTCTTGACAGAGCATCTGAAAAATCTTTTTTTCTATGCATTGATTATAGTACACCAAGTCATCTTGAAAAATCCTGTTAGAATTATTTATTTGAGATGTAAAACCCAAATAGAAAAGTGTTTGGAGTCCTGACAGGGAGGACTTTGACACAGGTATTAAAAAAAATATAGAAAAGAGTAGACATCTTTGTACAGTGCAAAAAATGGGGTACATACCTGGCAACACGCGTTTTAGACACTCTCTTGCACCTCACTTGACAAGTAGGCGAGGCTTTGCTGGGAATGGGCGTGGCTTAAAGTGCAGCAATGTATACAAAAATGTAGCCTAAAAATATAGGTACTGTACAGTTAGACAAAAAAGGTCTAAAGATGAGCCAAATTTATCATCCACCATGAGCTGCAGTGATAAATTTGATGCATTTTTGTTTATTTTATGGGAGGGAAAGAGGGAATTAATAATGAACAGGATAAAAATGCACCAAATTTATTGTATAGCGCACACCTCTTAATAAATCTGTTACATCTTTGTCTGTCAAGAGAGTGCAAGTAAATACAATCTGTGTCAGCAGGTATGCGCCAATTTCTAGTGTTGTCTGCTTTTCTCATCATTTTTTAAATGTGGCAAGAAAAAAAAGCAAGGGACAGAAGCTAAAAATTATTGCACAATTGTTTGCATCATAATTTGCAACTTCTCCAATTTATGTAGCGTGCTCCAAAATAGGCCAAAATTGTACAGAAAAAAAAAAATCTGACAAAACGTAGTTATAAACTAACCAACAAGTGACTGGAGAATGAGGATCCTGCTCACAGGAGCTTACAATCTAATGTGAAAATAGGGGGACATAAAAAGAGCTTGTATTGTATGGTTCAGCCAGCTTTTCTGTCAAATAAGTGTAAAATTGCCAGATTCTCACCTTGTCTTTATCAGAATCAGAGCAACAGTAAGGCTAAGTGCACACGTTCAGGAATGTTTGCAGAATATTCCTGAGCAAAACCGGACTTTTTTTGCGGCAAAAACGCGTGGTTTTTTTTTTGCGCAGTTTTGGTGCGTTTTTGCGCGGATTTGACGTGTTTTTACCGCGATTTTTCCCTGAACTTTCTAGGTCAATAATATAGCGGGAAAAATGCTAGAAATCCGCAAAATTAATGAACATGTTGCTAGATTTTCCGCAATGCGTTTTTTTCGCGGAAAAAAACGCACCATGTGCACAAAAATTGCGGAATTCATTCTAAATGATAAGATGCTTAATTCATGCATTTTTGACGCGTTTTTTCCCGCGAAAAAAACGCAAATAATCCTGAACATGTGCACTTAGCCTAAGAGTTGTTGTAGCTTCATTCTCATGAGGACTATTGCATCATTACTAAATCGGTCTCCATCTTACTAAACCCCTTCCCTGTCCAATCTACAGTCATGGCCAAAAGTTTTGAGAATGACACAAATATTATATTTTCACATGATCTGCTGCCCTCTGGTTTTTATGTGTGTTTGACAGATGTTTTTATCACAGACAGAAATATAATAATTGCAAACATATGAGTAACAAAAGCTTATATTGACAGTTAGAATGAGTTAATGCAGCAAGTCAATATTTGCAGTGTTGACCCTTCTTCTTCAGGACCTCTGCAATTCTCCCTGGCATGCTCTCAATCAACTTCTGGACCAAATCCTGACTGATAGCAGTCATTCTTGCACAATCAATGCTTTCATTTTGTCAGAATTTTTAGGTTTTTGTTTGTCCACCCGTCTCTTGATGATTGACCACAAGTTCTCAATGGGATTAAGATCTGGGGAGTTTCCAGGCCATGGACCCAAATCTCTATGTTTTGTTCCTGAGCCATTTAGTTATCACCTTTGCTTTATGGCAAGGTGCTCCATCATGCTGGAAAAGGCATTGTTGATCACCAAACTGCTCTTGAAGGGTTGGGAGAAGTTGCTCTTGGAGGACATTCTGGTACCATTCTTTATTCATGGCTGTGTTTTTAGGCAAGACTGTGAGAGAGCCGATTCCCTTGGCTGAGAAGCAACCCCACACATGAATGGTTTCAGGATGCTTAACAGTTGGCATGAGACAAGACTGGTGGTAGCGCTCACCTTGTCTTCTCTGAATGAGGCGTTTTCCTGATGTCCCAAACAATCGAAAAGGGGATTCATCAGAGAAAATAACTTTACCCCAGTCCTCAGCAGTCCACTGCCTGTACCTTTTGCAGAATATCAGTCTGTCCATGATGTTTTTTCTGGAGAGAAGTGGCTTTTTGCTGCCCTCCTTGAGACCAGGCCTTGCTCCAAGAGTCTCCGCCTCACAGTGCGTGCAGATGCACTCACACCTGCCTGCTGCCATTCCTGAGCAAGCTCTGCACTGCTTGGTAGCCCGATCCCGCAGCTGAAACACTTTTAAGATACGGTCCTGGCGCTTGCTGGTCTTTCTTGGGCGCCCTGGAGCCTTTTTGGCAACAATGGAACATCTCTCCTTGAAGTTCTTGATGATGCGATAGATTGTTGACTGAGGTGCAATCTTTCTAGCTGCGATACTCTTCCCTGTTAGGCCATTTTTGTGCATTGCAATGATGACTGCACGTGTTTCTTTAGAGATAACCATGGTTAACAGAAGAGAAACAATGATGCCAAGCACCAGCCTCCTTTTAAAGTGTCCAGTGGTGTCATTCTTACTTAACCATGACAGATTGATCTCCAGCCATGTCCTCATCAACACCCACACCTGTGTTAATGGAGCAATCACTGAAAAGAGGTTAGCTGGTCCTTTTAAGGCAGGGCTGCAATGATGTTGAAATGTGTTTTGTGGGATAAATTTCATTTTCTAGCCAAATATTGACTTTACAAGTAATTGCTGTTAAGCTGATCACTCTTTATAACATTCTGGAGTATATGCAAATTGCCATTAGAAAAAGTGAAGCAGTAGACTCTGTAAAAATTAATATTTGTGTCATTCTCAAAACTTTTGGCCATGACTGTACACTGAATGCAGCAGCTAGGGTCATATTTCTGTCCAGCCACTACATTGATGCCTCCACCATGTGCCAGTTGTTGCACTGGTTGCCCATCCATTACAGAGTACAATATAAATTTATCCCGGTCACCCATAAAGTTCTGCACTGCCTTACCTCATCTCACCTCCCTTATCCCTGTCTATTTGCCCTACCCATGCTCTCTATTCCGCTAATGACCTAAACCTAACATCCTCTATAATCTGAACCTCACATTCCTGTCTCCCAGACTTCTCTCGTGGTGTGCCTGTTCTGTGGAATGCATTACCCCAGACAATCTGATTTTTTTTCAGTGTACTCATTTTTAAAGAGTGCCCATGAAAATCCATCTTTTTATGCAAGCCTATTACATCGACTCGCTAATCTAGTTTTTTAAAGTGAGAATGTCAAGAGTAGAGGTGTATAATTGGGTGTCATCAGTATAGAGATGGTCAGGGCTGGGACGATATTACAGCTACAGCTGTGGGGGAGGAAGCGGCAGCGGCAGTGAAGGAGGAGGAGCAGGGTCACAGGAGGCAGGAGGGCGGCAGCTCCAGCTAACAGTGTGCCAGTTATTAAGAAAAATTAAATATTCACTGCTCCCCAGTACACCAGCCAGGATCGTGTACCAGGATGGGGAGCCATATATACCAGGATGAGGGGCCATCTATACCAGGATAGTGGGGGTCATCTATACTAGGATAGGGGGGGCATCTATACCAGGATGGGGATCATATATACCTAGAAGGGGCCAAAAATGGAGGACAATGTGGAGGGTATATACTATAGGAGGCTTATTTAAGTCATAATATGGACAAATATTTTTTATGCAGAGGGCATTTTAATAACGATTATTTTTAAGGGCACCATGTGGGAATGTGCTGCAGAAGACCGGAGAAGAGGAAGAGCTGTGGATGTGAAAAGTCATCATGGCGTCTGAACAAAATGGAGACGAAAAGAAAGGTTCAGAGAAGATGTAATGTATAAGGTTCCTGAATGCAAATGTTTATATGTTGATATTGCAATCAATAGAAAAGTGGCACTCAGCAAATATGGGGGTGCCGGCCAGCCAGACTGGAGGATTCCAAATAGTCAAGGACATAGGTTAATTCAACAATATTTGACTGATGTGCTTTCCTTTATGCCCCTCTTCCCTGCCCCCTTTTTTCTGACTACCCCCTACCTTCTTGCTCTTGAACATATATTATTGCCTCACTTATCAATTCCTTCTTGATTTGACACTATATTATATATATATATATATATATATTTATACATACACATACGTAGACCAATGCACAGGATCGGCTCCAGTTCTTGCCTGAAAGCTCAGGATGCGGTAATGACTGTTACCTTAAAACATGGGTTTATTACAGAGTATGGTATATATTCTAGCATTAGACTGCTGTGTCTTTTTTGTTTTTTTCTGGTTTTCTTTTCTGCTAGATATTATTTTAGGGTAAGTTCACGCTGAGCGTTTTTTTAGCATTTTTTTTCTTTTGGAAAACCTGATTTCTTGGCAGGAAAGAAGCTGCAGATAAAGCATGTTTTTCTTGGTTTTTCTTGCGGTTTTCGCAGTGTCTTTTGTTGTGGTTTTGGCATGCTAGATTTGTCTCTTGCGCATGCTGATAACATTTAGTGTTAAAAAAAATTCCTATTCCATAGAATCAGGTTTTGGCACAAAAAAAAACAAAAAACAGCAAAGCACCATACCTGTGTTTTTGGTGCGCTTTTTCGGCATCACTGGGCAAAAAAACGCTGAAAGAAGTGACATGCTCCATGTCCAAAAAACCATGCAAAGTACAAAATACTGATGAAAAAATGTGTGTGCATGAGAATTCTGAAATCTCATAGGCTTTGCTGGTACTGTAAAACGCTGATGTCATTCTGATTGACAGCCGGATTCCCGCTGCCGAACTGTTAACAGAGCGGAAAAGACGTGACGTCAGCAGAGGCAGCTGAATCTCTGGCAGGAGCGGTCAGTGAATGCCGTTTCCTGGGGATGAATGGCATTGTGCTCAACAGGCAGGTAAGTATTAACTACCTGCCTGTTAGTGCTTAGGCACATTTTTTGTTCTCCAGAAAGTCCCTGATATACCCTTTAGGCCACATGTTTCAAATACTGATCTAAAATACTGACCAAATACTCAACGTGTGAACTTGCCCTCAAGAGGATAAACATTTTGAAGGGAGTGCGTCTTGAAAAATCAATCATACGTATCCGTATCCCTTTATCTATAATGGGGTCTGTTTAGTTTCCATTAGGGCGTCTGCCAGAAGATGGACTCTATAACTGAAACCAAGTGGCCCCTATTATGGTTAGGTCATATTGACCGTCCTTGGGTCTAACATATAAAATATTGGAGGCCAGGGATGAATATCGCTAATTATCCCTCGTATTGCGTAAATAGTCTGCAAGCAATGAATGATTCCATATCTAACTTTGAAAACACACTCTCTGTTGAGCCTCACCCCTAAAGTACATCACTTTTGCTGGTATTTTCTGGTGAAAAAGGTTGGGGGTACTTTAGGGGTCCTTTTGCCTTAGTTTCCTACTCATTCCTTTACTTGGGTGCTGAGGGTACATCAAGGTGGGGGCCCTGGAGATGGCACTGATAAGCAAATCTGCGGATGGTTTCATCATTGGGGGCAGTATATAGAGATAAGAGGAGGGGACCTAAGACTGAACCCTGAGGAACCCCAACAGCAAGGGCAAGAAGAGCTGGCAGATGATACAGTGAAGGAGCGGTCAGAGAGGTAAGAGGATAACCAAAAGAAAATGGTGTCCTAAAGGCCGATGGAGTGGGTCATAGTGAGGAGTTGATGGTCCAGTCTCGAACCTCAATATTGCAGAGGATTAATAGCTCGGCCCTAATGTGTCAGTGCTCCTTTAAGGTATTAACATAAAACACGCAACCACATTTCCATCCTCAAGGAAAGAGACCTTTGAAGGTTGCATGCTGATATAACCCAGGTATCAAGTGTCCCGTAATTGCACTACAAATACTCAAATGCCATGAAACCTTATCTGCAGAATTCCATCACCACATTCCAGGGCGGAGTATAACACGCTTACACAACAGTGCAGGACCTTGTACTTGGAGATGGGGAACACAAGACGACAAAAACGTACACAGAATAAATCACAGGACCAGAAAATCGATACATAATTCCTACAAGAAAGGGAAGAATTTCTAGACACAGGCGGCCTTTGTTGGGATCACAATGTAGAGATGACTATACTATGTTTAATGAATGAGATTACCCACAATTCCATTTCGCTCATGTTTTCTGCACTGTAAACATATCCCCATCTACAACCAGCCATCCATTTTCTATAAGTTCCATTAAAATTGAATTCGACATTAATGGGCCGATTTGGTCTGCTAACCCATTGCATCACTGCTTTTTATATACAGTAGTAAATGATGAATCATTATATAAATAAAAAAACTATCACTTTCTAATATACTGCGCTTTTCAATTTTTTTTACCATATATTTAAAAAAATGAGTTTGTTCAGTGCTATTTCCACCATCAAAATTGCTGTAAATGCCGATGGAGCTGGTGACTGGGCCGACAAATGAACGCGGAGCAGTAGTGTAGCTAGCAGGGGAACGGTCACTCCGCACCCCACACTATGAGAAGCCCACCAGGATCGAGAGCAACTGTACCTGTATCAGCGTCTGCAGCGTGGCCATACAGCTACACTCTGTGGCAGGGTAGGGAGACTATCTCCCTGTACTGCCACTCAGCCGCTATGGGGCTCTTGAGCAGGAGGGGAGCCCGGGGCCAGCACCGGGCCACCCACCAGTCATCGCAAGGTCAATGGTATCAGCTGCATGCCAATACAGTTGAAAGCAATGATAAGACAGGGAGGTACACGCTCCCTCTTCCATCATTCCCCCTCTGCGTCTAATGTCAATGACGCAGACACTGACAGTGGGCATGATGTCGTCAGTACATAGCGCTCAGAGCAGCGGGGGAATGAGGAGGAGAGGTGATTGGTGAGTATTTTATTTTTTTATTTATTTGTATTTTTTATGGGGAGTGCATTATACTGTATGGAGGCCTATGTGTACTACATTATACTGTATATAGTCTTATGGGGAGTGCATTATTCTATATAGAAGCCTATGGGGAGTGCATTATACTAAATAAAGGCCTATGGGGTGCATTATACTATATGGAGACCTATGGGGAGCACATCATACTATATGGAGGCCTATGGGGAGCACATGATACTATATGGAGGCCTATGGGAGTGCATTAAACTATATAGAGGCCTATGGGAAATGCATTATACTATATGGAGGCCTATGGGGAGTGCATTAAACTATATGGAGGACTATGGAGTGCATTATGCTGCATGGAGGATATTTAGGGGGCCATCATACAGTGTGGGAGTTAATGTGGGATCTTTGTACAGTGTTGGGGCCATCAAACAGTATGGGGGCTAAGGGGTCAGTAAACTGTGTGGGGGCATAAAACGGTGTGGAGGGGAGTTGTACAAGGGGAAGACTTGGAACATTATTAAATCTTAAGTGGGAACTTATTGTTATAGGGGAACTCAGGTTATTTTGACTGTCAAAGGGGCACATAGGGCATTGTTACTTTCTAAGGGGAAAAATGTTGACACTGTTTTCTAGGGCACTGGCACTTGGCATTAATATATTCTAGAGGTTTGTTTTACCATCTAGAGGGCACACAGAACCACAAGTAATAAGGACACATATGGCAGCAGTGGCTCAGTATTGAGGTATCTGCAGAATAAAGAGTTTGTGCAGGTTGGGGACGGTGCAGGAAATGGGAGAAGTCAAATGAGTATTTGTTGTAATTTCTGCAGACGAGTCCTGGAGAAGTTGTCATGTTGGTCTGGGCCAGACGGAAAAGACGCGAAAAGTAAACGACTCCATCAGAAGGAACGTCATCTGTAAGTTACAATTTATAACTGTATAGTAATCTCCTATATGTCCTGCAGGACTGGTATCTACTCCATGTGGCGGTAATATCAGTGTTGGTTTTTGTCTAGAGATCTGTCATCTGCTGCGCCCATTCAAAAGTTTTGCTTCTGGAAGCCTAACAATTAGTTAATTATTCCATAATTCCATATCTTACCGTTGCTGCAACATTCAGTCCAATCCTGCGATTATCTAGATGGATAACAGTGGAGTTTTCAAATCTCATTAGACTTGCTAGAGATGTCACAGCAGCTTCCAGAACAAAGGCCCCAAAATAAAATACAAAAGCTACGAAGTGGTAGGCAAGGTCCTAAAATAATATGAAAGATATAAATTAGTCTTATATCAGAGAAAAAGAAGGGTAGAAACGTCACAAATATCGCTCAACTTAAAATGTAAGGCACGGCTTATCAGCGACACCTACATGTCATTGCTTTCCGGTGTGGTGATGAAAAATATAGGTGTAGGTTTAAAATCTCTATTGCTTGCTATCATTTGTCTGGAAGTCCTACTCTTCAACCAATTATTACTAGTTATAGATAAATACTTACAGTAGATAAAGTCTACACACGCTTGTTAAAAGAAGCATCATTTCAGAACTTTTTCCACCATTAAGGTCACCCATAATCTGCACAATTCAATTGAAAAAATAAACTGAAATCTTTTCAGTTGGGAAAAAAATAATGAAGAACTTAAATAAGGTGGTTGCATAAATCTGCACACCCCTAAACTAATACTTTTTTGAGGTACTCTTTGAATTGATGACAGCATCCAATCTTTTTGGGTAGGCATCTATAAGCATAACATGTCTAAAATTGGGAATCTTTGCCCACTCTTCACTGCAGTAGCTCCTGATCTGTCATATTGCAGGGTATCTCCTGTGTACGATGACGTCTTCAAGTCACCTACAGATTTTCAATTGGATTCAGGTCTGGGCTCTGGCTGGGCCATTCCAAAACTTAGCTCTTCTGGTGAAGCCATTCTTTCGGTGATTTGAAGGTCGCTTAGGGTTGTTGTTGACTGAAAAGTGAAATTTCTCTTCATCTACAGGTCTTTGAAGGTTTTGATGGAAAATAGACTATTATTTTGAACTTTCATAATTCTTCCCACCTAGTCTAAAGCCCATGTTCCAGCTGCCGAAAAATACACCCCAAAGCACATTGCTGCCTCTGCCATGCTTCACTTTGGGTATGGTGTTTTTTTGATGATGCATTGTGTCAGCTTTGCACAAAATATACATTTTGGAATTATGCCCAAAGTGTTCCACCTGGGTCCCATCAGACCATAGCATGTTGTTCCATTTGTTTTTGAAAGATTTTATTTAGATTATAGCAAAACATAGCCAGGCTTGGAGGTTTATCTCTGTAAAAAAAGGCTTCCACATCTTGCCCTTCTATCCCACATGTGAGACATGTGAAGAATACAGGAGATTGTTGTCACAAGTACTTGCCAGAAATTCCAGCGGCTTCTTTAATATTGCTGTAGGCCTCTTGGCAGCCTCATGGACCAATTTTCTTCTTTCTAAAATTAATGAAAAGGTAAGATGTCCGATTCTAGTTTGTCGCTGTTGTCCAAATTTAAGCCATTTCTTAATGAGGTCTTTAAAGTGTTCCATAATATAATATATAATGTCCTGAAATTTTTTTTGTACCCTTTTCTTGACTGTTAACTTTCAACAATGAGATCCCTTTGTTGTGTTGAAAGCCGTTTGCGGACCTCTGCTTTTGCTTTTAAATGCCTCTAAGAAAATGTCAGGAAAATCCTACTAAATCAGCAAAACTTTATATGGGGTTTATCAGAATCTCTGTAAATGATGGCTGCCGTGTACCGATTACTATAAAACATGAGTGTAAATGTGATTGGCTAATTTGTGAACACAAACACATCCTCAATTATAAGAGCTGTTCACACCTTTTAGTTTTGTTATTTTTAGTTTCCCGCTTTACGATTTTTGTTTATTTTTCAATTGATTTGTACAGATATTAAAGGTTTTATACCCACTGTACTATTCACTCATTCTAACCATTTTTTTAAATTTCCTCTACATAAATTAGTACCTACCTGACCTACTGACAGATTTGCCAGGGCTCGTCTGTTTTTTGACAACCATTTTCAAACATCCTGTTAAGAATTTTGAGTCAACAGAACTTCCCAATTTGGAATTTTCAACATTTATTCAAAGAGAAGTTACAGAGAATGTCGCTCCCACATTTAAAAATGTCCTTGTATAGATTACTCTAGCTGTAACTCTTACTAAACTTAAGGGGTTGTCCGCTTTTGGAAACTCCCTTTTGTTGAAAGGGTAGCCTAATAATCAGCAGATTTCAAGTTATTTTCATGCAGAAATCCCTCGTGATCAGCTGAAACATGTAGGAAAATCCAGAAGTATGTGGCTCATTTTGATACAGCATCACCGCAGGTGAAATGAAGCATAACACAGTTCTTATTGCCATTAATGTACTGTTTGCATAATCATGGATGGGCCAGGTCCTCCAAGGCAAGAGATGCTTTTTGTGGTGGTCAGCTCTCCACTCTTGCTGATGACCATTCTAAAAAGCGTAAATTGCCGCTATTAACGCAGAATTCAATAATCAGTTTGTACATGAGATTTCTAAAGTGGAACATTGTTTTAAATAATAAGGGAGTATTTTGATAATAGACGATAATGTCTCAGACTTGTCAGTGCAGTCGGAACGCATTTATAGGTTTCCAAATTTTCTTTTGACATGTAAGATAGTAACATAGTTAGCAAGGCCGAAAAAAGACATTTGTCCATCCAGTTCAGTCTACATTCCATCAGAATAAATCCCCAGATCTACGTCCTTCTAAAGAACCTAATAACCGTAAGATACAATATTGTTATGCTCCAGGAGACATCCAGGCCTCTCTTGAACCCCTCGACTGAGTTCTCCATCATCACCTCCTCAGGCAAGAAATTCCAGATTCTCACTGCCCTAACAGTAAAGAATCCTCTTCTATGTTGGTGGAAAAACCTTCTCTCCTCCAGACGCAGAGAATGCCCCCTTGTGACCGTCACCTTCTTTGGTATAAACAGGTCCTCGGAGAGATCTTTGTATTGTCCCCTTATATACTTATATATGGTTATTAGATCGCCCCTCAGTCGTCTTTTTCCTAGACTAAATAATCCTAATTTTGCTAATCTCTCTGAGTATTGTCAACCAGGTTAAGGGCATCTCTAAGTTGGTCAAACTTTGCGTTCCGAAAGTTGTGTTTTTGTGACTCCCTGATAAGTTTCACTAGGAAAAGACAAGTGAAACTGTACATGTATGTTCCAACGTATTCCGATATTGATGCGACCCTTGTGACAGCAGTGGTTGACAGATCATAAAACAGATACCTGCAAAAAGAATACGCCTTGTATATTCTACACTTTATATGCAGTAGATTGTATGTAGACTCAAGTACAAATTACTATTTATCTCTCACACTGCCCAGTAAGTAATAGGGTGGTTCCATGATTGTGAAGCCTCCGACACACCCAGCTCATGCAACGAGACAACTCCCAAGAGCTGGGTGAGCCTTACACCATCTTTCCTGGAAAGTGCATCATTTCATACATATCCAGTTTGGGTGAGGTTTACTAAAATTACACATCAAATGAATACAACTCTGCTTGATGATACGAGCACATAAATCTGAACCTCACTGCTTCATAGGGAAACTGGCAGCTTTGTGCAAAGTAATGGAGGTTAAACATGGACAATGTATATTCCGAGGTGCAACGAACAGAGGGCAACCAAGAATTGGTACCCACCCAACTGTTGTCTAAAATTCCCAATAACTACTGTAAAAGTAAGGCTTCATGACCATGACCGATACTGGTCTATGATGTATGGATCTGTATTATTTTGCTAAAAAAAAGTTAATGGTCCCATTTGTCTTCTATAATTACATGCTGATAGGTTCCATCTTAAACTATATTATTTATAAAAATATTGCTTCTAGAGAATAATACAGAAACCATTCAGTAACACAGATGACAACCTAGCTGTGATAAAGAGTGGCGCAGCTAGAGTGTGAATTTGGGCCCCCACAAGCATGTTGCGCAGATATATGGGTTCTTGCAGTGTTCTAAATCCTATAAAAAATGTGCTCACCCCCATATAATAATGCTCCCTTTTCTGGGCCCCTTCCTGTAATAATGTCCCACATCTGGGGCCCCATCTTGTAATAGTGTTCCCGATGCTGGCCCTCTATTTTTCATAAGATCACCCCATCCTAGGCTCTTTCCTGTAATAATGTCCCCTGTTGTGGCTTCTTCCTGAAATAATGTCCCCAATTTTGGACCCCATGCTGTAATAATATCACTTTCCTGGCCCATATCCTGTAATAATGTCCTTAATCCTGTGCTCCTTCCTGTAAAGTCCCTTATCCCGTGTCTCAACCTTTAATAATGTCCTACATCCTAGGCTTCTTCCTGGTCTAATGTCCCCCCATCCTGGGCTCCTTCCAGTAATAATGTCATCCATTCTGAAGCTCTTCCTCCACACATTTAAAAATGAAATGAATGATTCTTTTTACCTTCCTCGACTTGCAGTGTATTCTTCCATAGTTGGCGCAGAGGCCTGCAGCTGACATTGGTGTGTTAGTCATGGGCATTACATGATGTCACTGCCATGCGCCACCGTGATGGGTTTGCTGATGTCAGTTGCTTGCATTGATTGGCTGGTGGCGAATAATGCAATGCAGGGAGTCGGTGAGTCTCTGAGCCACAATACATTTCAGCTTAATACCGCATGGGCTATTAGGTCTCTGGTAGTGTTGAGCATTCCGATACTGCAAATATCGGGTATCGGCCGATATTGGCTCTATCGGAATTCCGATTCCGAGTTCCGATATTTTCGTCTTATCGGATACCGGAATCGGGATTGTCACTGTCAGTGTCAGTGTCCGTCTGTCGGGTCTGTCAGGAGTCAGCGGCACTTACCCGGCAGAAGATCTCCGGCGGTCACGGGCTGGACTGCTTCATGGCCGCCATCTTCTTTCCCCGGCGGTCACATGCAGTTTCTCGCGATAACTGCAGTGACTGCTGGGTAATCCCGGCCGTAAAGCAGTCAGTCCGATGACGTCACCGCCGGGGAAGCAGGTAATCAGCTGTGCTGCGTCGCGATGACAGGCTCTGCCTGTCATTGCGATGTAGCAGAGCTGGATCGTCGTGGGACTATCGTTATGGACTGCGTCGGACAGGTGGTATACTGTTGGTTTGTTTTTTTTCTTTTTTTACAGGAGATCGATGGCGTCGCAGGAATGAGAGAGTAATAAAATAAATGAAAACTGTGTTGTCTCTTTTATTTCATTAAAAGACTTTTTTCTTGCTGTGTCTTTTTTTTATACATTTAATAACTTTGGGATTAATAATGGATCGGTGTCTTATTGACGCCTATCCATTATTAACCGGGCTTATTGTCACCGTGCAATCAACGGTGACAATAACCCCTTATTACCCCGCTTGCCACCGCTACAGGGCAAGTGGGAAGAGCCGGGTAAAGTGCCACAATTGGCACATCTTTTGATGCGCCAAATGTGGGGCTGCTGTAGCCTGGTATTATCAGGCTGTTGAGGGCCAAAATCCATGGGCCTTGACAGTCTTTTAATACCAGGCCGCAGCAGTCTGCATTTTACTTGGCTGGTTAACAAAAATAGGGGGATCCCCACGCCGTTTTTTTTTTCGAGGGGATCCCCTATTTTTGTTAACCAGCCAAGCTAAGCAGACTGCTGTGGCCTGGTATTATCAGGCTTGCAAGGTCCATGGATATTGGATCCATACCAGCCTGAAAAACCAGGCCTCAGCGGTCTGCTTCATCTGGCTGGTTAACAAAAATAGGGGGGACCCCACGCCAATTTTTTTCGAGGGGATCCCCTATTTTTGTTAATCAGCCAAGATATGCAGACTGCTGTGGCCTGGTATTATCAGGCTGGCAAGGTCCATGGATCTTGGCTCCTTAACAGCCTGAAAATCCAGGCCTCAGCGGTCTGCTTCATCTGGCTGGTTAACAAAAATAGGGGGGACCCCACGCCAATTTTTTTCGAGGGGATCCCCTATTTTTGTTAATCAGCCAAGATATGCAGACTGCTGTGGCCTGGTATTATCAGGCTGGCAAGGTCCATGGATCTTGACTCCTTAACAGCCTGAAAATCCAGGCCTCAGCGGTTTTCTTCATCTGGCTGGTTAACAAAAATAGGGGGACCCCACGCCAATTTTTTTCGAGGGGATCCCCTATTTTTGTTAATCAGCCAAGATATACAGACTGCTGTGGCCTGGTATTATCAGGCTGGCAAGGTCCATGGATCTTGGCTCCTTAACAGCCTGAAAATCCAGGCCTCAGCGGTTTTCTTCATCTGGCTGGTTAACAAAAATAGGGGGGACCCCACGCCAATTTTTTTCGAGGGGATCCCCTATTTTTGTTAATCAGCCAAGATATACAGACTGCTGTGGCCTGGTATTATCAGGCTGGCAAGGTCCATGGATCTTGGCTCCTTAACAGCCTGAAAATCCAGGCCTCAGCGGTCTGCTTCATCTGGCTGGTTAACAAAAATAGGGGGGACCCCACGCCATTTTTTTTTCGAAGGGAACCCCTATTTTTGTTAATCAGTTCCCTCTGACGTCACTGATTGTGTCCCTGGCTGACCTGAAGTGAAAGTGGAAAGCAATCAATTAAGCTTTCCACTTAAGGGCCCGTCTCACATAGCGATATCGCTACCGAGATCGCTGCTGAGTCACTAGTTTTGTGACGCAGCAGCAAGCTCACCAGCGATATCGCTGTGTGTGACATTCAGCGACGATCAGCCCCCCTGCCGGGTATCGCTGATCGTCGCTGAAATGTCAGGACCTTTTTTGATCGCTGGTTTCCCGCTGACAGGCACACATCGCTGCGTGTGACAGGCGGGAGACCAGCGATCCGCTGGTAACCAAGGTACACAGCGGGTTTCCAGGCGCGGGGCTGTGCCTAGAAACCCGCTGTGTACCTTGGATACCAGCGCCCTGATGCAGGGAGCTGGTATCCAAGGTACACAGCGGGTTTCCAAGCGCTGCGCGGTGCCTGGAAACCCGCTGTGTACCTTGGTTACCAGCGGATCGCTGGTCTCCCGCCTGTCACACGCAGCGATGCGTGCCTGTCAGAGGGAAACCAGCGATCAAAAAAAGGTCCTGACATTTCTGCGACGATCAGCGATACCCGGCAGGGGGCTGATCGTCGCTGAATGTCACACACAGCGATATCGCTGGTGAGCTCGCTGCTGCGTCACAAAACTAGTGACTCAGCAGCGATCTCGGTAGCGATATCGCTATGTGAGACGGGCCCTTAAGCGATGTTACCCGCAGTGTCGCTGTCCCAGATCGCTGCCTGAGCTGCCTGTTTGGCAGCTCAGCAGCGATCATGTAGCGATACACCAGCGATCCTGACAAGTGCATATCGTTGTCGGGATCGCTGGTGTATCGTTATGTGACACCCAGCCTTTACTCTCCTGTCAGGCAGGAGAGGAACTCATTCATTTGGGGTTTACTGTGAGGCTGCAGCATTAGCTGCGGTCCCTGCAGTAAACATTAACCCTTTCTGAAGGATTACACCGTGGGACCTGACTGTGCATGGGATAGGTAAGAATAATTTTGCTTTTTTATTTTATTTTTATTACAGGAAATGGTTTTTGCAGTAAAATAAAAGATGGTCAAAAACATGTGTCTTTATTTCATTAAAATGATTTTTAATTAAAGTGTGTGTGTTTTATTTTTATTTCATGCAATAGGATTAATAATTGATAGTTGTCTAATTGACAGCTCTCAATTATTAACCTGGCTTAAGGTCACCTTTCAATAGCAAGGTGGCTTTAACCCCATATTAACCCATTCGCCACCGCTACAGGGCAATGGGAATAGACGGGCAAAGTGCCAGAAAGGGCGAATCTAATTATAGATTTGTCTTTCCTGGGGTGTCTGGGGGCAGATGTTAGTAGCCGGGGGGGGCAAAAATAATAGTCCCTCTCTGGGCTATTATTATCTGCCCCCACTCACTGGCTTTGTCTGTCTGGTTGCGAAAATAGGGCGGGAGCCCACGCATTTTTTTTCAGCAATTTTACACCTCATATATATATATACATGTCATTGAATTTGTGACACATATATATATATATTTATATTTGTAGTTCATACACTTCTACATAGTATAATAGCCGCTAATTCAATTGCCGGCTTTTGTGAAAATGCAGAACCCGACATGAAATGACACTTGGTGTACATAGGGTTAACCATGTCTTTTCATGTCCTTTGCTATCTAATTTGCACAAACAATTAAATCAGACTATGTGTGCAAAATTTCACACCTGTAGGGGTTAATTAAAGGTGTAAATTCGTAGCAAAAAAGTCCGGTTTTTTTACAACGAATTTACACCTTTAATTAACCCCTACAGGTGTGAAATTTTGCACACATAGTCTGATTTAATTGTTTGTGCAAATTAGATAGCAAAGGACATGAAAAGACATGGTTAACCCTATGTACACCAAGTGTCATTTCATGTCGGGTGACATGAAATGACACTTGGTGTACATAGGGTTAACCATGTCTTTTCATGTCCTTTGCTATCTAAGGCCGGAGTCACACTGGCGACAAAATCGGACGACTGCAATGCGATGAAATATCGCATTGCAGTCGGACCTATGTTAATCTATGGAGCAGCTCCCAGTATCAGATTTTTTGTGGTCCGTTTTAAACGTCCGTGTACAATCGCAGCATGCTGCGATTGTCACCGATTGTCGGTCGACAATCGCCAATGCAAGTCTATGGGAGCGATGAAAAATCTGATTACAAACGGACCACACTGTGTGACTTGCGATGAAATCGCATCGGTGTCCTTTAGAAAAGCCGGCAATTCATCCCCGCCTATACTGTAAAATCACACTGACAGCTTTAATAAAGACTAGAAAGAATAGATATATACACATAGAACACATACATATATATATACATGTCATTGTGACATGTATATATACATATATTTATAGTTCCTAGACTTCTACATACTGTAATAGCCGCTAATTCAATTGCCGGGTTTTGTGAAATCACAGAAGCCGACATGAAATGATACATTGTTTCCACACATTTAACCATGTAATTTCATGTATTTTTATATATGTTTGAAACATACAATTACATGAGTGTATTTGTGCAAAATTTCAGACATGTAGGGGTTAATTAAAGGTGTAATTTCGTTGAAAAAAAATGCGTGGGCTCCCGCTGTATTTTCTCCACCAGACAGACAAAGCAAAGCGAGTGGGGGCAGATAATAATAGCCCAGGGAGGGTGCATTTTTTTGTGCCCCCCTGGCTACTAACATCTGCCCCAGACACCCCAGAAAGGGCAAATCTATAATTAGATTCGCCCTTTCTGGCACTTTGCCCGTCTATTCCCATTGCCCTGTAGCGGTGGCGAATGGGTTAATCTCACCTTACTGTCACCTTGCAATTGAAAGGTGACCTTAAGGCAGGTTAATGATTGATAGCTGTCAATTAGACAACTATCAATTATTAATCCTATTGAAGTAAATAAAAAAACACACACACTTTAAGAATAAATAATTTTAATGAAAAAAAACACATTTTTTTGACCATATTTTATTTTACACTAAATCCGTGCGAAGCCATTGATCTCCTAAAATAAAGAAAAAGAAATAAAACAACATTATTCTTACCTATTCCGCTGATCTGTCACGTCCCACGCTGTAATCCTTCACAAAGGGTTAACTAGCTTTGAGCCAAGCAGTGCAAGTAATCCTGCATGCTCAGCTCAAAGCTCATGAATGAATAAGTTCCTCTCCTGGCGACAGGAGAGGATGTGTTTCATGAATGAAGCTTAATTGATTGTGTCCACTTTCCCTTTAGGTCAGGTCACTACAGTTAAATTGGCAAGAAATCAATTAAGCTCCATTCATGAATCACTTCCTCTACTTTCACTGGGAGGGAAGTTATTCATTCAGGGAATACAGGTCTGAGACAGCATTATTAGCTCTCTGCGACCTGTAACCTGTTAACCCTTTCTGATGGATTACACCGTGGGACCTGACTGTACATCGGATTGGTAAGTATAATTTTGCTTTTTTATTTTATTTTTATTACAGGAAATGGTTTTAGCAGGAAAATAAAATATGGTCAAAAACTGTGTGATTATTTAATTAAACTTATTTTTATTAAAGTGTGTGTGTTTGATTTTTCTTTCATACAATAGGATTAATAATTGATAGTTGCCTAATTGACAGCTATCAATTATTAACCTGGCTTAAAGTGACCTTTCAATTGCAAGGTCATTTTAACCCCTTATTAACCCATTCGCCACCGCTACAGGGCAATGGGAATAGACGGGCAAAGTGCCAGAAAGGGCGAATCTAATTATAGATTTGCCCTTTCTGGGGTGTCTGGGGGCAGATGTTAGTAGCCAGGGGGGGCACAAAAAAAATGTACCCTCCCTAGGCTATTATTATCTGCCCCCACTCGCTTGCTTTGTCTGTCTGGTGGAGAAAATACAGCGGGAGCCCACGCATTTTTTTTAACGAATTTACACCTTTAATTAACCCCTACATGTCTGAAATTTAGCACACATATACTCATGTAATTGTATGTTTCAAACATATATAAAAATACATGAAATTACATGGTTAAATGTGTGGAAACAATGTATCATTTCATGTCGGCTTCTGTGATTTCACTGAAGCCGGCAATTGAATTAGCGGCTATAACAGTATGTAGAAGTGTAAGAACTATAAATATATGTATATATATATATGTCACAATGACATATATATATATATATATATATATATATATATATGTGCTCTATGTGTATATATCTATTCTTTCTTTTGGCATTTAAATACTATTCTTTTGGATCCATTATATGTCAGTTTTGCAAGCCTGCGAGAAAATCTCGCAAGTCGGATGAAAATCGGATGTTACAAGGTACACACACATGCGATTAAATCGCATCTTTGAAGGAAAATCGGATGCCAGAAGGATGTGTGATGTTTTTATTTTGATCCGATTGTCGACCGTCTAAAACGGACCGATTTTTTGTGGTTGTGTGTGACTCCAGCCTAATTTGCACAAACAATTAAATCAGACTATGTGTGCAAAATTTCACACCTGTAGGGGTTAATTAAAGGTGTAAATTCGTAGCAAAAAAAGTCCGTTTTTTTTACAACGAATTTACACCTTTAATTAACCCCTACAGGTGTGAAATTTTGCACACATAGTCTGATTTAATTGTTTGTGCAAATCAGATAGCAAACGACATGAAAAGACATGATTAACCCTATGTACACCAAGTGTCATTTCATGTCGGGTGCTTCTGTCTTTTCACTGAAGCCGGCTTTACCCGGCAATTGAATGAGAGGATATTTTACTATGTAGAAGTGTATAAACTATACATATATGTATAATATATGTCACAATGACATGTATATATATATATATGTATTCTATGTGTGTATATTTAGTGTTTACAAGGAAAGAATGGGGTTTTTTTTAGTTGCGATATTTTGTTCCCATAGACTTACATGGGACTTCCGGTATCGGTATCGGGTATCGCCGATATTTTAGTGATATCGGCGATACCATTCCGATTCCGATACTTTAGGATATCGGAAAGTATCGCTCAACTCTAGTCTCTGGTAATAAGGGGTGTCACGAGCTGGGATTGTAAAGGTGCTAGTACACAGCAGGCAAAACACAACTAACCCATCAGCTGAAGAGGTTTATTTCCTTGATGGCAGAAGTCTGGGGAATAAGAATGAGGAATGTTGGATTTCCGGTATCTGCCAGCATCTTCTACTTGTCACAAGGGGACTGTGGACACCTACTCAATACCTCAAACTAGGGGTGCCCTAGTCTACCCCTGTCCCCCTGATTACTCTTAAAGATGGATATGCCGGGTTCACGTGCCTTGCTATGCTCCTATATTAACCCTTATCTGCCCCTCCCCCACCCAGAGATGGTCTAATGCTGAAGTGTATAGGATAACACTAACCAGACAAACCAGGAAAGATGGACAGGGATAAATGAAAACTACAATCATACAAAATACACTCACAAAACAATGGAGTGGAACACAGGGGAGGTATAGGACGGAGAAACCAAACAGGAAAGGACCAGGATGTACACACAAACAAACTCCAAGCAACTATCTCCAGAATATCTCCCCAAATGAATACTCTAACCAAGAACTACCCATCCAACTCCTAACCAGGCAGTAAGAACTATCACTGGAAATTCCCAGTGACAGTGGCAAGCATATATAGCAAAGGGGAGTGGCCAACACTCAACAGCTGAGACAATCCAGGTTAGAGAGCTCCTTGAGTTCAACTGAACTGATTAACCCTTGCACTGCCAGCAAGGAAAAACCTAATAAGATGGTGAAGAAGTTCTAATCAGTGCAGGAGTTCATGAAACCAAAGGCTGCGATCTTCTAGCCCCTGTCTGTTGCGGTATCCCTGTGACACTACTCTCCATTGAAATAAACTTCCAAGTTTTTCCCAAAAAAAACCCGCTATTGGGGAATTACAAGAAAGACTTTCCCTTCAGCCAGCAGTTTATATAGGGTTACCTTTAAACACAAAACGTTTTTGTAGATACTGAGCTTTTGTTGGAAACCTGTAACGGATGTTCAAGACGCCATGAACATTGAAAAGATCCAGTGCACTCACAAACCCATTTTCCACGTCCTTATAAATCTTTTCCTGACATTTTAGACTATTAGATGTTTTGTGGTGTTTTTTTCACATACTAAGGTTTTATCATCATATACATTTATGAAGAATATTAACTTTTATAATTTTGGTCACATATCACTCGCTTGTCACAAGTGCGTAATCTAATCTCTACATCTATACAAATGCTATAACTAAAAACCCCTCCCCTGCTTGGTGTATAAATAACCTTAAACCAAAGATGACCGAATCTAAGCAGGTGATCATCATCTGAGCATCGTTCATACAAGTCATAAACTTGTTGGCCTTAGATCATGTGATGAAGTGTGACATGCTGCAATGATATTGTATATAATTAATCTTTTATGATGCCGCTTGTAACTCCCTTTCATTACAAAATAGTATCTGCACATGCACACCCAAGCTCCATTAATCGACAAGTCCATTTCAGGGACTGGTGGATTTTAGAAAGGTTTATCTCAAGCTTTATGCTTCTTTGATTATATACAATTATGTCTACCCTTTAGGAGTTCCAGGAATTTCATTCCAATTTCTTACAAAACAAATGCAATTCATTACTGCAAACAAAACCCTTCCCAGACTCCAACTCACATCATAATTATCGGGTGGTCATATACATCCTAATCATCTGCCATCACAATATCATGTGCCCTCGATGCCGAGAGTAAGGCCGGGGTCAGACATGCGATAAACTCCCACGAGTCTCGCATGTCAATACCCGGCACTGCCGCCGGCACTCGGACAGAAGCGTGCGGCTGCATGTATTTCTATGCAACCGCACGCTCGGGTTCTGAGTGCCGGCGGCAGTGCCGGGTATTGACATGCGAGACTCGTGTGAATTTCTCGCATGTCTTACCCCAGCCTAAGAGAGGAACACGTGTTGTGAAAGTAAAATAACTCCTGTACATAGTTGGCTGTTCTGTTGCTTCTATCCGAGGAAGGATAGCACACTGCACCTGACTTCTTAACTTCTTCCCTCCCTTAGTTTCGGAGATGGTACCAGAATAAGGCCCAGAGGAGAACGTGGTTGTGGTTGCACATGGCAGACTAGAATGTGAAGAGGAAAGAAGAAACAGTTGCCAAAAAACAACAAAGATGTACTAGTCCGAAATAAATTATATTAGTGAAAATATTTATTAGTTGAAATTCATACAAAAAATAGTCAGAACGACACAGGAAATCACATGAGGGAACGATGGAACAATTGTGCAAAAATGTTGCTGTAAAATAACGGGTGCACAAACCCCTCTGGAACCCAGCTAGGGAAACTAAATAGCTGATATCAAAGTATAACAAATTATTAACATTGAGCCAAAATCCAGGATACAGATAAAAAAGGTATGTATATCCTAGTCACATGGGTAAGCAACTGCTATTTTGCTTTTTTTACATGGAGGAGTATAACTACATTACCTGGATGCAGTGGCAGGCTCAGCTTCAAGATGTGGTCCAGGGAGGTGTGCGCGCCCACCCCAACGCGCGTTTCGGCCTTCGTCATGGGGCAGAAAGCAAGAGGTAGAAAGCATCCAAGTCCTCATAGAGGACCAATTTCATGGGATGCACTTGTGTCAGAGTTTAGAGAAGGAGGAAAGCACAGAGGCAGCGATGAAGGAAGGATAGATCAAAAAGGCTGTTTATGAGTGTAGAACCTAGAACAGACTCTGCAATGGTGGAAGGGGGTAAATCTCCTCACCATCAGTATGTCCGAAAGGGAACCCTCATGGTCCGTAGAAACTGCAGCTGGTACATGAAAGCCATTTTGCCAGTTAGAGACTACATATCAGGGGTTCTGAAACCGAATGAAGGAATGGAATCTGCAGTCTGAAACTTCGCACACTTATGGGAGAAACTATCAATAGCGTACAGCGGGACGGGGAGAAGCCGACCTGTGGTGTGGACTAGTCATGAATATTCTTCTGCTCCCCTATAGACTCTTCAAACTTTAATTTTCTCTGGAACGTTTCAAAGACATAGCTGGTTGCAATCGTGCAGCCAGGCTCTGATTCAAGCTGCCTTTGATTGGGCAGCATGAATCGAGTGACAGATTCCATTTAACAAAGTAAAAGAAAAAAACAACATTTTTTTCCCATGCTAATTGTTCATAAACTTAACTTGGAAGGGGTTTTTCAATCTTTAAAAATGAGGAGATGCTTATTTACAAGTGGCACTTTGTTGGAATATGTTTGGTGCAACAACTTCATTCCAGTCTATGGGTGTTTAGTTGCTAGATTTGTATGCTGTGTATAAAGTAAAAAAAAAAAAACTACCGGAGGCTCACACAGGGAGAGCCTGTGACTGTATTTCCTTTGTCTGTGTATGAGAGAAGCAGCCTGCTGTAGATGCTGCACAGATAGAGACACACAAATGATTTATTCCTGATCTATTAAGCTCATCATATATTGTTCCTGTTTGTTCCTGAATAAAGAAGCTCTGTTGTCCTGAATAATCTGATTCCAACACACTTAGGGTAGGTTTCCATGCTTTGGATGCAGCGGAAACCCCGCTCCGCCAAAAGCGCCGCCCCCCTTGAACACGCGGTGATACCGCATGTCTTCATTGAACACATGATGTATTATGCCACGTGGAAAAATAGCCTTAGTGAGGTGGCCATACTTTTAATGTCTATCTCTTGCTTGTGTGAGTGTTCTATGCTCATCTCCTCTCGTCCCATCCCGGGTGTATGGAGCATAATCCTATAAAACCGATGTTCCTCAGCTTTCTCCCTGGGGCAGACTTGTGAGTCTGATGCTGGGCAGCATAGCACAACTGTGCTCCATGAAGACGGAGTAATTTCAGCACTACTTTGGGATATAGGATAGGTAATTGTAAGCACTTTTTGCTTTTAAGAAGCTTGGAAAGACCCTTTAAGCTCAAACGTAAAATCTAAATTTAATTTACATTTTTTCATATCACATCACAATAAAAAGCTCTGCATCTGAAACTACATTAAGAACATGTGAAATAGCTGTAGGCACGTGGTCAATTCCTGTGCACTTTTCCAAGGGTTAATCCCATGAAGGAGATAAGTACAGCTGATTACTCACATCCCTGCAGCTCTGCCTTTGTTAATCATTATGGTGAAATCGCTTGTGCCAAATCGATGGGTGGAACAGGTCAAGTTTTTTCGAGCTGCAGATTATGAAAACCCAACCAGAATTTCTGCATCGCCGTCAGCATGCCCCTACCTGCATTGTGCTTCCAACCTACTGAACTATAGGCTGCGATCCTCATAAAATTGAGGCATGACGCGTCAGAATTAACGAGGATTTCTGTATTGTACTGTGAGGTGTAGGTAACAATCGATGGCATCGTCACTCGTGCTCTGTATTTAAAGTCATATTTCCTCAAGGAAGTTTGGGATTTGGCAGATAAGAGGGCACAGGGGTACACCTATAGAGAGCGCATACCATAAGGTCACCCTAAGTTCAGGTTCCCAATGAAACTCGAAGACCCCAGTCTTAAAAATGGTGCAATGTTACAAATTTTGCATAAAAGAACCAAGATCTTTCAGTTAAAATTCCAATGAAGGATCAATTATGAGAACTGTAATCCGAGGTATTGATGAATTGCATTGCACCCTTGACGTGGCCAAAAATGTAAGTGTACCTTCCCACCAACTCGTTTTACCCTCTATCTGCACCCTTCTCTTCTTTGATTGACAGCTCTAGCTTTATAGAGCCGGTGAAGGACAGAGACAGATGGAAAAGAAGGTGCACTGTAATGTTCGGCAATGCCAAGGGTGCACTGAGCGCCGGTGCTTGGTTTGAACAGTCATTCTGTGCGGATGGACTCCCTTTAAGTTCCAAAAGAGTATTAAAGGGGTTGTCCACCTTTGGAAACATTTTTTTTTTTTTACTAAGTATGTGTATTTGGAGCGAAAAAATATTCATTTTTGCGGATGATTTCAATGAAAAATGTTGCATTTTTTGCATACATTCAACTTTGATGTGGTCCAAAGGTGGTCACAAATCAATCGAAAGGAGCTCAGAAAAAGACAAATCACAACATCCCTGTCAGACAGGAACAGTATCCTAAGGGCTCGCTCCCACTTGTGATTAAATCGGAAGAATGCACTCTGATTAAAAATCGGATTGCATTCATATCAATTTAATCCTATGGTTCGGTTCTCAATGGCGGTTATTTTTTCCTGCTCCGATCGGACAGGAAAAAAAAAGTGCAGCATGCTGAACTCGGTTCGCACGCACCCATATAAGTTTATGGGTGCTTGTGAAACATTGCACTGCACTTGTAAGCCATCCAAGTGCAGTACGATTCCCCCTGATGCCAGCAGCAGAGGAGATGGAGAAATTACTTTCTCCATCAAATCCGCAGCTGTGCTGCGCTTTTCTGATAAAAGAGGACGGAGCACAGAGCACTGACACTCGGATCACACTCGCAGCAGAGCAGGAGCCGAGCGTCACTAGCACCTCGTGTCGGATGTGATACTCTAGTGCGAATCAGGCCCAATTGATGGATTCTTGGTTATCTCATTCTGCGGTCAGTAGGAGACAGTGTAGCATAGAGAGAGACTTAATTGAAAAATAAAATCACTTGTAGCCCCAATTACATGGATTTAAGTAAGAAAAATAAAATTATCCCCAAAGGTGAATTTGGGGATGATTTAAACTGGTTGTCCACAAGGAATCTCAATCCCCATGTTTCCCCCTTGTAAATAAGAACACCTGTGCTAACCTACAGTTCTGGGACAGTTCCACCGGTGTCAGAACTGACTCTTCCATGGATCACAAGATAGGAGCCAGCTGATTGATTATCACTACTTTATCTGGATCTTTCCTGAATCTAATAATCCAGATACATTTCATTGAGTTTTATATATGATCAGCCTCATACTGTGATGCAAGAAAGTGTCTACAAAGAGCGATTATATCCCTGGAGATGGCCATAAATGTAAAAAATTAATATTTTGCCAGCGGGTTTCATTAAAAATTTTGCAACGTTGGGCTTTTCTAGGCTCCTTGTTTCCCTGCGCATCGCTGGTTGCAGAAAAATATAACTGGGAATCTGTCCGTGAACTCATTCTGAAGGAGAGTTTGTAAGACTTATCTTCTTTTTTTCTGAGTTCCTTTAAACAAATCATGATGTTAGACCACATCAACGTTCACCTCAACTTTGATGTGGTCCAAAGTCATAAATTCTGCAAAGCAGCTCGGCATGTTACAAAATAATAACATGATATAGTCTCCATTCTGACGCCTCTTATTCCCTACACGCTCTGCCATCTCCTGCCCCAGTGATGAGAAAAAGACCCAATCATCCAATCTAATCAAAGAATCGTTTTTTTCCAGGACTATTGACAGATAAAACATTGCTGTCATTTTCTGCTACGTGATAATATGTAACCTAACAGCAACGAGGTTGGTGATTACCTGTCATAAAGTACAGGATCATTTCACACAGGTTAATCAGGAGAATTTAGTCACACGGAAATAAGTCGGGAAAATCATCTCTATCACCTTTGGTTCCACACACATAGCATCAACTCCTGATGAAGGACGCGGATAAGGCATTATTTAGCATGAGGTCAACTTTCGTGGAACGAGGACTCCCATATACTTTAAAATCTGTGATTCTCTAGCACCTCCCCTTTGTCAGTTAGACTGCCCAGATCCACCCCCGCCTTCCTGATTGACAGCACAGTTTTCACTTGGACAAACATGGACTCGGCAGCCGTCGTTCTGCTCTTTCTGAACATAAGAACAAAGGATTTGGTGAGCACAGGTATGATCATTATTCTACGGGCAAGATGTCCTACATTATGGTTCTGCATAGTTTTGGAGGGTTAGGAGGGGTTGAATTCTGGGACCACCTCCTGAAATTGACTGCAGAGCAGCAGCACCAAAGCCACCAGCTACATCGGAAAAGCCACTAAGCACCAGCAACCTGATGTAACCAGTGTACCGGTCAGCAACCACTGAAGATGTGTGGAGCGAAACACAGCAGCTCCTCCATCATTGTTAAAGTCCCGGACAACCCCTTTAAATACCATGGAGACACATCTAGGCAGCAGAACTTTTGTTTGCGACAGCTCGAAAGGTGAACGTCACCACATCTGGGTATTCAACGATCTTAGTCATAATCATAGGATTCTAACATATCCGGTTAGCAAACTCTCAACGATTGCCCTTAGATTTTCTTTGTGCATACTTTATTGGAAGGTGGAAGAAGTGCGTGCAACCAAGTGAGAATTAAACTGTAACTAATTTCAGTAGAATCTGCCTCTAGCTCCTCCTCTTTTCTCTCCATAGAATTTTAAAAGCACCAACTGTCATCTCTTATCTTATTAATGGGAAGATATGTCTTGATTGAGGATATCATATTTAACCCTTGAAATGAAAGAACAATCCAAGAGGAGAAAGAAGAAAAAAAAAGATTTGTCTAATTAGATATATTACAAAGTTGCTTGTCTTTATGAATTCTACTGATTTATGAAGCAAAAAAATAAATAGACTCTTTCTCTTCAAAAGAAACAGGAAATTCTGTAGAGGTAAAGGGTTGATCTGAAATGCAAATACCGTACATTTTATTCTAAATCCCTATTTAATGCCGCAATCTAATCTATTTTGTAATATACAGTATATGCTCCTGTATAAGCCGAGTTTTTCAGCACATTTTTTTGTGCTGAAAATACCCCACTCTGCTTATACAAGAGTCATTGTCCCAGAATGACGGCGGGGAGGGGGAGCGGCAGAGCAGCTGGTGACAGAGGCAGGAGCCGGCGGCTGTAGATGTAACTGTGTCCGCTGCTAAAGAGAAATGAATATTCACTGAGCTGGCAATGAATATTAATTTCCTTATAGCGCGCACAGTTACAGCCACAGCCGACGGCTTCCAGCAGCGGCCTGGCTAGCATGGGTGCCCGCTCATTAAGGTAATGAATATTCACCCCTCTCCACTCCCATAGGCGTGGAGTGAATATTCATTACCTTAATGAGCAGGGTCACGTGATCGCTCGGCCGGAAGAGCTGCTGGCACCGGAATAAAAGGCAGCGAGGCCGCTCAGGGAAGGTGAGTAGGATTTTATTTTTTTGTTTTTGTTTTTTTTATAGGGACCATGCATACAGGGATAGGGACGGGGAGCCATGCATAAAAGGACAGGGACGGGGAGCCATGCATACAAGGACAGGGACGGGGGGCCATGCATACAAGGACAGGGACAGGGGGCCATGCATACAAGGATGGGGACGGGGAGCCATGCATCCGGGCTAGGGATGGGGGAGCCATGTATACCAGGACAGGGATGAGGGGACAATGCATTCCCAGCTTATACTCGAGTCAATAAGTTTTCCCAGTTTTTCATGGCAAAATTAGGTGTCTTGGCTTATACTCGGGTCGACGTATACACGAGTATATACAGTACTTTAATTAAAAAGGTCCCTATCCTTCCCGCAGTACAATGCTTTATGTTTTTTTTTTACTACTTCCTTTTTGATGACGATTTGTTTGAGAATCCCAGTGCATCGGATTTTGCCCCCTCCCTAAAAAAAGTGACATCAATGACGTCCATTTACGGGGCTGGATTAGTCCCTGCTCTACTAAGCATGCGATGGTTGTCAATTCTGACGGATGCTCACTTGATTCTTGTCACAATGACAGTGCGCTCTCACACAAGCTCTAATAAGAAGTAATGAGCCTGCAACAGAGCGCACTGTCAGTGCTCATGGTAAGTTGAATACCCGGCTTGCAGAGACCAACGCCACCCCAGCACGTGATGTCATGTAATCCCTGGCTACATACATGTGTCCACCCTCACCTTTTTTGGCTAGTTTCACCACTACAGCATTTTTTTTTAGATTAGTGGCTCCACTCCAGAGCTAAAATAAAGAAATGCTGGAGTGGTGCTTTAAGAACTCCAATTTCTAACCACACAATTGAATGCATTATCGCTGAATGCTAGCGAGAGCCTTATTATGCAGCAATTCACATCATAACCACTTGGTGGCCACTTTGAGACACATGCAGTTTAAACATTTCTTGACAGAGTATCGGAAAAATCAAAGCTTTTAGTCTTGCGCCACCGATCTGTGCAGATGACGAGCAGAGAGGAAAGGTGAGAAAGGACTAGTCTGTAGGTGGCATTTAGGGGTATGTGTTGGAGATGATTCCGCTATAATTTATCTTCTTGGTGGGGTACATAGCCACATCCTGACCATCGGACCATTAATAGCATCATTTTGGGCAAAAAATAATAACTGTTGCCCCTATTCTATGAGTGCATTTACAGAAAATGAACATTTGAATTACGTAGAAATAAGAATCTTGATACTTACTATAAAATTCCAGTTAGTTGATATCCTATGAGCCAGACCACACAAGAACACGCACAGAAATAAGATGGAGCAGAAGAAGGCCGTTACTGACACAAACATCACCCATCCTTGTACCACTGGCACCGGCACATTGGAAGCTGCCACCAAAATCCAGACAAGTCCTCCAAAAATCTGTAAGAAATTAGATATAAGAATCAAAAATAGAGAGAAACATGCTGAGCTGTAGACCATATGTATTGCTTTACTCTATAGAATATTGGCCTCCAAGCTTTGACACTCAAGCTGATGAAAAATTTCCAAATCCCACCATACTTGGACAACTGTGGACTCTTGGCTATTTACTTATAAGTCGGGATCAGAGATGGAAAGAGGGGAGGAAAACTCTCTCGCTAGCACCACTTATTGGACATAGCTACCATGCAAAGTTAAACGGGCTTTTGTGGCACGCCAGGAGACCGGTTGCCACAGTAGCCTTGCCTCCCTCCAGGGGGGAGTGATGTCATGCCTGGAAGCAAAGTAGGAATCCCTTACCAGGTAGTTCCAGCATACAACACAGTTCCTGCTCCAGGCCAGCAGGGGGAGCTCAAACTCGACTTCTGGGGAGCTGCTCTCTCTGGTCAGAAGCAGGAAGTTAGTGGGGAGTTAGAGCCTGAACAGTGTGGAGAGAGGACGTGTGGAGAGGAGCTGGGGATAGGAGCTGTAGCCGAGTTCACCCCAGGTTTGAGTGCCATCGACCGGGCACCGGAGCCCGAGGCTGTGTGGGTACTAAAGCCCCAGCAGCAGAATCCGGAGTGCAGTAGACCGCCGATCCTCTGTCCTCAACTGATACTCGAAGACACAGCAGCATTTGTGAGCTGGATACACCAGACAGGAGCGATCCCTGAAGCAGGCTACAGTTGCCTGTCATATGAGTGCTCTAATAGACACGGATTGATCCGCAAATACGGACTGAACATGTGCCGCCAGGGCTTCAGGCAGTACGCGAAAGACATCGGCTTTGTTAAGTTGGAGTTCTACCTAAGCATCAGACAGAGAGAGGGACTTGAATAGAGTTTACAGCAGCAAGTACCTCAGAGAATAGCACTAGAAAGGAGGCCTCACAACCCACCTGACTAAGGAGATTCCCAAATTGCACCTAGGCTGACCGGCTCCAGAACCATCTATAACCTGAGCCCCAGACTGTACCTGCACTGCTCAGTAAAAGGTAAAGGAAACTGCACTCTGCTGTGTTTTCTGAATCTTTCCTGCATCACCTGCCCTGCACCACACTCACCTCCATCATCACCTTTAACATTCTAACTGCCCTGGGACACAGCGCTACCCGTGGAGAGCTTAACCATCTTTGTTCCCCTTTCATCATCCCAGAGGATCTGCATTGCAGCATCGGTCCCCTGACCGAATACCACAGGTGGGGTCACAAACACTTTATTACAAACTCTTTATTATTTCCCTTTTCATCATCTCCCCTTTTATTGGATGCCCAGGGCCACGGACCGGGTCACTGCTGCCGTGACACTGCCCCTTTAAGAAGCGGCCCGGTACCGAGTATCCCCACTGCCCTGGCGGGCGCTCCACTTTCACCTCTTGGGATTTTTTATTTATTATATTTATTTTACTCATTTATATATAGCCATTAATTCCACAGCGCTTTACAGACATTATTGACACTGTTCCCGATGGGGCTCACAATCTAAATTCTCTATCAGTGTGTGTTTGGAATGTGGGAGGAAATCGGAGAACCCAAAAAGAAACCCACGCAAACACGGGGAGAACATACAAACTCTTTGCAGATGTTGTCCTTGGTGGGATTTGAACCCTGGACCACTGAGCCACTGTGCTGCCATTTTTTACTTAAATGCATGTATGTACTTGGGACTAAGACTAATTTTTGCTATTAATTTTCATTAAATTTATGTGGTCTGTGGCCATAAATCAGCTGAGGGGAACTCAGACAAAGAAAGAAAAAAGTGTTACAAACTCAATTGGACCGTCAGAATTAATTCACTGATGGAATCTCAGTTAACTCATTCAGCAGCCAGCAATAGACAGTGCAACAAAGAGGCTTTAGAAAACAATAGGGGGAGGAATTAATGAAACCCAAATTTTTTAAATAATTCTTGGTCAAAAGTCAACACATTTAAGTAAGAATAAAAAAAATGTTACCGAAGCCTTACAACATAACTGGAGATATTCAGCAGGCCAGGCACCCACCTACAGAATACTGTTTCAAGTACTTGCCTCTCATCAGTGCAGGCTGAATTAGAAAAATGACTGAATGTACTTAGGATTTCTTTCCAGGAGTAAGTTAATTTATTGGTTTTCCCTATAGAGCATTACCAATAAGACTCCATAATTAACATGCTGCCAAGGAAAGGTGTGTAAAATTTAGGCTTTTAATCCCCCAAAAAATGTTGCAGTATTTTTTTTTATGTCTGTTGAGTGCACAATATAGGAAGATATATCAATGTAGATCATTCGTTACATAGGTCTTATCTTCTATTCTTGATATCATTTGTATTTATGGCAATAAACTGGATTATCAATAATATATACATATAATATATGCAAAATGTTCATCTTTGTTTAACCTACCCCAAACATACAAGTCATACAGTGAATATAAAAAGTCTACACACCCCTGTTAAAATACTTGTTTTTTTTTTGTTCTGTGAAATAAAATAATACCAAGAAGAATTATTTCAGAATTATTTCCAACTTTTCTAATTGTGGATGTGGTTGTGTTCAAAATTAGCTAATCACATTTACACTCATTTTACATAGTAGTCATTACACTGCCGCCATAATCTAAAGGGATTCTGATTAAACCCATATAAAGTTTAGCAGTTCTAGGATGATTTTACCAACATTTTCTTAAGGTACTGCCACACTAAACAATCCCGCTAGCGATCACAATAACGACGCATACTAATGCGATCGCTAGCGGGATTGTTTCTATATCGCTACATGCGGCCACATTTAGCGATATAGTTAACGATGCTATCGCCGTTAGCGATCTTCTTAACGACTTTAGCGGTACAAAAGTACCGCTAAATCGCTAAGAAAAGGTGCCACACAGCGATTAGATACTTACCCAGCGGGAGCGCCGACGAGAAAATAGGGTCCGGAACGATTCCAGCGACGAGCGAGATCACAGCAGGAAGCTCGTCGCTGGAAGCTGCCGCACTGAACAACATCGCTAACAGGATCGCTAAATAGTGACGTTTTTTAGCGATCCGTTAGCGATATTGTTTAGTGTGGCATACCCTTTAGTTGCATTTTACAGCACGAGCCACAGTTCGTAAACAGCTTACAACACAGCAAAAGGATCTTAGTGTTGAAAATTGTCAGTTAGGAGTAGGGTGCATAAAAAATTTCCAAGGCATGATATAGATCATGGCACCTTTTGAAGAGGTCATTGAGAAGTGGCTTAAATTTATCACAACAGTGACATTATCTAGAATTGGACATCCCTTAAAAAAAGAACAAAAGTCACGGAGGCTGCCAAAAGGCCTGCAGAAACATTAAAGGAGCTGCAGGAATTTTTTTCAAGGACTGGTTGTGTACTGCATTTTATAACAAACTCCAGTACTCTTCATATGTCTGGCCTATGGGGTAGGGTGGGAATACTGTACACTTTTTCTGCAAACAATCACGGAGTTCAGTTTTGTCTACATCAGCAGAGTCACTGAGCTCAGTGGTTGACTGCAGCGGTGAAGTGTGCTATTGACATAATGTAACTTCTGCATTTAAAATGTAGAGACTGGAGGAGCAGCTGACAGCCAGCCCCGGACCCGGAGACCAGAGCAGCAGTGAACAGCCAGATCTGAACCCAGAGACCAGAAAAGCCGGATCTGGAACCCAAAACCAGAGCAGCAGTGGACAGCCAACCTTGGACCCAGAGGCCAAAGCAGCAGTGGACAGCCAGCGCTGGACCCAGAGACCGGAGCAGCAGTGGACTGCCAGCCCTTGACCCAGAGATCAGAGCAGCAGTGGACTCCCAGCCCTTTATTATTATTATTATGTATTTATATAGCGCCATTTATTCCATGGCGCTTTACATATGAAAAGGGAAAAATATAGACAGGTACTGTTATGTCCCATGAATGAGACATTTTACAGACTGTCCTGTGTATTTTACATGCTGTATTGCAGTCTCTCATATTGTTTACTGTTGCTATGTGTCCCTGTGTTTGCATAGCTGAAATCCTCCCTTTACATCAAGTTTGTCCCTTCTGTCTCTCTGTCTCCCTCTTCTGGTGTGATGTCATTTCCTTCTTCTTTCTCCTGTGTTTCATTCTCCATCTTGATTTTATCAGAATCACATGTGTTTTCAGTCTGTCTGAAGAAAGTCTTTTTTACCTGCTGCTGTTTGTATGCATTTAACAAGAATTCTTAAAGAAATCAAAGTCTCTTCTGGATTCTTCATAACATGTGTGCCGGCAGCTGAGTTAAGCTATCTGCGATCGTCGCCAATTGTAAGTAGGGTGAAAGAGATCCAGCATCTCACAGAGCCATATTTACAGCCACAGGCCCCGGGGACAGAATAGTAAAAAAGACTCTTCAGATTCATCTGTAAAACCCACAGCTTCTAATAAGCTACAGAACTTCCTGCAGAGCATCCGCTCTCAACATATAAGAGTCTATACAGCTCCCCTTCTCCCTGTGCAGCAGGATGGCTGAAGGAATGACTACACGGTCTCTGCCAGACCCATTGTCAGAGGAAGAGTGCATAGACCCTGATCCACCATTTAGTGAGAAGGCTAGACGTGTCACAAAGCCAACATGGAAAATAAGGGAGAATCTAGAATCCAGTAAACATGATCTTCTCCGTGCAACAGCAGAGCTATGGCAAAAACTCTTATGCCACATAAATAGCCTGTCTCAGTCTGCTTCTCTCCAACGACCACTGGAGGAAGCTCTCGCACAACTGTGTTCAGATTATCAATGTTATGCAGAAATAACAGACCAATATATCGCAGTGTTAAAAAGACTTAACCCATCAGTTACCTGCAAAAAGCTGCAAGCTTTCCAAAAACTTAACTCTGAGAGAGAAAGCATGGTGCGCAATATAAAAGCCAAAACAGAGGCAAGAATCGCACTAATAGCCGAGATGTCATCTTGCATTTCTGGCTCTGCCAGACAGTCAAAGCGACCATCTAAGTCACGCTCTTCAAAATCCTCAACCCTCAGCGAACAGCTCATAAAAGCACGTGCGGAAGCTGAGGCCACTAAAATACAAGCTGCCTTTGCTCAAAAGGAAACTGAAATGAAAACTGAGGCCACTAAAATACAAGCTGCCTAGAGGCAACTAAAATACAAGCTGCCCTAGAGGCCATAGAGATGAAAACTGAGGCCACTAAAATACAAGCTGCCCTAGAGGCCCTAGAGAAGGAACGCCAACACGCCATAGCCATGGCAAAGTTAAAGGTCCTGGAACAAGCCATCAGTGGGAGCCAAAGAGACAGCATCAGCTTAAGTGGTTTTGATACTGAAGACCCTCTTAAGCGTACTAGAGACTATGTACAAAGCCAACACAGTGCTATCCCTGCTCCTGCAATCCTTCCTGACCACACAGATGCTCCCCTGAAACATCAGGGTTTTGATACTGAAGACCCTCTTAAGCGTACTAGAGACTATGTACAAAGCCAACACAGCGCTATCCCTGCTCCTGCAATCCTTCCTGACCACACTGATGCTCCCCTGAGGCAACAGGACACAGAGCGTTTATCCCCATCCTGCACCCAAGGTCAATACAATTACAATACGCTGCCAATCTTGTATCCTGATCCACCTCTGTGCACCGAAATGTACCAGAAACCTGCAAATCACAAAATCTTATACTCAGAATCCTACATACAGGCCAATATGCAGGCCAGTCACCACACTCCGGTCAATCACACAATTCCAGTCCCATGTGTGGCAGAAACTAAGCTCAGTAAGCCAGTTAATGGACTGAACGCCTACGCTGCCCCATATATACCTGCATTCCCAGGTCAAATCACAGACTGTATGAACAAAGCTATCCAGCCAGCATCGGTCCTTCCAAAATCGGAGAATGCTGATATGACTGGCCTCGCAAGGTACATGATTCGGCGCGATCTAACTAAGACCGGTCTTACAGAGTTTGACGATAAACCTGAGAACTACAGGGGTTGGAAGTGTACCTTTGAAACCACGATCAGTGATCTCGGCATCACCACCGCTGAAGAGCTAGACCTGCTAATCAGGTGGCTTGGGCCACAATCCACGGATCAGGTCAAGAGACTTAAATCTGTCCACATCAGTAATCCCATTGCTGGTCTCACTGCTGCATGGAAGAGGCTAGAAAGAAGCTATGGCAGTCCTGAGGTCATAGAAAGGGCCCTGTTCAAACGACTAGAGGATTTTCCAAAGGTATCTAATAAAGACAGTACAAGGTTCCAAGAGCTCAGCGACCTCCTGTTAGAGCTTCAGCTGGCCAAAGCAGACCCATACCTTCCTGGCCTCAGCTACCTGGACACTGCTCATGGGGTAACCCCAATAGTTTCCAAGCTGCCGTCCAATATCCAAAATAAGTGGGCCATGCTTGGATCAAAATACAAAAGGGAAAACCAAGTCTCCTTCCCTCCATTTTCCTACTTCTGCGAGTTCATCGAAAATATTGCAGACTGTAAGACTGATCCAAGTTTTTTCTATGGAGAACACAGCGACCCTGTTTCATCTACTAAATACGACAGTCCACGTCTTAACTACAGGAGCCACCAAGCTCCAATGTCCATCAAGAAGACTGATGTTCTTCCAGCACCTTCAGTATCACAAGATAAGAGCGACAAAGGTGAGAAGGTTGAGAATCCTAATCGCCAGTGTCCAATTCACAAACTGCCACATCCCTGAAGAAGTGCATCGGCTTCAGGAAGAAGCCCCTTCAAGAACGAAAGGAGCTCTTGAAGAAGTTTGGAGTATGCTTCAGGTGCTGCGCCTCTACCGAACATCTTGCTAAGGACTGTGTCATCCCCATCAAGTGTCTAGAGTGCGACAGCGAAGACCACGTACAGGCGCTCCATCCATCACTGCCTGACTCTGCGTCTTCACCTTCTCCCACCACAAGCCATGGCGGGGAGAGTACAGACCAAGTGACAAGCCATGTTGCAGTATCTTCCTCATGCACCGATGTCTGTGGAGAAGGTCTTCGAGACAAGTCCTGTGCGAAGATTTGCCTGTCATGGGTGTATCCCAAGGGCCATCCAGAGAAGGCAGTCAAGGTGTACGTTAGCCTGGATGACCAGAGCAACAAATCATTAGCCAGGTCGGAACTCTTTGACTTGTTTGACTTAAAAGGAGACGTCTATCCCTACACCTTGGGCACCTGCAGCGGCGTTTTACAAACCTCTGGAAGAAGGGCCAGTGGCCTCATAATAACTTCTCTTGAGAAAGGCGCCACGGAGATACCACTACCCACGCTTGTAGATTGTAACCAAATACCATTCAATAGGAAGAAATCCCAACACCAGAAGTCGCTCTTCAGCATCCTCATCTCAGAATGATAGCCAAAGAGATGCCACCCCTGGACGATAAGGCAGACATCCTAATTCTCCTCGGCAGAGACATTATACGATTGCACAAGATGCGTCAACAAATCCACGGACTACTCAATGAACCATATGCCCAGCGCCTCGAGCTGGGCTGGGTCATCATTGGCAACGTCTGTAGTGACCAGACAAAGAATCAGAACGACATCTCCTCTTACAAAACCGTTATCACGTCGGATGACAATGACTTGTCCTCCCTGTCATACTCACGTCACCAATGTATAAAGGAGAAGTCAAACGACACTACGTGTCAACGGCAACCATCCGATATTTCAAGTCCGCTTTATCCTCGAGACTACAACCTCGAGATAACAGCATTCGATCCTTCAACCAAGGACAACAACTTACTACCTACAGAGGGAGACAAAGTGATCATCAGGGTCATGAGCGTCAAACCCACCGAAGACAACTATAACAGCTGGGTAGCTCCCTCACCTTCTCTTCCAGCAAAGACTAAGTTGCCAAGGGATCCACAGCAAGTAACTGCTAAGTTCCCAACCTTTGATACCCATCTCCATCACAAGCCTGGTCAAACTGAAGCCATGCTAGACTTCAGTGCTCAGAGTGAGAGCCCCTCTCTCAACAGCCTACCTCTGACCGATGGTGCCAGCGTTTTCCCCACGCAATTCAGCCTCAGCTCACTGGCGGATGTTGAACAAGACACGTTCACTTCCCAAGCATCACCCTGTAAGGAACTTGCTATCAAACGAGGAGCCTGCCTGTTGAAAACAGTATCGACGGTCCTCTCGGGTTTAAGACACCCATCGCAGTTCTAGGCAGAGTACCACTGAGACAGCTTGCTACTCCGGATATCAACGGGAACACTATGCCACCATCTCAGAGACAGCAAAGATGGGAGACGGCGAAGAAGTCTCTAAAGGCCTTACAACAAGTCCTGCCCCGTAGTTCTGTAAAGACTTTCAACCGTCATCAAGAGACAAGTCTACCTTTCCTACGACGTGTCTAAGAAGACTACAGCTGCAGGAGCCTCTCCCAGCGCTTCAGAAACCGGCAAAAAGGTACAGAAGCTGAGCTCTCTTTACCCTGGACATCCTTTCAGCTGGTCAGCCATCCTATCTGCTGACATACATTTCAGGCAAATCATCTGCTGGCTCCTTCGAGCAGGAGTCACATGATCTTAGCTTCGTCTCTGAACTCAGCTCACGGCGGGGAGCCTACCGCCATATACTCCTCCAGCTGTGTTGGAAAATTGTAATATTTTAACTTTCTCCAGCGGATTATTGGGTTGGTGGAAGTGTTTGCACGTTGCGGCTTCCCCAATCCGAAGATGGGTTTTCGTTTGGACTTGGATTATTCCGCTGTTGAGGACTTCATGCCTCCAACTGAACATTGGACCATGCCAATTGGACTTCAACTGTTGTTGTTATTACCTGCATGCTTGTTTTTTCCTTTTGTCTTTCAGGTCTACAGTGACATCTCCAGTGGACATCATAAAATTATGAAATCTATAGATTTCAGACGGGGAGTGTTATGTCCCATGAATGAGACATTTTACAGACTGTCCTGTGTATTTTACATGCTGTATTGCAGTCTCTCATATTGTTTACTGTTGCTATGTGTCCCTGTGTTTGCATAGCTGAAATCCTCCCTTTACATCAAGTTTGTCCCTTCTGTCTCTCTGTCTCCCTCTTCTGGTGTGATGTCATTTCCTTCTTCTTTCTCCTGTGTTTCATTCTCCATCTTGATTTTATCAGAATCACATGTGTTTTCAGTCCGTCTGAAGAAAGTCTTTTTTACCTGCTGCTGTTTGTATGCATTCAACAAGAATTCTTAAAGAAATCAAAGTCTCTTCTGGATTCTTCATAACATGTGTGCCGGCAGCTGAGTTAAGCTATCTGCGATCGTCGCCAATTGTAAGTAGGGTGAAAGAGATCCGGCATCTCACAGAGCCATATTTACAGCCACAGGCCCCGGGGACAGAATAGGTACAATAAACATGTGCTAGACAAGGGACACACAAGTACAGAAGGAGAGAGGACCCTGCCCGCGAGGGCTCACAGTCTACAGGGATGGGTGAGAATACACTAGGAGAGGGTAGAGCTGGTCGTGCGATGGTTCAGTACACTGAGGATCAATGCAGGTTGTAGGCTTGTCGGAACAGGTGGGTCTTCAGCCCTTGACTAGAGTTGAGCGATACTTTCCGATATCCAAAAGTATCGGAATCGGAATGGTATCGCCGATACCCAAAAAATATCGGCGATACCCGATACCGATACCGGAAATCCAATGAAAGTCTATGGGAACAAAATATCGGAATTAAAAAAAACCCATTCTTGCCTTGTTGGTTAATTGTACATGAAGGAAAACAACAAAGAGTAATGTAGAATGTATTGGGGAAGGTTGAGGAGACATTAAAGGCATAGATGTTTAACCCAATCAAATGGAATAGCATAAATATTTTTTTTTTTTAAAGATGTTCGGATTGACGAAGAAATTGACAATGTTGTTAACGTTTTTTCTATTTTGGCAAATATGTATATTTCACAACTTCCATGCTCTTCACCTTTTTAACTTTTGACACACTTTCTCCTTCATAATCTTCAGCAGCATCATCTTTTTCATCAAATTATTCTTCATCTTCACCTTCTTTATCTTCTTCTTAAACTTTTTGCTATTCATCTTTTTGTTAACATTACTCATATTCTTGTTATTAAACTATTATTCTTATTCATATTGTACTTCATCTTCTTCATCATATTCTTATTTGTGACAGAGAATCCTGTACTTGTAATCTGTCAAAGTATGAATTTTTCATCCTTCCGTTCTTGCTGTCACAAAAGATTTAAATTACAACAGTATTTGTCCGTGTTCAGTTTAGCCTGCAGCAGCAGGCATTTTCCAGGGGCACCACGAGGAGGAACGGACTCACCCCCATACACTGCTTAGTCTTCTTCTGCTTATAATTTAGAGCATATATTTTGCTCTTCATTTTGGTCTTATACTTCATGTTCTTCTGCTTTTTGATCTTCTGCTTACTGTTACTCTTGTTCTGTATCTTGTAGTTTGTCTTAACCTTCTTAGTCCTGTTTGGTAATCTTTTATTTCTTCTTTGTGATGGTGTTTAGGCTGGTTGGCTTGATGCTCGTCGTCCTTGTGGTCGTCATCTTCTTCGGGGTGGTCATCAGGGTCGTCGTCTTAATTGTTGGAGATCCAGGGTGATTACCCAAAAAAGCATTGAAAAAATCTTCAATTTGTAAATGTAGCAGAAGGTACAAGAGTCAATGCAAGTAACGAGGACCAGCTGACTGTGCTGGAACCCGGAGGGGCAGCAGAAGGAAAAGAGCCAATGGCACAAACCGAGGACCAGCTGACGTTACTGGGACACGGTTACTAAGCAGGAGGTACCTGTGCTCCAAAGCACTACCAAGGACCAGCAGACGTTGCTGGAACTCGGATACCGAGATGGAGGCACCTAGGCCAAAGGCACTGCAGAGAACCAGCTGACGGTACTGGAACCCGGACGGGTAGCAGAAGGTACAAGAGCCAATGCAAGTAACGAGGACCAGCTGACTGTGCTGGAACCCGGAGGGGCAGCAGAAGGAAAAGAGCCAATGGCACAACCGAGGACCAGCTGACGTTACTGGGACACGGTTACTAAGCAGGAGGTACCTGTGCTCCAAAGCACTACCAAGGACCAGCAGACGTTGCTGGAACTCGGATACCGAGATGGAGGCACCTAGGCCAAAGGCACTGCGGAGAACCAGCTGACGGTACTGGAACCCGGACGGGTAGCAGAAGGTACAAGAGCCAATGCAAGTAACGAGGACCAGCTGACTGTGCTGGAACCCGGAGGGGCAGCAGAAGGAAAAGAGCCAATGGCACAACCGAGGACCAGCTGACGTTACTGGGACACGGTTACTAAGCAGGAGGTACCTGTGCTCCAAAGCACTACCAAGGACCAGCAGACGTTGATGGAACTCGGATACCGAGATGGAGGCACCTAGGCCAAAGGCACTTCGGAGAACCAGCTGACGGTACTGGAACCCGGACGGGTAGCAGAAGGTACAAGAGCCAATGCAAGTAACGAGGACCAGCTGACTGTGCTGGAACCCAGAGGGGCAGCAGAAGGAAAAGAGCCAATGGCACAACCGAGGACCAGCTGACGTTACTGGGACACGGTTACTAAGCAGGAGGTACCTGTGCTCCAAAGCACTACCAAGGACCAGCAGACGTTGCTGGAACTCGGATACCGAGATGGAGGCACCTAGGCCAAAGGCACTGCGGAGAGCCAGCTGACGGTACTGGAACCCGGACGGGTAGCAGAAGGTACCCATGGAAATTTAAGTTGACAGGCCGCGAGCCGGCCGCAGTTACCGAATCCCACAGTACTACAGTGGGTGATTGTCCTATTGTCACAACGGAAACAGCCTTTATTTGCATATCCCGCAGCACACATAGGAAGCACCTAAACTCCAAGCACCATAGAGTCTGCTAACCCGACCGCAACACGACAGGACAACTTATTGGAGGCTAAGTGACGTTTACACTGACAGGAAACAGATGGCGTGCTGTAACCAGTCTGGGCAGGAGTGAGTACCCGTGCCAATGACACTTCCGAGCAACAACTGGCGGTGTTGAAGCCCAGGGATGAGAAGACAACAGGGTGGAGGCAGCATGACTTTTTGCCGTTCACACAGCAGGGAACAGCTGACATTACTGAACCCAGTAACACAGGAGCAAGTGTTCACTGTGCTAACAGCACTTCCGAGCAACAACTGGCGGTGTTGTAGCCCAGGAATGAGAAGAGAACATGGTGGAGGCAGCAGGACTTTTTGCCGTTCACACAGCAGGGAACAGCTGACATTACTGAACCCCAGTAACACAGGAGCAAGTGTTCACTGTGCTAACAGCACTTCCGAGCAACAACTGGCGGTGTTGTAGCCCAGGGATAGAAGAGAACATGGTGGAGGCAGCAGGAATTTTTGCTGTTCACACAGCAGGGGAACAGCTGACATTACTGAACCCCAGTAACACAGGAGCAAGTGTTCACTGTGCTAACAGCACTTCCGAGCAACAACTGGCGGTGTTGTAGCCCAGGAATGAGAAGAGAACATGGTGGAGGCAGCAGGACTTTTTGCCGTTCACACAGCAGGGGAACAGCTGACATTACTGAACCCAGTAACACAGGAGCAAGTGTTCACTGTGCTAACAGCACTTCCGAGCAACAACTGGCGGTGTTGTAGCCCAGGAATGAGAAGAGAACATGGTGGAGGCAGCAGGACTTTTTGCCGTTCACACAGCAGGGGAACAGCTGACATTACTGAACCCCAGTAACACAGGAGCAAGTGTTCACTGTGCTAACAGCACTTCCGAGCAACAACTGGCGGTGTTGTAGCCCAGGGATGAGAAGAGAACATGGTGGAGGCAGCAGGACTTTTGCTGTTCACACAGCAGGGGAACAGCTGACATTACTGAACCCCAGTAACACAGGAGCAAGTGTTAACTGTGCTAACAGCACTTCCGAGCAACAACTGGCGGTGTTGGAGCCCATGGATGAGAAGAGAACATGGTGGAGGCAGCAGGACTTTTTGCCGTTCACACAGCAGGGGAACAGCTGACATTACTGAACCCCAGTAACACAGGAGCAAGTGTTGACTGTGCTAACAGCACTTCCGAGCAACAACTGGCGGTGTTGTAGCCCAGGGATGAGAAGAGAACATGGTGGAGGCAGCAGGACTTTTTGCTGTTCACACAGCAGGGGAACAGCTGACATTACTGAACCCCAGTAACACAGGAGCAAGTGTTCACTGTGCTAACAGCACTTCCGAGCAACAACTGGCGGTGTTGTAGCCCAGGAATGAGAAGAGAACATGGTGGAGGCAGCAGGACTTTTTGCCGTTCACACAGCAGGGGAACAACTGACATTACTGAACCCCAGTAACACAGGAGCAAGTGTTCACTGTGCTAACAGCACTTCCGAGCAACAACTGGCGGTGTTGTAGCCCAGGGAGTAGAGTTCAGGTGGTAGAAAGATGAACATAACAGGAGACATGGATAACGTTGCGAAACAGTTATTTAATCTGAAAACGGACAGACAAATTCTGGCGAGATCCATGCCTTGTTCATTTTCAGAAAAGTAAGCCGGTCTACATTTTCGGAGGATAGTCGCATGCGACGGTCTGTTAGTACACCACCTGCAGCACTAAAGACGCGCTCCGATAATACACTGGCAGCAGGGCAAGCCAGCACCTCCAATGCATACTGGCTAAGCTCTGGCCATGTATCCAGCTTAGAGACCCAAAACTTGAATGGGGAAGAGCCATCTGGGAGTACACTGAGAGGGAAAGACATGTAGTCTGTCACCATCTTACGGAAACGTTGCCTCCTGCTGACTGGAGCCGTCTCGGATGGTGTAGACATTTGTGGCGCTGCCACAAAACTTCGCCACATTTGGAACATACTGGTCTTGCCTTTTGAAGAGGCGCTGCTTGTGCTCCCTCTTGTTGCAGAGCTGTCTCCACTGCCTCGACGCACAGAGCTGCTTTGTAAAGCAGTAGCAGCAGCAGCAGTGCTCTCGGCTGGAATGGAGAACATTATGGATTGCACCAGTGTGTCTTGGTACTCCCGCATTTTACGCTCCCGGTTCAACGGTGTGATGAGGCTTTGTAAGTTGTCCCGGTAGCGAGGGTCTAGGAGGGTGTACACCCAATAATCAGACGTGGTGAGAATGTGGGCGATGCGGCGGTCGTTTCTCAGGCACTGCAGCATGAAATCAACCATGTGCTGCAGACTCCCAACTGGCCAAGAAACGCTGTCCCCTGCAAGAGGCGTAATCTCTGCCTGCTCTGCATCACCCCACCCTCGCTCTACATACTGACTAGAGCGTTGTGTACCTCCCTCTGGAGCGATGTCTTCCTCCTCCATTGACTCCTCCTCATCCTCCTCACAAAGTGAGCCCTGCCCAGCCCTTTGTGAGGAACCACGTTGCGCTGACTGTCCAGAAGGTGATGGAATTTGTGACTCCTCATCCTCCACCTCTTCCAAAACCTCATCCCTTAGTGCTTGCAGAGTTTTTTGAAGCAGGCAGATAAGGGGGACAGTCAGGCTGACTAGTGCATCATCTGCACTCGCCATCCGCGTTGACTCATCAAACGCACGCAAAACGTGGCAGATGTCCTTCATAGAGGCCCACTCAGTAGTGGTGAAGTGTGAACGGCGCAAATTGCGAGTTGATTGCGCCTGATGCAGCTGATACTCCATTACTGCTGGCTGCTGCTCACACAACCGCTCCAACATATGTAACGTGGAATTCCACCTGGTGGGTACGTCACATATGATGCGATGTTCAGGAAGGCGAAATCTGCGTTGCAGAGCTGCAATGCGCGATCTGGCGATGCTGGAAAGTCGCAAGTGAGCGCACTCTAGGCGGACCTTGTGCAGCAGTGCATCAAGATCCGGATAGTCCCTCAAAAAACTCTGCACGACCAAGTTGAGCACATGTGCCAGACATGGTATGTGAGTGAGGTTGCCAAGGCCCAGAGCTGCCACCAGATTTCGGCCATTGTCACACACTACCAAGCCTGGCTGGAGATTCGCTGGCAAAAACCACACGTCGCTCTCCTGCTTGATGGCATTCCAGAGCTCCTGCGCTGTGTGGCTTCGATTCCCCATGGAAATTAATTTCAGGACTGCCTGTTGACGTTTGGCCACGGCTGTGCTCATATCGGTCGCATCAGGTAAGCGTTCACGGGTCCATGTGGAGGTAGACCGTGATGGCTCCTGCAGCGATGATTCTGAGGAACTGGAGTAGGAGGAGGAGTCAATGTGGACAGACTTGATTCCTGCAATCCTTGGAGTTGGCAGAACACGTACAGCGCCACTCGCAAGATCTGTACCCGGCTCCACAACATTGACCCAATGGGCAGTGAGGGAAAGGTATCGTCCCTGGCCATGGGTACTGGTCCACGCATCGGTGGTCAGGTGGACCTTGCTACTGACGGCGTTTAGTAGCGCATGTTTAATTTTTCCCTCAACATGCTTTTGCAGAGCAGGGACGGCTTGCCTGCTGAAATAAAATCGGCTGGGCACATTGTATTGTGGGACTGCCAATGCCATTAAGTTACGGAAACTGTCAGTCTCCACCAGCCTGAATGACAGCATTTCAAGGGACAGGAGTTTTGCAATGCCAGCATTCAGAGCCTGTGCTCGTGGATGGTTTGCCGAGTATGGCCGTCTTTTATCCCATGCCTGTGCTACCGATGGCTGTTTTGTGGCCTGGGAGTGTGAGGATGACAGGGAACTTGCAGCTGTGGGTGGAATAACACTGGGTCTCTGGACAACAGTGACAGAGGTTCTTCCATGGCGATCCTGTGAGGAAGCCGAACCAGCTGTGTGTGAGCTGGAGGAAGAGGCTCCAACACGAGCTGAAGATGTAGGTGCTGCTATAGGTTGGCCTACATCTCCAGTGTGTCTTTGGAACTCAACCACGTGCTTTGACCGCACATGTTTCCACATATTTGTGGTATTAAGGTTACTGACACTTTTACCTCTTTTTACTTTTTGATTACACAGCTTGCATTTGACATAGCAAATATCAACTGCAAGTGTGTCAAAAAAGGACCACGCAGTGCAAGTCCTGGGAGCGCCCGTTTTGGCTGTTGGAAGAGAACTGCTACGAACGGGTGCCAAACTGGAGGCTACAGGCAACCGAGTCTGCAGCCTACCTCTCCCTACTGTTTGGACCGTTGGGGCAATCTCTTCCTCAGAGCTGCTACCACCACCTTCCTGTTCCTCACGCCATGTTGGGTCTTGGACCTCATCATCTCCACTACCCTCTTCCAACACCTGCTGCTGTTGGGTGGTCTGGCCAGCACCATGCTCAACAGAAACTGGCACCTGAGTCTCATCATCATCAGATGCGTTCTGCGGTGTGCTGACCATTGGCACTGGCTCACCCGCCTCTTCACATTCAGAGAGACACAGCTGTTGCGCATCACTGCATACTGCCTCTTCTTCACATTCCAGAATGCTGCTTGGCTGGGCCCCTGTTTGCAAGCCAACAGATTCTGAGAACAGAAGCAGAGACTCAGCTGGCTCCAGTTCAGAACTCTCTGACTGCCTGGGCAATTTGGCAGGCGGTGAAGAGACAGATGGTTGTTCAACAGTGCTGTGGTCCTGAGAGGAGGTGGAAGCAATTGAAGTCGATGCATTGGCTGCCATCCAACCAACAACGGCTTCAATTTGTTCTTCCCGCAGCAGGGGGGTACGCTGAGCTCCTACAAAAGTGCGCATAAAGGAACGCTCACGGGGAAAACTGGTGGATGCTGTATCACTGGGTGCGGCAGCAGCCACAGAATCCCCACGTCCTCTCCCTGCTGAAACTCCACGGCCACGACCACGTGCCTTACTCCCTGCCTTCTTCATCTTGGTAGATTGATAAAGAAAGTCAGAAAAGTTATAAGGCCTAAGTGTGGTTATTCCTCAGAGACTGCAGTGAACACTGCAGACAACTGTTCAGTAGCTGTGAAAGGCCCCTTTGTGTACTTCTATAGTGTTTGCAACCAATGTATTGTATACGGATGGAAGCGCGTCACACTAATAGATTAGATTTTTTTCAAATATAATGGAGCAGCACCAATTAGAGAAAAATGTGAAGGATGAGGCAGTGACACACGCTCAGCAGACTACAACCAGCAGTGGTTGAAGAACTAACTGGAGCGTGATCTGCACTCAAAAAATCAAAACCTCACAGACTGCAGTGAACACTGAAACACAACTGTTCACTATCTGTGAAAGGCCCCTTTGTGTACTTCTATAGTGTTTGCAACCAATGTATTGTATACGGATGGAAGCGCGTCACACTAATAGATTAGATTTTTTTCAAATATAATGGAGCAGCACCAATTAGAGAAAAATGTGAAGGATGAGGCAGTGACACACGCTCAGCAGACTACAACCAGCAGTGGTTGAAGAACTAACTGTAGCGTGATCTGCACTCAAAAAATCAAAACCTCACAGACTGCAGTGAACACTGAAACACAACTGTTCACTATCTGTGAAAGGCCCCTTTGTGTACTTCTATAGTGTTTGCAACCAATGTATTGTATACGGATGGAAGCGCGTCACACTAATAGATTAGATTTTTTTCAAATATAATGGAGCAGCACCAATTAGAGAAAAATGTGAAGGATGAGGCAGTGACACACGCTCAGCAGACTACAACCAGCAGTGGTTGAAGAACTAACTGGAGCGTGATCTGCACTCAAAAAATCAAAACCTCACAGACTGCAGTGAACACTGAAACACAACTGTTCACTATCTGTGAAAGGCTCCTTTCTGTACTTCTATAGTGTTTGCAACCAATGTATTGTATACGGATGGAAGCGCGTCACACTAATAGATTAGATTTTTTTCAAATATAATGGAGCAGCACCAATTAGAGAAAAATGTGAAGGATGAGGCAGTGACACACGCTCAGCAGACTACAACCAGCAGTGGTTGAAGAACTAACTGGAGCGTGATCTGCACTCAAAAAATCAAAACCTCACAGACTGCAGTGAACACTGAAACACAACTGTTCACTATCTGTGAAAGGCTCCTTTCTGTACTTCTATAGTGTTTGCAACCAATGTATTGTATACGGATGGAAGCGCGTCACACTAATAGATTAGATTTTTTTCAAATATAATGGAGCAGCACCAATTAGAGAAAAATGTGAAGGATGAGGCAGTGACACACGCTCAGCAGACTACAACCAGCAGTGGTTGAAGAACTAACTGGAGCGTGATCTGCACTCAAAAAATCAAAACCTCACAGACTGCAGTGAACACTGAAACACAACTGTTCACTATCTGTGAAAGGCTCCTTTCTGTACTTCTATAGTGTTTGCAACCAATGTATTGTATACGGATGGAAGCGCGTCACACTAATAGATTAGATTTTTTTCAAATATAATGGAGCTGCACCAATTCCACAAAATAAAATAAAAAAAAGAGTCAGTGAGTGACACGTGCAGATGCCTACAAACAGCGGTGGATGCAGAGCAAACTGCAGCGTCACCTGCACTCTCACACACACCTTGCACAGAGCTGTTAAAACAACACTGCAAGGCAAAAGGAAGCTTTACACAGCGGTTGGTGCTAGCCTGCCTACAGCACAGTACACTAAATCGCAATCTCTAACTGTCCCTCAGAGTCAGCACAGCAGCGTTCTGTCCCTAACTGAGTTCACAGCACAGTGACGCTAAAATGGCGGCGGCGCCTTTTATAGTGCATTCTGACATCATTTCAGCAGCCAATCACAGCCATGCCATTAGTTAAGATGACCGCAGCATTACAGGATGTGCCCACACTTCATAAGATTCCACATTGGCTGACTAAAATCACATTGCCTCTCAAAGAATTATGGGAACTTCCGATTCCGGTATACGATATTGGAAAAATATCGGAACTAAGTATCGGAATTCCGATACAGCGAATATCGGCCGATACCCGATACTTGCGGTATCGGAATGCTCAACACTACCCTTGACCCAAAGATCAGAGTAGCAGTGGACAGTCAGCCCTTGACGCAAAGATCAGAGCAGCAGTGCACACAGAGACCAGAGCATTGTCAGACAACCGACTCTGGACACAGAGAGAGGAGCAGCAGAAGAAAGCTGGCCCTGGACCCAGAGACCGGAGCAGCAGAAGAAAGCTGGCCCTGGACCCAGATAGTCTGGATACTATTTGATTTTTTATTTATCATGAGTGCGGTAGTTTGGGAAACAGTTTTTTAAAAGTGGAAAATCAGTCACAAGGGATTTTCCAGTTTGTTTAAAAAAAGAAAAACACATTTCTTTCCTCATGCTCCCCAGGTCCAGCACTGAGGCTCCACTGCTGCTCCTGATGTCTTTCATTGTCTGTTGGGCTGACGTCATGTCCACAACGCTGCAGCCAATCAGTGAACTCAGTAAGTTTGAGCATCTTGTGCCGTCAACTTTCGTAGAGCCAGCGAGTTCACAGTTTGGCTGCAGCGCTGTCAACATGACATCAGTGCTGCGGAAAACAAAAATCCCTAGAGCAAAAACAGAGACTCCCTGCTGAACCCAAAAAGGATGATGAGGATTTTTCAACACAGACTGGTTTTCCGGAACTGGAAAAGCCTTTTAGGCCATTTGCAGCGTTGCTTCCTTTCTGATTTTAGATGGATTGGAACAATAAAATTAGAAATGGGGATGGATGTGGGCTTTATGAAATGCCATTGTATTATATCTAGAAGATATGGAATTAGAGAGCGCAAAGCCCTTCCTATATCTGCCAGTTACATTACATGTCCGTTTCTCTTCACTCAGCAGCTAATTGTACCAGAAATGGAATCCAAGTGATTACTTGACCTTTCATTTAAGGAAAATATTCACAAATGTCAATATTTTTGGGCGGCAAAAGAAAGAAAGTGTTTATACAAAAGCTCAAAAGTTACTAGACCAGAAAAGGTATTAGCAAAGCAAACAATGTATATTTGTCCATATGTCATATTTAGTTACAGGGTAACATACGACGCCAGTCTCCTGTGTCCTCTCCACAGTCGCCCACATTCTGCATGGGGACAACACCTGAACTCATGAAGATTATTATTTAGAGGATTCTTGAGGATTTACGATCAAATTGGTTTAAACAACATTTATCAAATGCTCATAAGCTAGATAATAAATATATAAACAACGGGGATACAGCTGCTGAGGACCTCATCAATCCTAAGATTGGGGTGCAAAAGTGTCTTATGTAAATGGAGCAGTAGTGAGCATGTGCGACCACTGCTCCATTCATTGTCCACAGGGATGGTGGTCGCACATGATCACTGCTTCTTCATTCACACAAGGGACTTGTGACTGGTAGGGCAGGGGTATCAGTGGTCAGAACTCCCCACCATTATACCTATGAATAGTAGGGTTGAGCATTCCGATACTTCAAATATCGGGTATCGGCCGATATTCGCTGTATCGGAATTCCGATTCCGAGTTCCGATATTTTCGTCTTATCGGATACCGGAATCGGGATTGTCACTGTCACTGTCAGTGTCCGTCGGTCGGGTCTGTCAGGAGTCAGCGGCACTTACCTGGCAGAAGATCTCCGGCGGTCACGTCCTGGACTGCTTCATGGCCGCCATCTTCTTTCCCCGGCGGTCACATGCAGTTTCTCGCGATAACTGCAGTGACTGCTGGGTAATCCCGGCCGTAAAGCAGTCAGTCCGATGACGTCACCGCCGGGGAAGCAGGTAATCAGCTGTGCTGCGTTGCAATGACAGGCTCTGCCTACTGTTGGTTTTTTTTTTTTCTTTTTTTACAGGAGATCGATGGCGTCGCAGGAATGAGAGAGTAATAAAAGTAATGAAAACTGTGTTGTCTCTTTTATTTCATTAAAAGACTTTTTTCTTGCTGTGTCTTTTTTTTATACATTTAATAACTTTGGGATTAATAATGGATCGGTGTCTTATTGACGCCTCTCCATTATTAACCGGGCTTATTGTCACCGTGCAATCAACGGTGACAATAACCCCTTATTACCCCGCTTGCCACCGCTACAGGGCAAGTGGGAAGAGCCGGGTAAAGTGCCACAATTGGCACATCTTTTGATGCGCCAAATGTGGGGCTGCTGTAGCCTGGTATTATCAGGCTGTTGAGGGCCAAAATCCATGGGCCTTGACAGTCTTTTAATACCAGGCCGCAGCAGTCTGCATTTTACTTGGCTGGTTAACAAAAATAGGGGGATCCCCACGCCGTTTTTTTTTCGAGGGGATCCCCTATTTTTGTTAACCAGCCAAGCTAAGCAGACTGCTGTGGCCTGGTATTATCAGGCTTGCAAGGTCCATGGATATTGGATCCTTACCAGCCTGAAAAACCAGGCCTCAGCGGTCTGCTTCATCTGGCTGGTTAACAAAAATAGGGGGGACCCCATGCCAATTTTTTTCGAGGGGATCCCCTATTTTTGTTAATCAGCCAAGATATGCAGACTGCTGTGGCCTGGTATTATCAGGCTGGCAAGGTCCATGGATCTTGGCTCCTTAACAGCCTGAAAATCCAGGCCTCAGCGGTCTGCTTCATCTGGCTGGTTAACAAAAATAGGGGGGACCCCACGCCAATTTTTTTCGAGGGGATCCCCTATTTTTGTTAATCAGCCAAGATATGCAGACTGCTGTGGCCTAGTATTATCAGGCTGGCAAGGTCCATGGATCTTGGCTCCTTAACAGCCTGAAAATCCAGGCCTCAGCGGTCCTGCTTCATCTGGCTGGTTAACAAAAATAGGGGGACCCACGCCATTTTTTTTTCGAAGGGAACCCCTATTTTTGTTAATCAGTTCCCTCTGACGTCACTGATTGTGTCCCTGGCTGACCTGAAGTGAAAGTGGAAAGCAATCAATTAAGCTTTCCACTTAAGGGCCCGTCTCACATAGCGATATCGCTACCGAGATCGCTGCTGAGTCACTAGTTTTGTGACGCAGCAGCGAGCTCACCAGCGATATCGCTGTGTGTGACATTCAGCGACGATCAGCCCCCCTGCCGGGTATCGCTGATCGTCGCTGAAATGTCAGGACCTTTTTTTGATCGCTGGTTTCCCGCTGACAGGCACACATCGCTGCGTGTGACAGGTGGGAGACCAGCGATCCGCTGGTAACCAAGGTACACAGCGGGTTTCCAGGCGCGGGGCTGTGCCTAGAAACCCGCTGTGTACCTTGGATACCAGCGCCCTGATGCAGGGAGCTGGTATCCAAGGTACACAGCGGGTTTCCAAGCGCTGCGCGGTGCCTGGAAACCCGCTGTGTACCTTGGTTACCAGCGGATCGCTGGTCTCCCGCCTGTCACACGCAGCGATGCGTGCCTGTCAGAGGGAAACCAGTGATCAAATAAAGGTCCTGACATTTCTGCGACGATCAGCGATACCCGGCAGGGGGGCTGATCGTCGCTGAATGTCACACACAGTGATATCGCTGGTGAGCTTGCTGCTGCGTCACAAAACTTGTGACTCAGCAGCGATCTCGGTAGCGATATCGCTATGTGAGACGGGCCCTTAAGCGATGTTACCCGCAGTGTCGCTGTCCCAGATCGCTGCCTGAGCTGCCTGTTTGGCAGCTCAGCAGCGATCATGTAGCGATACACCAGCGATCCTGACAAGTGCATATCGTTGTCGGGATCGCTGGTGTATCGTTATGTGACACCCAGCCTTTACTCTCCTGTCAGGCAGGAGAGGAGCTCATTCATTTGGGGTTTACTGTGAGGCTGCAGCATTAGCTGCGGTCCCTGCAGTAAACATTAACCCTTTCTGAAGGATTACACCGTGGGACCTGACTGTGCATCGGATTGGTAAGAATAATTTTGCTTTATTATTTTATTTTTATTACAGGAAATGGTTTTAGCAGGTAAATAAAATATGGTCAAAAACTGTGTGATTATTTCATTAAACTTCTTTTTTATTAAAGTGTGTGTGTTTGATTTTTCTTTCATACAATAGGATTAATAATTGATAGTTGTCTAATTGACAGCTCTCAATTATTAACCTGGCTTAAGGTCACCTTTCAATTGCAAGGTCATTTTAACCCCTTATTAACCCATTCGCCACCGCTACAGGGCAATGGGAATAGACGGGCAAAGTGCCAGAAAGGGCAAATCTAATTAGAGATTTGCCCTTTCTGGGGTGTCTGGGGGCAGATGTTAAGTAGCCGGGGGGGGCCAAAAAAAATGGTCCCTCTCTGGGCTATTATTATCTGCCCCCACTCACTGGCTTTGTCTGTCTGGTTGCGAAAATAGGGCGGGAGCCCACGCATTTTTTTTCAGCAATTTTACACCTCATATATATATATATATATATATATATACACATGTCATTGAATTTGTGACACATATATATATATATATTTATATTTGTAGTTCATACACTTCTACATAGTATAATAGCCGCTAATTCAATTGCCGGCTTTTGTGAAAACGCAGAACCCGACATGAAATGACACTTGGTGTACATAGGGTTAACCATGTCTTTTCATGTCCTTTGCTATCTAATTTGCACAAACAATTAAATCAGACTATGTGTGCAAAATTTCACACCTGTAGGGGTTAATTAAAGGTGTAAATTCGTAGCAAAAAGTCCGTTTTTTTTACAACGAATTTACACCTTTAATTAACCCCTACAGGTGTGAAATTTTGCACACATAGTCTGATTTAATTGTTTGTGCAAATTAGATAGCAAAGGACATGAAAAGACATGGTTAACCCTATGTACACCAAGTGTCATTTCATGTCGGGTGCTTCTGTCTTTTCACTGAAGCCGGCTTTACCCGGCAATTGAATCAAAGGATATTTTACTATGTAGAAGTGTATAAACTATACATATATGTATATATATATGTCACAATGACATGTATATATATATATATGTATTCTATGTGTGTATATTTAGTGTTTACAAGGAAAGAATGGGTTTTTTTTAGTTGCGATATTTTGTTCCCATAGACTTACATGGGACTTCCGGTATCGGTATCGGGTATCGCCGATTTTTTAGTGATATCGGCGATACCATTCCGATTCCGATACTTTAGGATATCGGAAAGTATCGCTCAACTCTAATGAATAGGCATAAAGTTAATAATGGGGCAAACCTTTTAACTTTGTCCTAAATGCTATTGACAAAGTACCGAAGCAGTAAATATTATTCCAAGGTGTCACCATAATCACCCAAAATATTATGTGGACATCAAAGTTACAGACCAGCAGAGGATGAAAACGACTCTCCACTGACTGGGATGACCGTCATCTTACACAAATGTCACTCAGCAACCGCAGGATGACATCAAGTGACCTACAAAAGGAATGGCAAATGGCAGCTGGGGTGAAGTGAACGGCAAGAATAGTTCGTAACAGGCTCCTAGAGGCAGGGCTCAAGTCATGTAAAGCTAGAAAAAAGCCTTTCATCAATGAAGCAAAGGAGAGCCAGGCTGAAGTTTGTCAAAGACCATAAGGATTGGACCATAGAGGACTGGAGTAAGGTAATCTTCTCTGATGAGTCTAATTTTCAGCTTTGCCCAACACCTGGTCATCTTATAGACGGAGACCTGGAGAGGCATACAAGCCACAGTGTCTTGCACCCACTGTGAAATTTGGTGGAGGATCGGTGATGATCTGGGGATGCTTCAGCAAGGCTGGAATTGGGCAGGTTACTCTTTGCGAAGGACGTATAAATCAAGCCGCATAAAAAAAAGTTGATTCCTTCTGCTCAGGCAATGTTCCCCAACTAGTTTTTCCAGCAGGACAATGCACCATGCCACACAGCTAGGTCAATCAATATGTGGATGAAAGATATATGTGGATATATATACAATTTTTTATGTTTTTTTTTTTATTTTAACAATTTGGCCATAACCATACATGCAAAATGAATATACTGTGTGTGTAATATATATATAAAACTTCCTTCTCATCCCCACTGGGGGTGGTCTTTGCTGTCCTTTTTCATTCTCTGGTCCTCTACCAGAGGCCTTGGAGTTTGAAGGTTCTGTGCAGGATCTTAGCTGTTCCCAGCATTGCGCTTTTCTGAACTGAGCTCAGATGTTGCTCCTGGGATCTGTTGTAGCCATGCTTCCAACTTAGGGGTCACTGCTCCAAGTGCTCCTATCACCATTGGGATCACTGTTGCCTTCACCTTCCACATCTTCTCCAGTTTTCCTTTGAGGCCCTGGTATTTCTCCAGCTTCTCATATTCCTTCTTTCTGATGTTGCTGTCACTTGGCACTGCCACATCTATTATCATTGCTGTTATCTTCTGATCCTCCAGGATTTGAACCCATTCATTCTCCACCACTTTCTCTGGGGTCTCCCACCTGGACTTAGGAGGACTTAGCCCATATGCTGTGCAGATGTTCCGGTATACAATTCCTGCTACTTGGTTGTGGCGTTCAGTGTACGCTTTTCCTTCTTGTATTTTGCATCCTGCCACTATGTGTTGGACGGTTTCTGGGGTTTCTTTGCATAGTCTGCACCTTGGTCTTGTCTTGTGTGGTAGATTCCTGCTTCTATGGATCTGGTACTTAGTGCTTGCTCTTGTGCCGCTATGATTAGAGCCTCTGTGCTGTCTCAGATACAGCTATATGGATATAGATATATAGATTAAGTCGTGCTAAGCTCATTGCACTTGTTTGGGGAACACTCGCTTGGCTGCGATATTCAGGCACACAGGAACAATCTTTTCTTAAAACAGTCAATGTGGTTTATTTTCTCCATAAACCATATGAACAAAAGGTAAATAGTCTTACATCAGACAGACGAATCCTCAATGTTCATAGTAGAGCTCCGCTCTCTCAAGCCTTTGGGCACACCGGCTGTGCCATCTCCAGCACGCAGGCTCTATAGCATAAACACAATCTCTCACTGACCCCAGTCAGTATAACATGGATTTTGGTCCGTTACCTGTTGGTGTCACAGGTTCCCAGGTGACTCTTATCCTCAGAAGTATCCCACAAACACTTCTCACTGACCCCTGTCAATATCACTCACGGTTGTCAGACCGTCCACTCCGGAGGTATCTCACAGATCTCCTTCCTCTGGCTCAGACTAGCCAGCACTGTTCCATGTGCCAAACACACAGGCTCCAATACGTAGCCCCTAACCACACCCACAGGTGAGGTAACATCACATGGATTGGTCACATGATCGTGACATCACTGCAGGTCCTCAAACTCTCAAACACAAGTGGGCGGTGTATGTGTGGTTAGTCAGTCCTGCCCAGCTCTCCGACTAACCCTTTAAGCCTCCCTAGTAAAGTAAACAAAAACTCTTGTGGACTACAAGTCCCAGAACAACATTACTTGGCTTATAGCGCAGAGGACTTTTGCGACACATATTGGCCATTCACAATAATGCCAAGCACTGTTTTACTATCACAATTACGCATCCAGGAATATCTTGAGGAGCACATACAGCGCCCCCTAGCTGCAGAATGGGTCACTGCATCACAATATAGATATATAAATATAGATATATAGAGATAGATATAGATATAAAGATATTCAGTGGGTACGGAAAGTATTCAGACCCCTTTCAATTTTTCACTCTTTGTTTCATTGCAGCCATTTGGTAAAGGCAAAAAAGTTCATTTTTTTTCTCATTAATGTACACTCTGCACCCCATCTTTACTGAAAAAAAAGAAATGTAGAAATTTTTGTTAATTTATTAAAAAAGGAAAACATTAACCTAAAGAACAAGCCGGATTGGTTTTTCAAGAAAAATCCTCTGGACTGGTGCCATCTATTGAAACCTCTGATGGTAAAATAATCTATGAATCTCAAATTGTTTGTGATTACCTGGATGACGCCTTTCCTGAGAATAAGCTGACCCCAGCCGATCCCTACGAAAAAGCCCAACAGGAAATTCTCCTGGAATATTTCTCTGCGGTTACCGCCGCACTCTACAAGATTATGTTGGCCAAGAAGGACAATCAAGATACAAGTGAATTAAAGAACCAGTTTTTTGAGAAATTTAAAAAACACTGACTAGTGTTGAGCGATACGATACTGCAAATATCGGGTATCGGCCGATATTGGCTGTATCGGAATTCCGATTCCGAGTTCCAATATTTTCGTCATATCGGATACCGGAATCGGAATGTCACTGTCACTGTCAGTGTCCGTCGGTCGGGTCTGTCAGGAGTCAGCGGCACTTACCCGGCAGAAGATCTCCGGCGGTCACGGCCTGGACTGCTTCATGGCCGCCATCCTCTTCTCCCCGGCGGTCACATGCAGTTTCTCGCGATAACTGCAGTGACTGCTGGGTAATCGCGGCCGTAAAGCAGTCCGATGACGTCACCGCCGGGGAAGCTGGTAAGCAGCTGTGCTGCACCGGGATGTCAGGCTCTGCCTGTCATTGCGATGTAGCAGAGCTGGATCGTCGTGGGACAATCGTTACTATGGACTGCGTCGAACAGGTGGTATACTGTTGGTTTGTTTTTTTTATTTTTTTACAGGAGATCGATGGCGTCGCAGGAATGAGAGAGTAATAAAAAAAATGAAAACTGTGTTGTCTCTTTTATTTCATTAAAAGACTTTTTTCTTGCTTTGTCTTTTTTTTAAACATTTAATAACTTTGGGATTAATAATGGATCGGTGTCTTATTGACGCCTCTCCATTATTAACCGGGCTTATTGTCACCGTGCAATCAACGGTGACAATAACCCCTTATTACCCCGCTTGCCACCGCTACAGGGCAAGTGGGAAGAGCCGGGTAAAGTGCCACAATTGGCACATCTTTTGATGCGCCAAATGTGGGGCTGCTGTAGCCTGGTATTATCAGGCTGTTGAGGGCCAAAATCCATGGGCCTTGACAGTCTTTTAATACCAGGCCGCAGCAGTCTGCATTTTACTTGGCTGGTTAACAAAAATAGGGGGGATCCCCACGCCGTTTTTTTTTTCGAGGGGATTCCCTATTTTTGTTAACCAGCCAAGCTAAGCAGACTGCTGTGGCCTGGTATTATCAGGCTTGCAAGGTCCATGGATATTGGATCCTTACCAGCCTGAAAAACCAGGCCTCAGCGGTCTGCTTCATCTGGCTGGTTAACAAAAATAGGGGGGACCCCACGCTAATTTTTTTCGAGGGGATCCCCTATTTTTGTTAATCAGCCAAGATATGCAGACTGCTGTGGCCTGGTATTATCAGGCTGGCAAGGTCCATGGATCTTGGCTCCTTAACAGCCTGAAAATCCAGGCCTCAGCGGTCTGCTTCATCTGGCTGGTTAACAAAAATAGGGGGGACCCCACGCCATTTTTTTTTCGAAGGGAACCCCTATTTTTGTTAATCAGTTCCCTCTGACGTCACTGATGGTGTCCCTGGCTGACCTGAAGTGAAAGTGGAAAGCAATCAATTAAGCTTTCCACTTCCTCTCCTGTCAGCCAGGAGAGGAGCTCATTCATTTGGGGTTTACTGTGAGGCTGCAGCATTAGCTGCGGTCCCTGCAGTAAACATTAACCCTTTCTGAAGGATTACACCGTGGGACCTGACTGTGCATCGGATTGGTAAGAATAATTTTGCTTTATTATTTTATTTTTATTACAGGAAATGGTTTTAGCAGGTAAATAAAATATGGTCAAAAACTGTGTGATTATTTCATTAAACTTCTTTTTTATTAAAGTGTGTGTGTTTGATTTTTCTTTCATACAATAGGATTAATAATTGATAGTTGTCTAATTGACAGCTCTCAATTATTAACCTGGCTTAAAGTGACCTTTCAATTGCAAGGTCATTTTAACCCCTTATTAACCCATTCGCCACCGCTACAGGGCAATGGGAATAGACGGGCAAAGTGCCAGAAAGGGCAAATCTAATTAGAGATTTGCCCTTTCTGGGGTGTCTGGGGGCAGATGTTAGTAGCCGGGGGGGGGCAAAAATAATGGTCCCTCTCTGGGCTATTATTATCTGCCCCCACTCACTGGCTTTGTCTGTCTGGTTGCGAAAATAGGGCGGGAGCTCACGCATTTTTTTTCAGCAATTTTACACCTCATATATATATATATATACACACACATGTCATTGAGTTTGTGACACATATATATATATTTATATTTATAGTTCATACACTTCTACATAGTATAATAGCCGTTAATTCAATTGCCGGCTTTTGTGAAAATGCAGAACCCGACATGAAATGACACTTGGTGTACATAGGGTTAACCATGTCCTTTGCTATCTGATTTGCACAAACAATTACATCAGTCTATGTGTGCAAAATTTCACACCTGTAGGGGTTAATTAAAGGTGTAAATTCGTAGCAAAAAAGTCCGGTTTTTTTACAACGAATTTACACCTTTAATTAACCCCTACAGGTGTGAAATTTTGCAAACATAGACTGATTTAATTGTTTGTGCAAATCAGATAGCAAACGACATGAAAAGACATGGTTAACCCTATGTACACCAAGTGTCATTTCATGTCGGGTGCTTCTGTCTTTTCACTGAAGCCGGCTTTACCCAGCAATTGAATCAGAGGATATTTTACTATGTAGAAGTGTATAAACTATACATATATGTATATATATGTCACAATGACATGTATATATATATAAATGTATTCTATGTGTGTATATTTAGTGTTTACAAGGAAAGAATGGGGTTTTTTTAGTTCCGATATTTTGTTCCCATAGACTTACATGGGACTTCCGGTATCGATATCGGGTATCGCCGATATTTTAATGGTATCGGCAATACCATTCCGATTCCGATACTTAGGGATATCGGAAAGTATCGCTCAACTCTAGTCCTGACCAAGAGGAACAGCCCTTACTTTGGTGGGGCCTCCGTGTCTATGATTGATTACATGATCTGGCCTTGGTTTGAACGGTTCATTATATTTTATTTTTGATGTTGTGGAGTTGTTGGAGAAGACCCCACGTGTTAACGCCTGGTACGAGCTGATGCCGCAGAACCCAGCTGTTAAAGATACTTTCACCGAACCAGAAGTCCTCGTCGGTTTGTCAAACTATATTCTCAAAATGACTTGGATGCGGGTGATTATGACCTTGATTAAAGTCACCTATAGCTGTGCGATCATAGACTTCCTTCTTAATATATTAAACCACATTCTGTGTAGAGATATAGAGATAGATATAGATATATAGAGATATACAGTACAGACCAAAAGTTTGGACACACCTTCTCATTTAAAGATTTTTCTGTATTTTCATGACTAGGAAAATTGTAAATTCACACTGAAGGCATCAAAACTATGAATTAACACATGCGGAATTATATACAGTGGTGGCCAAAGGTATTGGCACCCCTGCAATTCTGTCAGATAATACGCAGTTTCTTCCTGAAAATGATTGCAAACACAAATTCTTTGGTACTATTATCTTCATTTATATATTGTCTTCAATGAAAAAACACAAAAAGAATTGACCTAAAGCCAAATTGGATATAATTCCACACCAAACCTAAAAAAGGGGGTGGACAAAAGTATTGGCACTGTTTGAAAAATCATGTGATGCTTCTCTAATTCGTGTAATCACCAGCACCTGTAACTTACCTGTGGCACCTAACAGGTGTTGGCAATAACTGACACTTGCAGCCAGTTAACATGGATTAAAGTTAACTCAACCTCTGTCCTGTGTCCTTGTGTGTACCACATTGAGCATGGAGAAAAGAAAGAAGACCAAAGAACTGTCTGAGGACTTGAGAAACCAAATTGTGAGGAAGCATGAGCAATCTCAAGGGTACAAGTCCATCTCCAAAGACCTGAATGTTCCTGTGTCTTCCGTGCGCAGTGTCATCAAGAAGTTTAAAGCCCATGGCACTGTGGCTAACCTCCCTAGATGTGGAAGGAAAAGAAAAATTGACGAGAAATTTCAACGCAAGATTGTGCGGATGGTGGATAAAGAACCTCGACTAACATCCAAACAAGTTCAAGCTGCCCTGCAGTCCGAGGGTACAACAGTGTCAACCCGTACTATCCGTCGGCATCTGAATGAAAAGGGACTGTATGGTAGGATACCCAGGAAGACCCCAATTCTTACCCCGAGATATAAAAAAGCCAGGCTGGAGTTTGCCAAAACTTACCCGAGAAAGCCTAAAACGTTTTGGAAGAATGTTCTCTGGTCAGATGAGACAAAAGTCGAGCTTTTTGGGAAAAACCATCAACATAGGCATTCAAAGAAAAGAACACGGTCCCTACAGTCAAACATGGTGGAGGTTCCCTGATGTTTTGGGGTTGCTTTGCTGCCTCTGGACTGCTTGACCGTGTGCATGGCATTATGAAGTCTGAAGACTACCAACAAATTTTGCAGCATAATGTAGGGCACAGTGTGAGAAAGGTGGGTCTCCCTCAGAGGTCATGGGTCTTCCAGCAGGACAATGACCCAAAACACACTTCCAAAAGCACTATAAAATGGTTTGAGAGAAAGCACTGGAGACTTCTAAGGTGGCCAGCAATGAGTCCAGACCTGAATCCCATAGAACACCTGTGGAGAGATCTCAAAATGGCAGTTTGGAGAAGGCACCCTTCAAATATCAGGGACCTGGAGCAGTTTGCCAAAGAAGAATGGTCTACAATTCCAGCGGAGCATTGTAAGAAACTCATTGATGGTTACCGGAAGCAGTTGTTCACAGTTATTTTGGCTAAAGGTTGTGCAACAAACAAGTATTAGGCTGAGGGTGCAAATACTTTTGTCTGGCCCATTTTTGGAGTTTTGTGTGAAATGATCAAGGATTTGATTTTTGCTTCATTCTCTTTTGTGTTTTTTCCTTGCAAGCAAATTAAATGAAGATAAAAATAGCAAATAATTTGTAATTGCAATCATTTTCAGGAAGAAACTGAGTATTATCTGACAGAATTGCAGGGGTGCCAATACTTTTGGCCACCACTGTACTTAACAAAAAAGTGTGTAACAACTGAAATTATGTCTTATATTCTAGGTTCTTCAAAGTAGCCACCTTTTGCTTTGATAACTGCTTTGCACACTCTTGGCATTCTCTTGATGAGCTTCAAGAGGTAGTCATCAAATTTTATTGAAGAAACCTCCCAATGATAACAGTATGATCTCCAAAATGAATAAAAACTCAAAATGCACTGTTCCAAATTATTAGGCACAGTAGAATTTCTGAACATTTGATATGTTTTAAAGAACTGAAATTGCTCATTTGTGGAATTTGCAGCATTAGGAGGTCACATTCACTGAACAAAAAAGCTGCTTAACTCCAAAACAAACAAAAAAAGAAGCAAGGTGCGAAACGCGCGTTGGGGTTCCTCTCCATACTCCTAATAGGTTGGTTACAACATTGACACTTTGGTCTTTATTTATTACTGTGTTTGATCTGTCTGCATTTGTCATCTTCATGGTATTATCCTTAGTATATACATTGCTGCTACTTTCATTTATAAGGTCATCCGTCTAAAATATTTTTTCTGATTATATTATATATCAGTATACATTGGTATCTTTAGGTGCTGGTATTTAGCCATTCATGGAATAGGTAGGTCATTTTTAGACCACCTTCTATGCACCTTGCACTTTAAAAATTGGTATAATTTGATATATAATGGGATCTGTGGGTGCTGATATTCCTCCATTTATGGAATAGAGAGGTCGTATTAAGACCACCCTCTATGCACTTTGCACTTTAAAATTTGTTTATTCCTTTTTTTCTGCACCTTACATATTAAGGGATCCTGTATATATCTGTTTATGCATCAAGTAGGTTGGCTTTGTGACCATCTTTATAGCACTTGCTAAGCATGTTTCAATGGTTGAACTTTTTCTATATGAAGATTTTATTTGTGTGATATGACCCTCCTATTTTAGGAGATGGTATCTGGTGTTGCTGATTCCCTTATGATTATATGGTATTTATTGCTCTCGTTGTTATTCAATTGTTATCAATTTATCTTGTATTAATAAAGTTTACTATTTTTTATTACTCTATGTCCATTGGTTCTTTTTCGGTTATTTAACTCCAAAACATCCTGATAGGCCAAGTTACATGTTAGCATAGGAGCCCTTCTTTGATATCACCTTCACAATTCTTTCATCCATTGTACTTGTGAGGTTTTGGAGAGTTTCTTCTTGTATTTCTTTGCATGAAGCCTCCCAGAGCTGCTGTTTTGAAGTGAACTGCCTCCCACCCTTATAGATCTTTTGCTTGATGATACTCCAAAGGTTCTCTATAGGGTTGAGGACAGGGGAAGATGGTGGCCACACCATGAGTTTATCTCCTTTTATGCCCATAGCCGCCAATGACTCAGAGGTATTCTTTGCAGCATGAGATGGTGCATTGTCATGCATGAAGATGATTTTGCTCCTGAAGGCATGTTTCTGCTTTTTATACCATGGAAGAAAGTGGTCAGTCAGAAACTCTATATACTTTGCAGCGGTCATTTTCACACCTTCAGGAAACTTAAAGGGCCCTACCAGCTGTTTCCCCATGATTCCGGCCCAAAACATGACTCCACCTCCTTGCCGACGTCGCAGCCTTGTTGGGACATGGTGGCCATCCACCAACCATCCACTTCTCCATCCATCTGGACCATCCAGGATTGCTGTTTGAAAATTAGTCTTCATGCATGTCTGGGCCCACTGCAACCATTTCTGCTTGTGAGCACTGTTTAGGTGTGGCCGAATAGTAGGTTTATGCACCACAGCAAGCCTTTGAAGGATCCTACACCTTGAGGTTCGAGGGACTCCAGAGGCACCAGCAGCTTCAAATATCTGTTTGCTGGTTTGTAATGGCTTTGTAGCAGCTGCTCTCTTAATCCGATGAACTTGCCTGGCAGAAACCTTCCTCATTCTGCCTTTATCAGCACAAACACGTCTGTGCTCAGAATCAGCCACAAATCTCTTAACAGTACGATGATCAAACTTAAGTTTTCGGGAAATATCTAATATTTTCATCCCTTGACCAAGGCATTGCACTATTTGATGCTTTTCAGCAGCAGAGAGATCCTTTTTCTTTCCCATGTTACTTGAAAACTCTGGCCTGCTTAATAGTGTGGAACATCCAGTTTTCCTTTTATTGGGCTCACATGGCAAACTAATTATCACAGGTATCTGAGATTGATTTCAGTGATCCAAAGAACCCTGAGACACAATACCATCAATGGGTTTCATTTACAAAAATAATAAAAAGCTATGACACTTAAAACCGATTTGCATAATAATTTGGAACATGGTGTAGGGATAGATATAGAGATAGATATAGAGATATAGATATATATACAGTCATGGCCAAAAGTTTTGAGAATGACACAAATATTAATTTTTACAAAGTCTACTGCTTCACTTTTTCTAATGGCAATTTGCATATACTCCAGAATGTTATAAAGAGTGATCAGCTTAACAGCAATTACTTGCAAAGTCAATATTTGGCTAGAAAATGAACTTTATCCCCCAAAACACATTTCAACATCATTGCAGCCCTGCCTTAAAAGGACCAGCTAACCTCTTTTCAGTGATTGCTCCATTAACACAGGTGTGGGTGTTGATGAGGACATGGCTGGAGATCAATCTGTCATGATTAAGTAAGAATGACACCACTGGACACTTTAAAAGGAGGCTGGTGCTTGGCATCATTGTTTCTCTTCTGTTAACCATGGTTATCTCTAGAGAAACACGTGCAGTCATCATTGCAATGCACAAAAATGGCCTAACAGGGAAGAGTATCGCAGCTAGAAAGATTGCACCTCAGTCAACAATCTATCGCATCATCAAGAACTTCAAGGAGAGAGGTTCCATTGTTGCCAAAAAGGCTTCAGGGCGCCCAAGAAAGACCAGCAAGCGCCAGGACCGTCTCTTAAAAGTGTTTCAGCTGCGGGATCGGGCTACCAGCAGTGCAGAGCTTGCTCAGGAATGGCAGCAGGCAGGTGTGAGTGCATCTGCACGCACTGTGAGGCGGAGACTCTTGGAGCAAGGCCTGGTCTCAAGGAGGGCAGCAAAGAAGCCATTTCTCTCCAGAAAAAACATCATGGACAGACTGATATTCTGCAAAAGGTACAGGCAGTGGACTGCTGAGGATTGGGGTAAAGTTATTTTCTCTGATGAATCCCCTTTTCGATTGTTTGGGACATCAGGAAAACGCCTCATTCGGAGAAGACAAGGTGAGCACTACCACCAGTCTTGTCTCATGCCAACTGTTAAGCATCCTGAAACCATTCATGTGTGGGGTTGCTTCTCAGCCAAGGGAATCGGCTCTCTCACAGTCTTGCCTAAAAACACAGCCATGAATAAAGAATGGTACCAGAATGTCCTCCAAGAGCAACTTCTCCCAACCCTCCAAGAGCAGTTTGGCGATATGTTTGCAATTATTATATTTCTGTCTGTGATAAAAACATCTGTCAAACACACATAAAAACCAGAGGGCAGCAGATCATGTGAAAATATAATATTTGTCATTCTCAAAACTTTTGGCCATGACTGTAGATATATATATATATATATATATATATATATATATATATATATATATGGGGATTGAGATATATATCCCTCATACATATATACACACACACACCCACACTACCTTACCTAGGCAGGGTTCAGACAAGCATATGAAAAATCTTCCATTTTTTATCCCCAGAAAATAAAAAAGGGTGATTTTTCATAAATATTGTCATCAGTGTGTCTATTTTTCCATCAACACTCTAAAGTCTAACCCTTAAAGGGAATAAATACTGCAGCTCAGTGCATTTTCCACCATCTACTTGTTTTCCAGCAATTAAAATGGATAAGCCATCAGTATCAGACTTATTGGGACGACCCACACTGTACATTTAGTAGCGACTGTCCTGCTACATATTGTACAACGTTCAGGTAGATACAACCATATAAACAATGAAGCGGTCCCAGGACTCGGCCGAGTGCCAAAATCCTTCAAAACAGCAGATTGGCAAAGGTGGCAAAAGTTGGGCCCCTATATAGGTCATCAATATTGGAAAACCCATTTAATCGACATGTCCTCCTTTGCATAAATTTTTTTTTGCTGCTTAAGAGCATATGAAAAAAGCCAACAGACCCTGTGATCTATTAGAGTCTGCCCTAGGGGTGTGCTAGTTCAGCATGTTGCTTATGTTATTTGCACATGAAAGCATATGATTGAGCATTTGTAAACTGAGTTCATTTTACCGAGTGCAGAAGTACAATATTATATTTGTTCATATAAATGCCTTTAAGCTATGTATTACTATATTGTATTGTCTCTACAGTGCACACTGAGTGTATACCTGCAATGTTCCCTGCTGCCACTGTAGGGTTAGGGACTATAAAATGAGATGTTAGATAGGAAGTAGGAAGTTAGTGTGTGTGTGGCCGAGGCCACATGGAGTGCTTAGGGAATCTGTGTAGCCTGGATCAAAACTATAGGTCCCAGGATGCTGGGAAGTGCTAAGAAAGACACGTCAGAGATGGTGCTCCAAGCCAAGCTAGGAAAACAACCAAGGAGAGAGAATTCCAGCCATGATAGGGCCACTTATGAAAAAGTGGGCTCAAACGATTGGAGTAGAGTAGCACAGCTAAGCAATTGAAGTCAGTAGTGTGCAGCTAGGAGAAAACAATCAAAGATGGAGTTGTTGCAGATTAAGAGAGCGCTCTTCAGTGCAGTGGTAGCAGAGTGCCATAAGTCCCTGCTGGAGATACCCCTTGAGACAGAGGGATAGCTACCAATGCAATGTCAACTCCCATAGTTCTCATGCTCAAATGTTTCCTTAGACCAAGTGGCCGCACAACAGCACGAAGACTTGTCCGATATTGATCCAAGTGTCAGATCAAACTCGCTATTGAAAGTCTATAGTTCCGTAAAAAAATAAATAAATAAATCTGACAGTTCTGGGCGCCTTCAGTTTGCTATCCATTTTTCCTGAAGTGCTGGATGGGAGACGCTTGAGAAGCCGCCACCAGTGTGCCTTTTTTCAATAAAAAATAAAAAATAAAAGTCTGACCAAATTCTAACCAGAAACGCTGATGAAACTAGGACTTTTTTTTTTTTTCGGATGGAAAAAAAATCCCAAATCACCTTCTACAGAAGTGAAGGTAAATGTCTTCAGAATCAGTAAAGGTCCTGGTGGTCGAACTCCCATTTTTCTGTAACTTAGAACCTAACCAAAGGATGGGTAATCTATCCTATTATTTCTAAGCACTGTTTTTCGGTGATTACTTTGTATCTCCGTTCATACACCACCATGATGATACACCATTTGAAAGGTAAACTTGCCCCTTCAGCAAGAAAAGAGCCAAACCACACATCCATGATTTCATCACAAAATACAGTTTAAACATTAATTTTCATAAACCTGCAGTAAGGATAAATGACCTGCAGGTGGCACCACAGTACCCCAAAGCACACTACCACAAAGCTGCTTACAGATATCACAAACAAATACAAACATTTGCCTTCATGGCTTTCCAGCTTGCCGAAGTGCTTGCCCAGCCTATGTTAGCCAAATTGGAGGATTGCACACTTCACTGCAGGTGAGGCACTTCTGCAAACACATTTGTAAACATGCACTGCCTATTGAATTGCACACTTGCTCCATTCATACTCCACCCACACAAACAAATGATACACCATTTGAAAGGTCAAATTACCTGCAGGTGGCAGCACACTACCCCAAAGCACACTACCACAAAGCTGCTTACAGACAGCAGAAACAAATCCAAACATTTGCATTGAGGTCTTTCCAGCTTGCCCAAGTGCTTGCCCAGCCCATTTCAGGCACATTGGAGGATAGCACACTCCACTGCAGGTGAGTCACATATGCAAACACATTTGTAGACATGCACTGCTTTTTCGGTGGTTACTTCGACCCACACACACAAATGGTGAGTCACATATGCAAACACATTTGTAGACATGCACTGCTTTTTCGCTGATTACTTTGCCCCACACACAAATGATACACCATTTGAAAGGTAAACTTGCTCACTTCAGCAAGAAAAGAGCCAAACAAACCACACATTCACGATTTTATCACTAAATACTGTTTACACCATACCTTAAATGGGACAGTTTCCATCCAAAACACATAAAAACTCTATTATCTACAGCCAAGCCATCAGATACAACCATATATGTTCCAACCCCATGGATAGAGATGAACACCTTGGTCACCTCAGAAAGACCTTTTTAAATCAGGGCTACCATCCAAGAACAATTGAAAACCAAATTACAAGAGCCACCAGAATATCAAGGAATCACCTGCTATATTACAAAGCTAAAGAAGAAAATAACCGGGTGCCTCTAGTAGTCACCTACAATCCAAACCTTGAGGTGCTAAGAGGAGCTGCACGGAAATTACAACCTTATACTACAAAAAGATGCCCAATTACAATCCATATTTCCGGACCCCCCAATACTGTGTTTTATGCAGCCCCCAAATCTAAGAAGCATCATTGTCAGAAGTTCCCTGTCCTCTCCAACAGCTGCAGGAACCTTTCCTTGCAACAAGAAAAAATGTAAAACCTGTCCATTTATAATGACCACGGACAAGATAAAGATCCCCAACTCCCATCAGGACTACAAGATCCCAGGTACTTTCAGCTGCATCACATCTAATGTGGTGTACCTAATTATATGTACTAAATGTCCAACTGGGGTCTGTATGTGGGGGAGACAGAGCAAAAACTGAGAACAAGGATGAATTCTCATCGCCACACAATAAGAGAAAAAAGAATGGATCTACCTGTGGCCAAACACTTTTGTCTCCCTGATCACAGCACCATGGACATAAAACTACTTGTATTGAATGGTAATTTCACATCTCAGAGACACAGGAGAGTTTGTGAATACAAACTGATGACGACCTTTGACACTCTCAATGCTGGAATGAACATATCCCATGGATTATGAATTTTTACATCAATTAAGGAATTTGCTCCCAAGACCCTGTGGGAACATCACAAAACATTGCCAGACCCCAATCAGAGGGCAATAAAACTTTCACACTCCTTATCTATGAACTGGTCCAATATTTATTGCCACAACTGTTCATCCCTCTCCCATATTGATAGTTCTGCTTTACGTCACTTGTCTTATCCATTGCACTATTCCTGTGTCCTGTTTTGTATAAATATGTGATTCTTCAGATGTTGTATTAGTTTAGCCTGATGAAGAGACCTGAGTAGTCTCGAAAGCTTGCAATTTGTTACCACTTTTTCAGTTAGCCATTAAAAGGTATCAACCACTGAGGACTCTCAATTCTAAATATTTTTCTATCTGCTGGCTAACACGATACTAAATATACATCTTTCCTGTATCTAAATACAGTTTAAACATTAATTTTCATAAACCTACAGAAAGACACAATGACCTGCAGGTGGCACCTCAAACCGGACGACATTTTTTGGCCTCTACTTATCAAACCAATTTATTGTATTACCAAGCTACATATATAAATACCTGTCTGTGTTCATCATCTCATGAAATACATTTACATTTCACCAGCTTACTGTTTCTGAAATTACCTGCGCCCCCAACGACCAATGTGCAAAAATTTCACATGGGCCAAGCTAGTATCTTTAAAATTTGATAATAGCTTTTAAGTTTTAAGAATTTTGAACATCAAATTTGATTAATTAAAGGCAACCTGTCATGAGGATGCTATACCTCAAACTAATGGCATTTATTTAAAGGTGATTAAATTCATACCTTTAATGTACAAATCCATTTTGTCGTCTGTGAGAAATCCAGCATTGAAATCTTATGCAAATAATTCAAGCGCTATGATATGGGACATTGCACTTACAGCACTGCTGCCCTCCCTTCCTAGTGACCTACCTCCCATGATCGAGATCTCGTGCAAGTGCCATTAGTACATAGGGCGGTGTATGCGTAGTAAGGTCCTCATAGACGCTAGACATGCTGTACTGATGTTGGAATAACTTTTATTATATATTGCATCAAGTACTATTTACTACAGCCCCCCAAGGAAGCCCACGTGAAACGTGCGTAGGGGCTGCACTGGACACACGCCGACAGGCTACTATGGGTAAGCAGGGCATCTCCTAATACTATCCTCTTTCCCCTCTTGTTCTAGGGTATATGGCATATGTTTGACTGTATGCATTGAATCTTATCTTT